>OY759216.1:24082010-24469816 GCA_963662175.1 Aradus depressus | reverse complement strand
TTTCTTTGTTCTGATACTATATTTCATTGTTTCATTTTCATTATTCTGTATGTATTTATTCTTAGGGGACCTCGGTCCCAGAATAATAAATTTTTTTTTCATTTTCATTTCATTTTCATGAGCACACCGTACAATGAGACTGAGAAAACCGCTAGTACTTTACTTTCATATACCCAGTAACGCCAATATGAATAAAATTTAGAAGAAAGGGGGAGAGAGAGTGATCTGTACAAAGTGGTTGGTGTAAATAAGTTCTTTTATGGATATATCACTTTTTTTTTAAAAAATATTTATAGATTCATTATAAATTTAGGTTTGAGGGCGCCGGTAGCTCAGAGGTAGCGTGTTTGCCCTATTGTGCTCAAGATCGCTGGTTCGCAACCCGGCCGAGGGCCTTAGGTTTTTTATCTGGGAAGTGAAAAAAACCTTGAGAACGCCGTCCTTCCGCGATGGTCCCGAGCTAAACTGGGAGATTTACCTGGTTAGGCAAAATTTGGAACTTTCACAGTTGAGTTGAGCTCATGCCCATCAGAGTGAGTAAAGAATAAATATTCTCACTTATTTTTGTTTAGCGTCATATTTTCTGAGAAAGGATCTCTTCTTTTGTTCTGATTTTTGTAAGGTGCCAAAGGCTTGATGCTGCATGGAATACTCTATCAAACGTAAGGTTTTTTTACTTTGGTCAATACAAGACATGCACAACAGACAAAACTGAATTGAACATGTACAATATTGCATTAAGATACCCATTTCGAATGGGATATAATAGATATGCGATTTCTGTACCAGAACAGTCGGAATTTTTCGAGATACTGTCGTGCGACATCCCCCAAATATATATATATATACATATGTGGTGGGTTGGTGTTTTACACTTAGGGACCTAAGCATCCAGTGTTCTTATCCCTTCCCTGGAAGCGCTGGGCTTCCCCCTTATTATATTACCTAAACCAAGCCCTTCATGAAGTGCTTAGTCTCCCAGTTTCCTTAATGAACCTGAGAATGCTCTCGTAGTCCAATCTTCTAAAGTCCTCTGCAATTACATCTCCACCAAAGATGCGGAATCTTATTCGCGCATATCCCGAGCAGATGCCCAGGAAGTGTGCCGCCGTTTCGTCTTCTTCCCCACATATATCGCAGGTAGGACTGTCCCTGACTCCCACAGTGTGTAGGTGTCTATTGAACGGACCATGTCCTGTAAGAACTCCAGTCAGTTGCTTAAGCTCGTTCCTTTTGAGGTTCAGGATCCCGTCTTTCAGAACTCTGGACACCTCTCCCAGGAACATCTTCGACTGCCTGTTCTCCAGATAACATGTAGCGCAACTTTGAATCTGTGGACTAGCCTTTAGGTTGAATATAAATATAAATTTATGGAGTCTTAATGACAGTACATGAAATGACATTATTATTGTATAATGCAAAGCCTCAATAAATACAAGCTGATAAAGGAACCTGTCGCTAGGCAAACAGAAAGGTCATCTATCCGGATAAGTGAGGGAGGGGTGATTATAGTCCGATTTGAGTCCGGGCTTGCCTGGGGTGGGATGTCTCGCAGATTATCTGCTATGGTAGGCTTGGCTCCATCTACATATTGCTCTGCCCCTCACATATTGTTCCCTTACTAAGCCGGTTGGCCTCACCAATCTATTTGTCATCCTCTTTACCCCCTCTCCCCTATTTTAATAAACCCTCCCTAATCTTATTTCGTACAAATCCTCTCTCCCCGTCCATGGTTCCTCACTAATATTCCTCACTATTGTCTCCTAAGTCTGACTTTATTAAACAGTTTCCATGTTTATTGAGGACAGCTTCCTTTTAAAGCTTCCTCTTTTCTCAGACTCTCCCTTATTGAACCTCGTCCTCTTCTTTCTTTCTCTTCAACCATTTTGCCTTCTATATTCTTATAGACCGAAATCATTCAATGAGTAAAAGAAAAGAGTAGGAAATCTCGATTAACCTCACACAATTACCAATTTGTTCTTCCGGAAAAAACAAGTTTCCTAGAGTATTTCTAGATTCGGCGCCTTTTTCCATGGATACCTGAGAAAAGGCTAGGGGTGTAGCCAGGATTTTGAGCAGGAGGGGGCAAAGTTAGGCTACAAGGGTGGGGGTACAGACTCCCGGGGGCACAGCCCGCAGTTTCCGTGGTTAGCGTTGCAGACTTTTTGTTATTAATTTGGGAGACTTGGACCTCTAGAAGCTCCCCCTGAAGTAATTTCTGACTGTAATACTTCAGCTGACTTTACATGAGCAGCAAAAATGCAAAGCACAGCCGCAGCAAATGCACGCTGTGGTTTCTGTGCTTTTAGAATTAAATGACTCACATACAGCGTGTATTGCTGCTGTTGCGCTTTGCATTTTTACTGCGCATGTAAAATCAGCTTTAAGAGTATAAAGTATAACATAAATGATGATTTTGAGCGAGGAAATGAAATGATCGAATTCATGAATTATATAAACATGAAATGTATATTTAAAGAAATGTAATATGACTTGTTTTGTACATGTACATTTAGGTAAAGCATAATTTTCGTTTATCCTCTGAAAATTGTGAAAGAATTTCCTCTTTGAAGTGTTCTCGATCGTTTTCCAGCAACTTTCTGTGCACGCTTAGCATGCAGAGACCATTGAGACGGAATTTTTAATCTAAAATTTTTTTAGTTTATTTAATTTTTTTGGTTTTTTGCTCTAGCTAGGGGGGCACGTGCCCCCCCTGGCTACGCCTCTGGAAAATGCCATATATTGTCGGAAGAGAATGACACCTCTGATTACGTTGCATTATTTGATTTTAGACCATTCTTGTTAAACGTCTAACAAGAGAGTATTGCTTGTTATACATTTTTTGTGTTATACAAGATGTCCTTAATTTTATTCCTTTACGGTCGTGGTTGATTGTAAAAGCGATGGACTATTTTTTAGCGGCACACTGTCATTGATTATCCGTGGGAAGAGATCGTTTAGGGGTCGGTAAGTGGATAAGTCCGAAAACCATACACAAACCAAATTGAAAGGCAAATAAATATTTTAAATTTTGTAAAAGTACAATTTATTCAGTAATTACAAATCCTTCCATCTGCGGAAAAACAGCAGACCATTTATATATCGTCCTTTATCTAATATATGTAATCGGTGGGTTTTTAATGAGAAGAGTGTTTAACAGTAATTCGGAAGGATTTGGAATGATTTATTGATGGAAGGTATGAGGGGGAGCTGGAGGCCTAATTTTGGTGTTTGTCCTGTTTAACGATAAATTAACAAGTGGGCCAACTGTGACCAGGATAATAGTCTGTTTAATTAACCACGGTCACCGCTCTCATTAAATACACCAAAAACAGACAAATATACTCCCTAACAAACACAATTCTATAAATTGTTTACATTTAGATGTACTTTAATAAAATCTAACATCTATGAAGATTAATTAGAAGAGGGTAGCTCGACACTGAGCAATCGTCGTTCTAACCTTGCTTAGTTCTATTATCATATACGATCAGATATTGACCTTAAAATTTCACAAACACACATACACATCGCTATACGGTATTCCTCATCAGACCTCTTACCGCGAGTTTGCTTCTAGTTTCTATTCTTTCTGTTATAGAAGGAGACATTGGCTCTGACTTTTATAAGCCATCATTGTCATTTAATTCTTTTTATTTTTTCTTATTAGGCCATGGACTGCAGAGGCCTTTAGCGCCAGCACAACAATTATTAAAGTAGATAGGGTGACATAATGTGACTAAGGCTATCTCTCAGGGTGGCTCCAACTGGCAGAGTAGGGTGCTTCCTGTCCACCGCACCTCCGTCCTCCTGGTAGTGTGCCTCTCTTCCAGCCTCCAGGGGAGAGGCCCTATCCCTCCACGACTGGCACCATATAATTTGTTGGTGATACAGTCTGGTGTTTCGCAAGAATTGCAGCAACTTGGATGTGGAGGCCGAGCTATCTTTCAGAATCGCTCGAGAGTCGTGAGGCAATCCATTGTTATTGCTCTCATAACAATTCTATCCATGGATGGTGGAATAATCATTATTACATCCGCTGTAGTACGATGGAAGGCTTTGTTTATGGCATCAGTGAGGTTGGGACCTGCAACATCGATGCTCTTTATAACTCATGCGTTATACCATATCCGAAGCCACATGAGATAAAAACTCGTAAGGTTATCCTCGTTTTTTTAAACGTTGAATGAGGCGTCCCAGGTATCTGGCAGGCGTTTCATATTCTGAGGACTATTACGTTCTGTTGCTAATTAAAAGCATCATTTAATTGCCATCAAATAACATTCCTATGCTGAAAAAAATGTTATCTGGTGCCTTGTCCCCAGGAAGATCGAGGCATGGATGTGTGCGGTGCATGTGGATCCCGGATCTCCGACAGGTATATCATGAGAGTTGGCGAGGTCTCCTACCATGAGCGGTGTCTCGCCTGCTCCTCCTGTGGTCTTCCCCTCAGCCACACCTGCTACAGTCGCGACTCCAAGCTTCTTTGCAGGATAGATTATGAGAGGTAAGTTACTCTACTGTGTATATTTTACCTCCCCAAATATATAAAGTATAGATAAAGTTATGTAATCTGTCAGTAATCCGGTTTTTTACAAGAATTTCATGTTTTTTGCTCCCAGTTCCAAAAATAAAAAATGTGCTATATTCCTATGAGTTTGTGAAGGAGATAACTCTTGAAAGAATGAATATATCGAAATGTTATGTGCATGCAGAAAACAAGGCGCTATAAGGGCGACACGTACTGATTTTCAGCCAAAGGATTTTTGGACAAAAGGATAAGAGAGATTGGGGGAGGCTTATCAAAAAATTGCTGAATGAATATATCGACACGAAATATTATACGTAAATTATATAAAGTAATTTTCAACCGACTCGGCTCAAAAGGAGACACGAACTTTTATATATGGATCCAGGATCCAATATGGCTGACACGATTTTCAACATAATCGGCGGAAAAGGAGTGAGCGAGGGGGCTCAACTCAAAAACCTTATCGAAAAATAATAATTGTGAAATTTAGTATGAAGACAAAGAAGTCGCTGAGTAAGGGACACCTATCGATTTGAACAAAATCGATAAATTGGTTTCAGAGTTAGAGCGAAAACATATTTGATTTATTCGCGCCAAGGAAGTTTTTTTTATCCTAATATTCTAACTAATTTATAAAAAACTGAGGTAGAGACAAACTTCAACAAAGTTCATTGAAGTTTTGAAGTTTTTCCAAATTACAAAGCGGGAGAAATCAGATAAAAGATAATTCCATTTTCCTTAGAACCAAGATAGTGGCCAAAAATATAATTTTTTCTATTTGTAACGGATAATCAAAACAAAAATGTTTTACATTAAATTTTCCCTTTTAAATTATCGGGAAACATGTTGCAAGGTCCTCTAAGCACGTTTTGTTCATTTTCACGATGATTTCTATCTGTGGGTGTGTGTATGTGTACGATTGCAGCTATGAAATTGAAATTTGGAATGAAAAAGTTACATGAGCTAACTTCAATCTGATTAGACTTAAGTTGACACCAGAAGAAAATTAAGGCCACTTTACTTCGAGTACATTTTACAAAATACTGCTTATATTCATGACTTTATCAAAAATCTCTTCATATAAAAGTTGTAGAAAAAAAACTAAAAAGCACATTTTATATGAAAATATAATTTTTTGAAGTCCGCTCATTTTAGACATTGGTTGCTTTGTGCGAAAATCCCTATCGAAATGTTTTACCATACGAACATCGATCTCATGTAAATTAATGTCCTAATGATATATGTATCGAGAAAGTGGAAAGCTGATAAAGAACTGTCTAATTTCACAAAAATATTCTTTGTTTTTATTTATTTCCTGTAAATTACCTTATTTTTACAAACAGGTATTGTTATTTGATTTTGACGGACTGAACATTGTTGATGTGGCCATAACACGACTTTATACCAATCCAGTTTTTACAGACCACTCTCCATCTTCCTCCCTCCTCTCAAATTCATTGGATACTGGCATTACTGAATGCAGTTCCGGATTAGCCCATAAGCAAATTAAGCAATTGCTTAGGGCATCATGTCTCGGGGGCACCATAAATAGCACCGAAAAAATATGTCATAAATAAAATAAGTTCCAGTGATTTGCCACGCACAAGTTCACATCAAACTCACGCACAATTGTACAAAATAATACACGATGATAAAAATGAATCAGCGTTCCCTAATGTGGACTCAGTCCTGCGTATATTTTTATGCCTGATGGTATCAAACTGCACAGAAGAACGATCTTTTTAGAACCTACTCCACGTATCTCTTTCGTCTTTCGTACATATTCTAAGGTACGTAATGATCTATCTCGTTGTAATAAATACGTTAAAAATTTTTTAAAGACTGATACTAGTTTACTAGTGGATAGGGGGTCCCACAGGCGTGGATTGCTTAGGGCATCAAGTAGTCTTAATCCGGCACTGACTGAATGTCACTCTCAGAATTACGCTGTACAATGAAATAAAGAAAACAGCTGACGCCAGCACTATACATTCACATACCATGTAATGCGTGGTTGGTATAAGAAAGTCCTGTTATGGTCACATCACATGTATTAGTCCTGAAAGAGTTGTCCGTAGTCATTCAACAGACAGACAGAGGAACGGAGTTTTCACCATTATTTCTGTAGATATAGGCCTACAGTATCGCCCTCGCTGTTTAGTTTATTTTGAAAAGAAAACTAAGCTACTGGGACTATTATTTCACGGGATGGTACTAAGATGAAGTGACACGAATGCTTATGGAAGGGAATCATAGAGTGACACTTGGGGATATGGCTTAATATGTGTGTTGGTGTATGAAGTGAAGAGGACTGAACGGAGGAACTGACAGAAGGATCTGAGAGTCTTATGAGGTGTCAAGACGGGGCTTTGACGGTAGCCAATATCTGTTAGGAGCTCTGGGGACTTATTGACTGAAAGAGGGGAGGAATCAAAACATCAAAGTGCCTTTCTTCTATTTCCAATAAAATAAACCGCACCCCAATGTAGCATATTGTACAGTAGGAGAGAGAGGGCAATCTGCCCCCACCTGCTCAGCACGTGACGCGGCAAAAATACCCTCCTTTCTTTGTCCCAGCCCCCTAATGTATGCACTGCCCCGAGCCCGAGTCCCACCCCTCCATCCCCTATTATTATACAACACATTTGTATCAATTTTATACACATTACAACCCCTTTGATAGGACTCTGCCCTGGAGTCGCCCTCCGGATCTTGTCATTTCGACCTCATTACCTCCATGCTTCTTATTGTTATACGAGGGTTGTATCTCTTTGTCATCCCTTAAATAGAAAAAAAAAAATAAAAATAATGCAATAAAAAGAAACCACCTCATTTATATAATATATCAATGATAACTATCATTTCCACGATTTCATTTTCAGCAGGAAGATTCAAGGAATTTTGAAAACTTTTATAGTCAATTATTCACTAGATTTAACTCTAAAAGTGGTCCCCTTTTTGTTTCTGCAGTGGGTGGCTTTTTAATTACTTCGGGATGACGAACCAGAAAGGAATTGTGTGCAGTCTGTATTTGTATTGTGTGATTTTCATAATGTATTTATGTCGACATAGACGAACTGTAAGTTCTACGTTTGAAGAGTTCAGATGAGAAACCAGTATTCGTCTGTATGGAGATGATATCTTGAATCGTTAGTATTCAAATACTGTGTCTTAACTAATGTTCGTCAGAGGTCAATTTTTGAATTTCAGGGAGTCCTAAATTTTGCCTACACTAAATATTTATGCACCTAGGGTAGGGGTCTTTAACGAGTACCTGACATCGTACAGGCTCGGGACCATCGCTTAACGTTCCATCCGAAAGACGGCGTGCTTAAGTTTATTTTACCTCCCAGATAAAACAAACTAAGGGCCTCGGTCGGGTTTCGAACCCGCGTAAGCAAGCACGGTTACCACTGAGCTAGCAGCGTCCACCGATTAACCTTGTCTCTGCATTGGGTAGCTTCTTAATTACAAGTATTCATCTTTGTACGGAGACGTCACTTATTAATGAGATGTTATCTTGAATCGTTAGTATTCATTGACTGTGTCCTAACTAATGTTCGTCAAAGGTCAGTTTTGAAGTTCATTTATTAATACAATCGTTGATCTTTCGTTAAATGTCATTTAACTTGTTAGTCGCGAGGCGTGATTATCCGGATGAACGATATTTTTTTCTCCATCAGAAAAAAACAAACGAATTAAAATAATTGACACTTTTACCTCTCTTCCTTAAAGAATTACCATCAACAATTCCCATCTAGAGAGAATAACTTCAATGCAAATTCTTTTAAAAATTATAGTTCGTGGATATATTCGTTCATTACTCAATTTTTTTTTATGCAAAAAAAATGAAATAATCGTATTACATTAGGATATTATGAGTCGTCGGTTTCGAAACCATTCATGATGTCATTTTAAGAAAAATAGGAAAAACATTCATCTTTTGTTAAAATTATGGTACTGTTATGCGTTTTCTTGCTAAATTAGTGGAAACAATTAGTTTGTTATAAAAGTTCCTGTACTTTAGTGCAATAAACTTTATTTGTTGTTTATTCAAAACATAATAGAGATATTACTGTTTTATAGTAAAACACCACGTCCTTTCTCTATTCTTCCAAAACCCACTATAATATTTATTATCCTCCAAAGTTCAAAGTTTATTTCACTGAAATACAGGAACCTTTTTTTTTTTTTTGTGATTCATGTCCGAACTTTAACTATGGGGTCATATCACCTACTACCAGAGTACTAAAGTTTGCCAACTATGGTTTATTCGCCAAGGATAAGGGTCTTTAACTAGTACCTAACATCGTACAAGCTCTGGACGATCGCTTAAAGTCCCATCCGAAAGACTTTTTTTTACCTTCCTGAGATAATAACTTTTTAAAATACACAAATATGACTTAAATTTAGGTGACATAACACATCTAAAACAAGTAACTAAGTAAGTTCAACCAAGGAAACTGATACATTCTTACCTCCTTGTTGGACTTGAAGAGCCGACTTGCTCCTGCATAGAGCTCATAGTACATCGACTGACTGCACGAACACACTGCTGACAAACATATACAAACTGTCGACTGACATTAAAAAAACTACTCCAAACACCCACCAACGAATACATACGACTCATCCACTTCCTTAAAGACTTAAATCTATACGGGGACGTTTAGACGTTAATTAGTTGTCGCTAATGACCCTGAAGTCGATGCGACGTTAAAAAAAAATAATTTTAAAAAAACATTTAAATTTGAGAAAAAATAAAGAATTTTAGAAAGAAATGTAAAACCCTGAGTAACAAAAAAGCTAAAAATGACTTACCTCACCCGTACAGTTTAGAGTTTAAGGAAACACTGACTAATAGCTCACAGGGGAGGGGATACGAGGTTTATTCACTCACCCTTTATACAGGCAAATAAATACTTAAAATTTTATTCGAAAATTATATGATATAAACTAAAATAAATATCTCTAATAATAATAAAATAAATATTTTACATTCCCAAATAGACAGAGTATAGGGGAAGTTATGTAATCGGTGTTTTCAACAGAATTTCATGTTTCCCGACCTCCGGATTCTAAATATTTTTAAAAAAAGTCCATATGTCTGTGTGTCTGTGAACAAAATAAATGTATCCCAATAAAATAAATGTATCGAAACGAAATTTTATATGGAAATTCAGAACCCTCTGACGACACCCATTGTTTTTCAGCCAAATTAGGGGAGAGGCTTAACATAAAAACGAAAGTTTATAAGTGTGACCGCAACCTCATAGCAACAACACCTAGCGATTTTCTGCCGAAACGGCCAAAGGGGAGGCGGAATTAGGGGTGAGGCTTAACTCAAAAACGTTAATAAGCGCTGATATAATGAATGTATCGACACAACATTTCATATCTGAATTCAAAACCCCATAAGGACGTCACTTATTAATTTTCACCAGAATCGGAAGAAAAGAAGTGGAGGTCAGAGGGGGATCTCAACTCAAAAACCCCAATAACATCCGATGTAATGAATTTATCGACACAAAATGTAGTAGGAGAATTTAGAAGCCTCCATGTAAGTCAAGTATTGAATATTAGCGCAAACGGTGGAATGATTTTGGAGGGGAAGCGAAAAATTAGTTGGTTAATTCCTTCTAGAAATGCACCTAGGTACTTTTTTTTTTTTTTTTCATAAAAATTAGCAGAATTACATGTGTATTAATACTGAAGTCAAAATATAATAATATAACAAAATCTATGTAATGTCTTCTTAACAAACATCAAAGTAACTACATACAGTAGAACCTCTTTAAGACGAACCTCGATGAGTCGAAAACCTCCAAAACTCGAAAAAAAAGTTTTGTTCCTTTCCCTTCAAGCCCCAAAACCTCCATTACTCGAAATCTCAACCCTCTATTAGTCGAAATACACAGTGACTCCCTACAAGCCATTTTGGTACATATTTTCCCTCTATAACTCGAAAAAATAAATTGGAACCTCTGTATCTCGAACATAGCAATGTTTTATTTTACAACCTTTACAACTCGATTATTTGAAACTTATTACCTCTATAGCTCGAAGTAAAATAAGTTACCGACTTTAAGAATTTGCCGACAATGTACACCATTGTTTCTTAGAAAACAATTTAGAAGTATACTTTTGTATACCTACAAATACTACGTATTTTTTATTTTAAGGATATTTTGAAATAATGTTGATATATAATAAATATAAATATGTTTGTTACC
The DNA here is from genome assembly GCA_963662175.1 of Aradus depressus. NCBI lineage: Eukaryota > Metazoa > Arthropoda > Insecta > Hemiptera > Aradidae > Aradus > Aradus depressus. The sequence continues at coordinate 24,459,052 of OY759216.1, read as the reverse complement.
TCTGTAACTTGAATTTTTATTTATTTCACCTCTCTAACTCAAAATTACTTAGAAAGAATCCTAACCTCTACAAGTCGAATCAAAATCCGTCTAAGTCGAAATCCTCCATAAGTCGAATATCTTGGCGTCTCCCTTGATGTTCGACTTATAGAGGTTCTACTGTATTTACAATATATCTGGTACAAGTACGGTACTTCCCTTAGTTTGGAATAAGGGAAGTAGCCGTATTGTACCAGATATATTGTAAATATGTAGTTATAATATACGTCCCACATGATCGTGTTTAGAGCGTCTCACTGAGATTCCTTTTCATTAAATCAGACTGGAAGGAACTCAAGAAAGTTTTGATGGTAAATTCCTTCAAGATGAACCAAACTAAACTTGTATCCTATCCCATGAATTCATTAGACTAGGTTGGTTCATCCAAGACGCTGAAGACAGAACTGAAGAAGGGCCGGGCTATTGAAGACTGACCGCGGAATGGTCCTAATGAAAAGGACATAGTTGGCATTGGCCCGTCCTGCGGTTCTGGCCCGGAATCCAATTCATCACTCCATCTCCCACCAGGGTTAACCGACAGTATTTATGAGCTGAGAGACCCTCAATGTTAATAATCTCACTCCCTCTCCTGCCTCCTTTTCTGACTCCACAAGTTGGGATATTGAATATGGACAGACTTGGGCCACGCGCCTTCTAATTGTCCCAGCACAATGCACACAGCCCACACGTCCCTCGGAGTTCCCACCCACAGGAATACGTTTAAATCTAACTATTAACCCTTAATGGTCAACAATTAAACATATTTATTGGCTTTGCGGTTCGCTGGACGTCGCTCACTAATAGCATCTAGTGCAACTGCAGTTTGTTGCATTGAAACAAACACGGGACCGATCCATTTAAATCGGCCAATATATTAAATGCCTGTCATTTAGAAATTCTAATATTATTACTTCCTCTTTAAGGATATTTTTAAATTACAAACGTGATATACAGTGAACTTCTCTATAACGAACTTCGGTGTGTCCGTTATGCAGGGTTGTATATTTGGGGGAGGGGGGGGGGGGGGCCTATTACCGTAATACTCAGATAAAATAATATAAATTATATAAGTAGGTAGAGGGCGCCGGTAGCTCAGTGGTATGCGTGCTTGCCTTCTGAGCTCAAGAACGTAGGTTCGAAACCCGACCGAGGCCCTGGGACGTTAAGACATGGTCCTTAGCCTGTACGATGTCAGGGACTAGTTAAAAACCCCTGCCCTAGGTGAATAAAAATTTAGGGTAGGCAAAATTTAGGACTGCCACAGTGGAGTCGGGCTCATGTCCATCAGAGTGACGAAAGAGCGCTCTGGTAGTAGGCAATATGACATCGTTGTTAAAGCTCGAGTATGAGTCATAAAACCTAACCTAACCTATAAGTAGAGGTATACAAAAAAGTACATAAATCTGAAAAAATATGGATGAATCTGCTGAGAAAATTCGATTATTTTTGAGTTTCTTGATTTTGTTTTCTTGAGTCATTACGAGCTCTTAATGACTTACGTGGTTTCGGAGGCGATAAGACAAATGCAAACTGAGTCACATTCTTAAGAAGGGTTTGTTTTGTGTGGAGGAAATTTCCAGAGATAGGAAATTGAATTTCTAAACTAAATCTTTTTCTCCAAATTGTTGAGAAGGTTAGAGGCAACTCATTTTCTCGGGACTAATTTGAAGAAAAATTAAGTTTTGAATATTTTTTTATTTGAGCTGAAACTTCTCTGTCCGCAGTGGAAGGCTTGAAGACCCGCGGGACCGAAGTGTATGCATCCGGCTAGGAGAGGGGTGAAAGTACATGGATTACTACGAAATCATCCCTTAAAACAAGTTTCTCTGTAGTTAATAGCAGCAATGAGCTTCAAAAAACTCTCCTCTTACTATCCATAGGAAGCAATCTAATAATCAATTAAACTCTATTCCGGATAATTTGGAGCTATTGCTTTAGATGCGTTACTATCGCTTTTTTCCCAACTCGTGACAGTCGATAAGTTCCATTTTGATCGTAAAAGACGAGGTTCGACATAAACCCTTACACATCACAGGATCCTGAAAAAAGCGGCAATGTCTAGATTTTTTCTTATGCCAAAAAAATAATCCCCGATTACTAGTTGAGTAACCTAGCAATGGTCAAGGCACCTAAATCTTTGGAAACTATACATAAAGATTTGGTTTTGTTACGTTTTATGAAAAGCTTCTCACCAGACAATGGAATCTCGTAGTATTCTCGTAGAGAATCCGTAGTTTCAAATAAAACATAAAACTACTCGATTTTTGGAATTTTTTTTTTCTTAAATACGACAATTGTATTGATTTTGAATTGCTCCATATTTATTGATAATGAACAAATAATGGAAGAGATACAAGAGCCAAAATGACATATGTCAACACAAGATATCTTCTTAAACGTGTTATCTCTCGGTAAACATAATTGAAAGAACCAACTACTTGGCAGCCCTTGAACTAAAGCTACTGTGGTCACACCTCCGTAATTTCTATGTTTGCTATTTATGTACCAATTCTGATTTTTGTCTCACATTCAATACCAAAACCAATTTGTGGCTGTATATGTAGAAGCGACAGGCTTCCTTACATGCCGACTGACTGGGTTCGACAAGGCTCTTCGCATTGCCTCCAGGACCTTAGGCGAGTAGCAGAAGGCTCTCAGCTTGATGGGTTTAACAACACCTATTTCAATGTTATAAGTGATCTTCTTCGTTTTGCTAGTGACTTCTTACACTTTGTAGTCCATGATCTTCTTCTCCCCAGCGATAAGGGTATAAGGCTAAGGTTAAACGTGAAGGACAAACTAACTAACGTCCTTAATAACTTCAAAGTATTAGAACTCTGATGTTCATTTTAATCTTTTTTACGGAGTTATGAATGTGCATCACGCTTCATGTAGGCCTGATATGTATACTTTATAACACATGATCTGTGCGACCAATTACACTCTCTTCTTATGTAAATCAATAACTCCCTGTTTCTCTGAGAAGTTCTCGTTCTTAGAAGAAGTAATGAAGTCGTTCTCCCCCCGGCCGAGGGATGACGGGCCGGTGGCTGGTGATTAAAGCTCCGACTAGGACGGAGCTCTGTGTTGACCGGCCCGAGGCTGTTTGGCTGGCCCGCAATATCCGAGCTCCCCCACGGCCCGCACTCTGTCAACAGATCCATACCTTCCTAGCTACCATCCTCCCCCCGCGTCTCTTTCTCATCCTGGCCTCGTCCTTCCTCTCAAAGAACTTCTCAATCCCAACTCCTTCCTTCCTTTCCAAACACTACCTGGCGTCTACCATGAAAGAAGTAGGAGTGTAGTGTGCCCAGAATTGGTAAACAGCTTCTTCCTTCATCCCACGTGAGCGTCTTACTCTGAGTTGCTTTATCTATAAGCTGTTTAATTGAAGTATCCTCTAATAGTCTACCCGACCAAACCTTCGATCTCATGTAAGTTACGTTATTTTTATGAAGAGACATTGTTATTCGGTTTTGACAGACTGATCACTGCTGAAAAATTTGTGATATGGCCATTATTAGGTATATGAAAGTAAGTTGGCATCAATTCTGAGAGTGACTCTCTTATATCCAATAGTGAGAGCGCCGGTAGATCAATGGAATGCGTGCTTGCTTACTGAGCTCAAGATCGTGGATTTGAAACCCGGCCGAGGCTCTTACTTTATTTTATCTGGGAGGTAACTTAAACTTAAGCATGCCGTCCTTCGGATGGGACGTTAAGCGATGGTCAGGTTAAAGACCCCTGCCCTAGGTGAATAAAAATTTAGGATAGGCAGAACTCCCACAGTAAAGTCGGGCTAATGTCCACCAGAGTGAAGAAATAGCGCTCTGGTAGTAGGTGATATGACCTTCTAGTTAAAGCCCGGGCATGGGTCACAATATCTAATTTATTGCATTCTAATGGCCCTTCATAACTATCTTTGGCTATTTTCTTTCCAATATTGAACCCAAAATCTTGGTTTTAGGTAATATTCTAAGTTTGTTCTGGTCCAAATAAAGTTTTTTTTTTCTAAATTCATGGTACAGTTGATATTAGTTAGTCATAATGACTCATGCCCGGGCTTTAACTGCATGGTCATATCGCCTATTACCAGAGTGCTCTTTCGTCCGACTCTACTATGGGAGTACAGACTCGGGACCATCGATTAACGTCCCGTCCGAAGGACGGCGTGTTTCAGTTTATTTTACCTCCCAGATAAAATAAACTAAGGGCCTCGGCCAGGTTTCGAACTCACGATCTTGAGCTCAGTAAGCAAGCACGCATACCACTGAGTTACTGGCGCCCTCTCAGTTGATAATATATTGATTCAATCCAAAATAGCTTTTCGCTTTGGCTTGGCAACAAGAGGAAAATAAATGGCATCACACTGCAAAAAGTTGATTTGTTCACTTCAATAGGTTCTCTGAAATTACCCGACCGATTGCATTTGTTTTAAAAGGTGGCTTTACGCTTGACTCGCAGCATTGCACTAGAGCCTGTGATATTTTTCAACCTTCACAGTTCACAGGATTCAAGTTATGCCTTTTATTCTCTTTTATTTCCCCAGCTATACGATGTATAGGGTAAGTTATGTAATAATTCAGACATTCCATGTTGCGTTTTCACAGAAATTTTATATTTTCCGATCAGCTGATTAAAAAATGTGAACACAATAACTCTCGATATAGTGAATATATCAACACAAAATTTCATATGAAAATTTAAAACCCTTTTAGGAGAACACCTATAAATTTTCAGCCGAATCGGGCAGAGAGAAGGAGGGGATAATACATAAAAATAATTTTCAGCTGGAAGAGAGGGGGAAGTTTTGGAGAAAAACACTCCCTCTCTACCATGAAGGATGCTTTTCCAATCAGTTTAATAAAGTCGATCAATGTAAATAATTATCTTCTCAGCATATCAGCTAAGTTAACTGTGTCGAATTGGTGTTACAGGCTATACGTGAAGAAGTGTTTGAGCTGCGGAGAGCCTGTAGGACCCTCGGAGCTGGTGATGCGTGCCGTCGACAGCGTGTTCCATCTCCGCTGCTTCCTATGTGTGGTTTGCGGGGTCCGTCTTCAGAAGGGCGACCAGTATGTTGTCAAACAGGGACAACTCTTCTGTCGGCCCGACTACGAGAAGGAGGTTGAGATGCTCCAAGGATATGCTCAAAGTAAATATGCAAATTTTCAATTTCCGTGTAATGAATGAATATTTCATCACAAAAATTATAAGAGGATTAAGTCCCTCAGTAGGACTGATGGTGCTGATTTTCAGTCAAAGGGAAAAATATTTTAGAGGGGGAGTCAAAATTCCCAAATTGTTGTCTCGTACTTATTTTTACATTCAAACCCTTCAATCCAAAAATAATCTTACAATCCTCAAGCCACTTTATGTATGAATAATTGTACCAAAACTGTAGTTAATAACAACGAGGGAATAAATAAAATAATGATTTTGCTGCTTGTTAATTTTGTGCTGTTATTGTTTGACTCATGCTGGAGCTTCAACTACTGGGTCATATCACTTTCTACCAAAGCGCTCTTCCAATGCTCGGTGGACAAAAATTTTTCTTGTAAAGAATTATTATAGGAGAAAAAATAAATAAATTATTTTTCATTGGTATTGTGTTTTTCTTTATCAAGATGACACACTTGTCTGACTGCGATTGATAGGACGGCTGCGGAGTGGGCAGAGTGGGAGGTGCAATCCGTCAATTGGCAGTTTGGCATGACAGTAACCCCACCCTTCAGACGATACTCATTACCTTTCTTGTAGAGATGAAGCTCATTGTTGGTTTTGCTGACGCAGGTGAAGGAGGATGCGGTGAAGAGACAGGTTCAACAAGGAGCACAGACGGACGGCGGGGACCTAAACGGCCCCGGACGATCCTGACCACACAGCAGAGGAGGGCCTTCAAGGCGTCCTTCGAGTTGAGTCCCAAGCCATGTCGCAAGGTCCGCGAGACCCTAGCCAAGGACACCGGCCTCTCTGTACGAATAGTACAGGTAAATACTCTTTTCATAGATAACCAATATTTTTATTATATTTTCTTTAGGTCTATGACCTATTTATTATGTTATTATGTTTACTGCTCTTTTTGCGTTTCAACTATTCTCTAACTTGTTACAACTCATTCAGAAGATTGTATTTTTTATTACTGAACAACGACTCTCATTTATACTTTCTGTTATCCACGTTAGAGAGTGCTGGCACAGTCTCACATATTCCCATTCAACTTTTTCTGTCCTTCTCGGTCTGCCACCACTGCAAGTTAGAGGCTGGCAGACCGAGCTGGCATGGGGGATCACCCGAGCTACCGTGGTCTTCTCTACCTCCAAGGATAGCCTTATCACGGTGGTATGTCGGGGGAACTCGAAGCTGAATTTAATTATTTATATTTTTCATTTCTTCTTCTTATTTTTTTTTCAATTATTATTTTTATTTCTTTTTGCTTTTTGTATACAGGATATATCATATTTTTATCAGTGTATATACTGTCTATATATATTACTTATTTTTGTACATATATACTGAAGTATATCGTGAACTTGTATTGCCATTTATTATTTTATTCTATTATCCATCATTCTCATTCCATTTGCTCGTGGTTTATTGCCAATTGTAAATATTCCAAATAAATAAATAAATATATATCTATTCATGTAGTATACTTTTACTTTTGTAAACATTTCCTGACGGCAAGGGCCAACTCCTGCTATGTAAATATGTAAATATTTTTTAAACTCAATAAATAAATAAAATAAAAAAAAAATATAAAAATCTTTACTCAATGCTGTACAAGATCCATATGGAATGTTTACAATTCTCACATTGATTCCAAACGGCTAGACTATGTCACAAGTACGGATGGAAATTGAACTCGGATAGTACTGAAGTTCTTTTTCAGGGCAAAGGGAGGGGAATTCCCTTCAGCCTCTGGATACAATAATGTTTCATGAATCATTCATATTCCCCGAGAACCAGTTTGTAGTTTCCCGAGAACATGGAGAGCACTGTAAATTCCCCACACAACGTTTCAAGTCGACTTGTCCTCTGAGAGTCTCGAGTTGGTTTCAAACTGTTTATACACCAAGATAAGGTATCTTGGGCCCTATAAGGGACGAGGAGCCAGACAGATAACATTGATAACACCACTTGACACTGTAATACCTTCCTCTCCACTCTAATCACCTTAATTATCTCTTTATATAATCAGACAAACTAAGAAAAGATAGATTTTAACTGTTTCTATCTCCATTATTAATTATGAGATACACCCCAGTCGAGGTTGGCGATGAAGAACGACAAACCGTTCCCAGCCAAGATGACCATGCTCCTGAGTGGACACGGCAAGATGAGGCACTACCTCCACAGGTTCAGAATCCTCGATTCGCCTTTGCGGCACCCAGGAGCAGGCAGTCCATCATTTAATCTACAATTGTGAACTACTGGAGGGTCTAAGAAGTTCCCTAGTGAGATCTGTGGTGGTCAATGGTGAAAGTTGGCCTTTGTCAACAATTAATTTAGTGCAACGTTTTTATAAAGAATTTTTAAACTTTGTACAAAAGATTAATTTTGATGAACTATAACTTTATTGTCTATCTAAATTATTGTATGTAAAATTAAAAATTAAGTTGTGTTAAAGCATGTAATATGTATATTACTATGTATATTATTATGTATACATAATATGGCGCGTATTGTTAAATATATCCCCTTCCAGTAGGGATACTACTGTTGGAAACCGGAAAAAAAAAAATCCAGTCGAGGCCCTCAAGTTTCTTATCTGGGAGGAAAAAAAAACTTCGGATGGGACGTTACTGTATATTTGTGAAAACCGGTACATTTTATGTATATATTTTAATGTAATTAGACAATATAAAAGGTAAATAAGTTCTTTGTTTTTATTTATTTTATTACCTCTCCACTGTATCGACACAGATCGCAGAAATGTATTCGGACAATTATCAGGGTCTTTGAGTTAAGCCCCTCCTTTCGACAAATTTAATTGAAAAAAAAGAGGTGTTGTCCTTATTTTTTCCTAGATCCATAAATAGGTCGATAAATCCATTACAAAGGCAGTTATTAGTCTTTTCGAATTAAGTCTGACCTCTAATCCCCCCCCCCTTTCCATAGCCAATTTGGCTGAAAATCGATAGGTGTCGTCCTTATAGGGCCTTGAATTTACCTATGAAATTTCGTGTCAATACATTAATTACGGCGGCAGTTTTTGGGAGTTTTTGAGTACAAACCCCTCCGCTGGTCCCTCTTCTCATTGTGCTTTTTATGTTAAGCTCCTCCTTATCCCCTTCTTATCCTTGACTGATTTGGCTAAAAAATCATAAGGTCTTGTCCTTACAGGATTCTGGAAACAAGTATAGGGTGGGAGTCCTAAATTGTCTATCCAGGTTATTTCACCTAGGGGGAGGGGTTTTAAGTAGTACCTGACAACGTACAAGCTCGGAACCTTTTTTCGACTTTACAACCTAAATCCCAAAGCCGGATTTTGAACCCGCGATCTTGAGCTCAGTAGGCAAGTACGACTTGTTTTTATTTTTTTCTTGAGTTTTCTACAGATTGTTTGTGGACTTTCTTTCTATTTCTAAAATTGCTTCCAGTAACCCGATAGTAACTGTCTGTAATTGGTCCACGTTAGGTCAGTAAACCAAGAGAAATCAATGTTTACGCCATTAAAGCACTCCAACTACTTTCGATGCAGAGTTAAATATGTTGGTTATGACCAAAAAGCTTGAAAGCAAAAATTTATATAACTGCAGTGCAACTAGAGAGGATCTCGTACGGAGAATTGAAATTTGCAGAGATGAAATATGGAATAATATGGAGAAGTTGGTTCGAGTGTCAAGTGGAACTTACCCCTACCTAGCGCAGAGAGGTGGCATAAAGGATCCCTCCGGATCCTCCGAATTGCTTCATTCAAGAGCACCCAACATCCCTGAGGAGCAGAGATGAGCCCCGCCTTGAAGAGCAGCCAGCAGAGAAGTTAGACTACAAGTTGCGGCCAGAGAACACCAGGCTCCAGATAAGAACAGAAGAAACAGTAGCTCCACCAACTCTAGTGAAGAGAAGCATCCCCGCCCCCCGGCCACAGTCAACCGGCCCTTCACGAATGCGGCGGCGGCTGTACCTCAGATCAGCCAGGAAGTATCCCAGGATTTTTCAAGACCCACTGATCCCATGCATTTCTCAGGGCTACCAAGGGCTCCTCATAATGTCCATCTACTACCTCCTAATATTCAGGTTGCAACAGCGTTGAGAAACGCAAGTTTGTATTCAAGAAGAAGAAACGCATTTTGAGCTTGCTGATTAATTAAAAACGTTTTCCATGTTTTTACTCTCTAAAAACGCTAAGAATTTTTATTTATTACTTTCTTATACCTATGGTGTAATCGTGCGAAAATCGAAATTCGAGGTTTCAACGGATTTTCACGTTTCAAGGTCTCTTGAATATGTTTTTTTCATTTTCGCGATGATCTGTCAGTGCGTATGTGTGTGTGTTCATGTGATTGGAAATTTGTGAGCTCTCTCCTACTCAGCTTTGAACTTGAAATTTGGAATAAAAATGTCACATGTGCTAAATTAGATCTTATTAGATTTTGGCCGAATTCGAAAATTTTTAACTTTACAATACTATACTATACTCCTTATGATTATGACCAAATCAACAAACGTTTCTGATATTAATTGTAGAGGAAACTAAAATACATATTTTATATTAAATACAATTTTTTGCAGCTACTCCGGTTTTTGAGATATATGCCAAAAACCGTCCTGGAATGTAGTTTTAAAATACAAATTTTTAGACGTTTCCTTCATTTACCCGTAAGCGGTTAGTTCTATAGAAAAATTGACGAAAAACCTTTATTGACAATAATTATTACTTTTTAAGGAAGGATTTGTTGCATTTGCACGTCTACTAGAACTTTGTTTCCTATTTTGGTATCTAAAAATGCACTCTCCAAGTATTGCAGAAAACTTTCGTTACACCCAGTATAAATTGATTTATTAAATCGGAAATTATTTTATTTTATTGTAGTACAATTTTTCATCAAAAAGATTTATTTTATAGGTTCAAATCATTGGATGGTGTTTAATCTAACAAAGTACTTAGTGATATATTAAAATACAAAAGAGTTGAGGGATAAAACTCTTTCAGTTGAGTGGCCATGGAAAAAAATAATTACTTTTTCTGTCTGTCAATCGAATCAAATTTAAAAGGTTTTTATTTCAACGGGGTTTAATTACACACAAAAAAAAGTAATTACGGTATCATTGAAGTCTTTATGAAATGCAATTGAACTAAATGAAATTTAACGCCATACAACTGGTAATCTGACACCACCAGAGAAGTGTCTGGAAAATTAAATTCTTTTGGAGATTTAATATTTCATTTATTGAATTAGTAACACCTGATTTACATCCGTCCATAGGCATTATGGTGCTGCGGATTTCGCTAAGATCTTAACTTCGCATGGTTTAGATGCTACGTCGGTGAATCATCGGTAGTATACTTCTCACCATGAATTAATATATTATATTTTCGCTCTTCCTCCAATCAATCGACCATTTGGGTTAAACATTAATAGTTGACTTAAATAGTGGCTTCTGAATTCTCATACATTTTGGGTCGATACATTCATTACATCGACAGCGTTTTTGAGTCAAGCCCCCTTCTCTAATCCCCTCTTCCCTTCAACCGATTTTGCGAAAAATTAATAGCTGCCGTCCTTATACTTTACTTACTAACTTTCCCTAGCGCTACGGTCCTTGCAGAACCTGGGCCTCCGCAACAATCTTCCGCCATTCTTCTCTATCCTCGGCCTCCCGTCTCCATCTTCTCACACCCATCGTTCTGAGGTCGTCCTCCAGCCAACGTAAGCGGGGTCTACCTCTTCTTCTTTGTCCTCTCGGGTGTCCCTCCAGTATCCTCCTCGGCAATCTATCTGGCTCCATCCTCTATAAATGCCCCAGCCATCGCAGCCGCCCCTGCTTCACTAAGGCCATCAGGTCCGGACTCTTGTACAGGTCCCTCAGCTCCCTGTTGGTCCGTATCCTCCATCTATCCCCCTCTGGAGTAGGGCCATACATCTTCCTCAATACCTTCCTCTCCCACGTATTGAGTAAGACTTCGTCCCTCCTAGTCAGGACCCAGGTTTCACTCGCATGTGTGACGACCTGTCTCAGGACTATTTTATAAATGCTATTAACGTCCTTATGTGGTTATGAATTTAATTGTGAAATTTCACGTCGGTACATCCATTACATCGGCAGTTATTGGGGTTTCTGAGTTGACCGCTCCCCCTCCTTAAACCGGTAATAGCTGGGCTAAGCAAATAGATAAAACTGTTTTATATTGACCAGAACTGGTTTTCAATGCAACAGCGTCATCATGTACATCCAGTACTCCTTTAACCGCTACGCTGTGTGGGTGGGGTGTACCACTGATGATGAAGCTTTTGCGTTGAAAATCGGTTCTGGTCAAAAATAAAACGGTGGAAAGACAACGTCTTTTATTTCTATGAGAGATTGAGGAGTCTAAACAAGTCCGAATTCAGTCCAATAAACAAATACTAAAATAAAAAATGGTTAATTTTAAATGTTAAAATTTAGAATTAATGCGGAGACAGAAAATATTCACTCATGTCTTTTGGGTTACATGAAAGTACACAAAGAAAGACAAAGTAGAAAGGATGCTAACCATAATGAGCAACAGTTGCATAAATTAGGAGAACGTTAATTGTTGCTTTGCTTGATATGATATATTTTCATAAGGCTTCGGATTTACAAGGCTAACCACACCCCCTCTAAAGTATGCCTTAGGCCACTTTGGCCCTTTTAAATACAGCTCATTTATATCAACACTGGTTGGGGCTTAAAGGACTTTACCTTCTCTACTATGAATGGAGCCAAGTAACAATATGAGATTTTCTTTTGCAATTTTCCGCCTTCTGCTGATGCTTCTGAACTGAAATTTCAAGTAACTAAACTATATACTGCAGAGTGTCCCAAATTCAATGCGAAAACCTATTTTCACCGATGGTTGCAGTTACTTGAAACAAACACCATTTCTCACTATTTTTACTTATCCAGCTATACAATGTATAGGAGAAGTTAGGTAATCGGTGAGAAATTCGATGTGGAGTTTTCAACGGAATTTCATTTTTTTCCGACCTCCAAATTACAAAAATTAAAAAACGTCCCGATAGAATGAATGTCTGGACACGATATTTATAATGTATTTCCAAAACAACACTTAACAATTTTCAGCCAAAAGAATGGGAGATTAAGGGAGAGGGTTAACTCGAACACTCTAATAACTGCTGTTGTTAAGAACACAAAATTTCATATGTAAATAAGGACGACACGACATTTATTAATTTCAGTGAAATCAGCCGAAGGGAAGGGGGGAACAGAGGGGGCTAAATTCAAAAGTCTTAATAATTGCCGATGTAATGAATGTGCAGACGTGAAATTTCATATTTAAAGTCAAAACCCCGTGAGAACAAGTAAAGGATAAAGGAGGATAAAAAATAGTTAAAAATGGTGTTTGTTTCATGTTTGTAACTACAACCTTTTGGTTGAAAATAGTGTGTCGCATTGAACTTGGGATATAATATCTATATATATTTAGACCTGTGCACCACATGGTATCTTCTTTAGATAGAAATCATAATCGGGGGTTAATGGTTTCTTGTGCATAATATTTTTTAGATATTATCTATAACAATATCGTTCTGACTAATTGTTCCCTTTCTGAGTGACTTCTATGTTACTTAAGCCCCCCCCCGTTTTACTCCTACAACTATCCCAAGTCATATAATTACGCTGATTCACAAAAAAATTCTAATAGTTTACTTCCCCAGTATTTTCCTTATATTCTTCACTTAACCCCAATATTTTCCTTATATTCTTCACTTAACCCCAAGATTTTCCTTAGGTATATTCTTCACTTACCCCTAACACTTTCCTTATATTCTTCACGTAACCCTAATATTTTCCTTATATTCTTCATTTAACCCCAATATTTTCCTTATATTCTTCACTTAACCCCAATATTTTCATTATATTCTTCACTTAACCCTAATACTTTCTTTATATTCTTTACTTAACCCCAATATTTTCCTTATATTCCTGACTTAAAACCACAATTTTCACACCTACAAGTGTCCCAAGTCATAAGATTAGTCATGAAAATTATGCAGATTTGTCAAAAATGCAATGGTTTACTTTAGCTTATTTTCTTCCTTCTATTCTTCTCGAAGTCGAGTTTGATTGCTTATTATCAATACTTTATATATTTCCCCAATAATAAAGTAAAAATTAGGAATTACGTAATTTGTATTTCTCTTTTTTCAGGTATGGTTTCAAAATCAAAGAGCCAAAATCAAAAAGATGCAGAAAAAACATAGGTTAGATCCAAAAAATAATAACAAGGAAATGGACATAGAAGAAAAACCAGAGAAAATCAAGGATGAAGACCACAGTAAGTTGATTGTATGTATACTATAGGGGCTTCTGATGGGGCCAGTGGCAGCCTATGAACCCAAAGGAATGATATATACAAAGTTTATATTCCTGTCGCCTAATATGGCCTGTAGACAGCCTGTCGGTAATAAGCATAGAAGTTGAAGCGCTATTAGGCTTCAAGGGGGGAATAAGTCGTAGGTGAATCACTGTAATGCACTTGACGAATTAATCAATAAGTTTTCGCTCTCCCACCAAAACCAGTTAACCGTTTGTGGTAGAAATATATAGTTGATATATAAGGACTCATAAGGACTTCTGAATCCTCGTACTAATCGATACATTCATTACATCGGCTGTTTTTTGGTTTTGTGAGCCTCTCCTTTGATCCCCTTTAACTTCCGTCGATTTTGCTGAAATTTAATAGGTGATATCCTTATGGGATTTTGATTTTATACATAAAATTCCATACTGACAAATTCACTACAACGGCAGCTATTAAACATTTTTTTTCAGCCCAATCCTAATCTTTATTTTGTCCGATTCCCCTGAAAATTATAGGTTTCGTCCTTATAGTGTTTTTAATTTACATAATAAATTTCGTTTCTGTACATTTAATAAAACGGCAGCTATTAAAGTTTTTTGATTCAAGCTCCCCTAAACCCCATTTTTTTGGCTGATTTATCTGAAAATCGTTATGTGTGGGCTTCTACCCATATAAAATTTCGTGTTGATCGCCTCACATCTCACACGAAAAGAATTTTTTTTTTCCTGTTTTGGAATACAGGGTGTCGGAAAACATGAAATTCCGGTGAAAACTGAACATCGAATTGTATTACTTCCCCTATAGCCTATAACTTCTTATAGCCGGGGATGTACAGAGAATTTTTTTTTTTTGAGAGAAATTGAATTTTATAATAGAACGAATGATCACTGGTAGATATCCAATAGATAATTCAGGAGCCATTATCTCACAGGACGGGTGGGGCGCGGTGTCTTTCTATCCTTCGCTAAGGAAGGAGACCTCACCAAAAAACAACTTAAGTATAAAAAGGGGTCGCGGGGGAGGGGGGCCGGCCATTGGAGGTGGGGGGAGGGGTTGTCTTGGAAACGGCCCCCCTCCCCCCCAGCCCATGTCAAGCCATGCTAAAACCCACCATCTCCTTTACATTCAGACTTGGTCTAATCCTCCTATTTATTCCTACCAATACCCCACCCTGGGCCCCCCCCAATCTGAGTTGGTTTTCGTATTCCCCCCAAGTCCACCTGGAATGCCCCCCTCCACAACCTGGCCCAAATTGCCTCAGGTGTTGTCCTGTTCCTAATAACACACATTCGTTCTGAGTCGTGTCCTGAGTTTCTACGACCCTTTTGTACGCATTGTCCTCTTCTCCCAGGAAATGAAAAGGGAACATGCAATATTGTGGGCAAACCAAACCCCAAACCTACCCGGAATTTATGATTAAATTATCAAGGGTAGCTGAAAGGCAACAGAAAATAGGGCGAGGATACATTTTATTTATTCCTCCCCCCGTAAATATAATGTGTTAACTTTCTTAGTTCTGATATCAATGAGATGTTGCGGCTACATATTTAGATAACAGGTTCCACGTTCTTATTTATATCAGTATATGAATCGTGCGAAAGATCAAATAAACGATTGACTCAAATAGTAAAAACTATGTTAGTTTGTTTCTTTTCTTTTCTATTTTTGGATTGGGGGGCAAGAAGTAAATTAATATTAAAGATTATGTATTGGAGCTATCCTTTATCGAGTGCCTTCCTGTATTTATCGTTTTTCGTTGTATTTGTAAAGAGGTAAGTAATAATTTATTTATTTATACAATCATAGAATATGTAGAAACTGGAGAACTGTTTTCATGGTATTCTGGAGGAAAAAACTATTATATTCCTATAAACTATTTTAGGATAGTCTATATTATCTGAATAATTGATTACATGAGTCCACCAGAATCAAAACTGACAATATCCAAAAATCAAAATTCTGGGAATTTGCCAAAAACCGCTCTCGACTACAATTTGCTTCGCCCGTTCTTGCTAATGGTTTTTTTTTACATCCTGTTAGCACTTGAAATGAAATACATACAAAAACAACGGATTTTTAAATAGCGTTATAAAAATAAAAATTAAAAAAAATGAAAAATGATTAAAATTGACTCATAATTATAATTTTACATAAAGCATAGGTAATAATAAAATTTTATTTAAAATAAAAACTGTAAAAAAATTCAGCGCAAAATAAAAAAATAAACGATAACCTCTTTGAGCAGGTTATGCTTGCAAATACTGCTTTCTGATTGGTTAAAAGACGCTTAGTGTCAGAACTAACACTATCCACTAGGATAATGTTAGTTCTGACTCCAACCGTCAACTTCTAGTTCTATTCTCCATTAAACCTAGGATACGGTGACTTTTAATTCTAACCAACGCCATATTTGAATTCAGCTCAAAACGTTGCAAAAATAACCACTGCCATCTCAATTTTGTTAAATATAGAGCGGAGGGATACGATATTATGTGTTTTTGAAACATATAAAGAAATAAAACACATACAAAAATGAAACATAAAGAAATAAAACATCGGTGTTTCTTAGGATTCTATGGGATGATTGTTGGTTACTTTATTGTTTGGACAATATTTCGGGACACTTGCACGTTCCTTCTTCAGGTCACAATATATCATACATCTAGTTGAGACGTTATCGGCAAATCGATCGAAGCGCCACTACCGGCACCTGCTTGAAGAAATGAATTATTTTAATATATTTTTTAAATAAACATAATAATAATTGTACATTGAAATAGTTGCACTTAGTACAGTAAACGAAGAGCCGTCTGCTTAAAATGATTTTGCTTCGTAAGCAGGCCCCATTGGCTTTAGCTACCACTGCTTGCATACAGGAACCATTGTACTAACGGCGTTATTGTGGTGGAATGTTTTAGGTCCTCCAGGCGGAGGGAGTGGCTACCTGAACGACAGCTGTTCAGACACAGAAGGTCTGGCTCCTGATTTCACCAGGGTCAAAGAGGAGGAGGACCGAGAGGAAGGGAGTTTCTACAGAAGTATGATGGCCGGACATCAGATCCCTCCACCTCACACCTTCACCACTTTAGGTATCACACAATCCAATCAATATCTAGGTTAGGTTAGGTTTTATGACTCATGCCCAGGCTTTAACTACGAGTTCATATCGCCTACTACCAGAGCGCTCTTGCGTCACTGGAGCCCGACTCTACTGTGAGAGTCCTAAATTTTGCCTACCCTAAATTTTTATTCACCTAGGGTAGGGGTCTTTAACGAGTATCTGATATCGTACAGGCTCGGGACCATCGCTTAACGTCCCATCCGAAGGACGGCGTGCTTAAGTTTATTTTACCTCCCAGATAAAATAAACTAAGGGCCTCGGTCGGGTTACGAACCCACGTTCTTGAGCTCAGAAGTCAGGCACGCATACCACTGAGCTACCGGCACCCCTAATCAATATCTAGGATTATTTTTTTATCAAAAAGAGTATTCGCGGACAAATTGAGGAGTACGAGGTGAGAAGAATGATCCGAAGTGATAAGAATGAAAGAATGAAGAGCCCCCTCAATTATGCGGCGCCCATTGTCTCTATCTATCGCCTTGGTCCTCCATCTCCTCACCCAATATCTTTTGAATCCTAATCCACATTATTCAGCCATCTTTCTTTTACAAAGTCTTCCATTACTTCTTCTACTAAACCATGAATTGATTCTACTGAAGATAAAAAGAAAGAAAACTAGTTAAAACATTTTATTTACTTCCATAACAGAATTACGAATTGTTTCCAAAGCACTATTTGTTTTCACAATTTTTAATCACATCAAAAAGTTTCGAATTTTCCATTTGAAATAATATAAAAAAACAATGGGAGTCATGCTGGCCCTGAGGGCTAAAGCGTAGGGCTTTGGTCGCATGGTTGCGAGTTGGAATCCTGCCCGGGAGAGTTTTATTTCCTAGATAGAACTCCCCCCAAGGGCCATGGATGTCGTAAATAATTAGATAACACCGTGAACATGGCTAATGTGCATCGTACATGAGGCCAAAAAAAAAGTTTTCCAAATATATATCTTATATTTAACTTATAGTATAAGTAAGTAGGTAGGTACATTGAAAGTAGAAAATAAAAATTATTTTTCTTTCCATCAGGCGATCGGTATTGGGTAAAAATATGAATAATATACGCTAAAGATAAATTTCACCATAATATTCGGTGTAACATTTAAGTTGCCAAGACAGTAGTTGACAGGTTATATACAAGATGAAGATGCAACATAAAATGCGACACCTTATAAGTTGTAGTGTACTAAGGTATATTTTTGAACGACTTGTCCTATTACTTTTTTTTATTTACCTACATTTTAGATGACGCCGGTAGCTCAGAGGTAGCGTGCTAGCCTACTGAGCTCAAGATCGCTGGTTCGAAACCCTGCCGAGGTCCTTAGTTTATTTTATCTGAGAGGTAAAAAAAAACGTAAGCGATGGTCCCAAGCATGTCAGGTACTCCTCGTTAAAGGATTCACCTATCCTAGGTGAAAAAAAATTTAGAGTAGGCAAAATTTAGGAATCCCACAGTAGAGTCGGGCTTTTGTCCACTAGAGTAACGAAAGAGCGCTCTGGTAGTAGGCGATATGACCTCGTACTTCAAGCCCGAGTTACTAACTGAGAGAGATAGATCAGTATATAAAATCGTTAAATAAAATCAAGTAGTTTAAGAGCTTTTGAAAAAAATAGATGGATATATACAATTCCGAGATTATTTTTAAGAATATTCTTTGTATAATTAATCTGGATAGAGGTGAAAAAATTTGTGAGAATATTCAAATCCTTCTCTTATAATATTCCTACAGGCAGGACAGATGAGGCAAACATAAATTCAATTTAAACCTATTATGCAATGTCAAGGGTTCTTTAGACGTGAGGAGACTGAAGTGACAGATTACCGTAAATGAGATGGGGTTATGGTTGATGTGAATGAACTGAAAAACGAGTGAAAATGAAACACATTACGAGGAGCGAATGTAGGGTTGGAGTGAAGGGAAAAAAGAAGTAAATGAAAAAAAAAATAGGAGCCATTAAATCATGGCCGGGAGGATTACAAGGGGGTGGATGAATGTAAAAATATTTAAATAGAATTCATAAGTGGCGGGCTCTGCTGTTGTGCTGAGGAGGCATTGATTTTTGTTGGAGATGATCTTGAAGGATGAACAATGTGTCTGGAATGCAGAGCCTGGGCGAGTCACCCCCGAAACGTCCGTCCGCCATCTCCCCGCTCCAGAGCAAGCCTCCATTGTCCCGTCCCGTCCTCTCTCACTACAGACCCTCCGTTCAAGTAATTAATCTTCTGGCTGATCGGTTGCCCAGGGGCTTCGGACAATAACGCAGCGAGCAGCAAAAACCATAGGATATGTATAGTGCAAAACAGGGCTTTCCAGAAGGTAGCAAGTTTCAGTGAGAATGACATTATGTTTAATGCATTGCTTGCCTCGAACTGGGAACGTTCCGTCTACTCCTATTTCATTGTTCAGATTACAATAAATTTTTATTATTCATCAATTTTTAATAGAACATAGATTTATCATATAAAACGTAATACATATATAAATAGTGGTGGATTATGGATTTTAGGGGGTCGTAAGGAATTTTAGGGAGGCTGGATTGCAACATCAGTAGCTCCCCCTTCGTTAATCCGTCCTGCATATAATACGGACTAATAAAATAAATGGTTTTTTTTGCCCAGATTGGCTCAGTAGAGTTAGTTATTGTGACTGAAGCCCGGGCTTTAACAACGCCTACTATCAGAGCGCTATTTCGACGTTCTGGTGGACATGAGCTTATCCCTA
Source organism: Aradus depressus (assembly GCA_963662175.1). Classification (NCBI taxonomy): domain Eukaryota; kingdom Metazoa; phylum Arthropoda; class Insecta; order Hemiptera; family Aradidae; genus Aradus; species Aradus depressus. The sequence continues at coordinate 24,439,660 of OY759216.1, read as the reverse complement.
CACAGGTTTATTCACCTAGGGTGGCAGTCTTTAACGAGCAGACAGTACAGGCTGGGGATCATAACTTAATGAGCGTGCTCACGGTTTTTTTCACCTCCAACACAAAAAACCGACCGGGTTTCGAGCCCACGTTCTTGTGGCTCGGTAGAATATTTGGTTTAGTTAACGCGTATCTAATCCACGCTTATGTCCTACGTGGAGACTGTAGAAGTCATATCCCAATGTTCCCCCTATTGGATATTTGAGGAACCATTAAAGAATTTACTACCCGCAACATGGACTGTAATTGGGTAGAGATATGGCAAAGTTGACTGAACAGCCATCGATAACATATTTATTTTCCAACTACTGTAGTATTGAAATGTAACGTATATTTCTGAAAAACTTATTTTTTGTATTCTTACTTTTTAGTTATTGACCATGGTGGCCCAGGTGACCGTGCGGGCTAGAGCGTAGAACTTCACCATGGTTTGTGCGGGTTCGAAGCCCGTCCGAGAGAGATTTTTATTTCTTAGATAGAACTCCCTCCCATAAAATGAAATAACTAAATATAACATGGCTAATATGCACCGTACATAGGCCAATAAAAAAAATATTAAATTAAAAAAAAAAACGATACAAAAAATGAACATTTAAAAAGGGGGGGGGGGGGGGGGGGGAGGCTTGAAGAGCTTATGGGGAGGGTTGGGGGAGGGGGGGAGGGGATTGGCCTTATAAACATTTGAGCTCAAACTCCAAGCTTCAATTGAGGCCGAGATCCCTCACAGGCTCTGATGAAACCTGAATATCTTGGAAACGGCATACCCGATTTACACCAAAAATGGCTAAGAACCATCTCGCAAATACCAGCTTTTGAAACCAAAAAACCGCCTTGAAATCGGTTCAGCCGTCTTGGAGCTACGATGCCACGGACGGACACACAGACAAAGGCTTCAAACTTATAACACCCCTCCTTTTGCGTCGGGGGTTAAAAAAAAGTTATTTACCTGCATTTTAAGTACATTATTTTCACAACACTTACGACATAAACCCCAGGAAGTTTGAAGAGGAGGTGGAACCGCGACTTATTTGCCACCTTGAATCATGTTCGGTATTAATATTTTTCAACATTATTTTCCTTTACTTTTTTTATCTCTCTTACTATCCATCCATCAAAATTGTCTTTCAATTCCATTTTATTTATTTTATTATTATTTTTTAATTATTATCCTTTTTTTTCTTTTTTTTTCATCCTAATAATTAAGATAAATTTTCGTCCCGAGGACCTACCACTGGGTGGCCTTCCTCTCACACGCCATTCACGCCACTATATCTACATGTACATCATAGGTGCAGGTTGTTGCACCCCAGCAAGTGTTGTATCTTTAAAAAATAAAAGGCAAAAAATTACCTTCATTTTAAACCTATCGAAGTAAGCTGGAGGCTGGGTTCGGCTACACGCCTGGCTACGAGTGTGACGTACTATTCAAGGATATGGCACACATTCTTGGCTACTCCGCTTCAATGCCCTCTCAGATCTTCCCTTACTTGACACGATATCTTTCTCACGTGTGTTTCAGAGAACGGTAAGCTGGAGGATGGGTTCGGCTACACGCCTGGCTACGAGTGTGACGTACTAATCAAGGATATGGCACACATTGTTGGCTACTCCGCTTCAATGTCCTCTCAGATCCTCCCTTACTTGACACGATATCTTTCTCACGTGTGTTTCAGAGAACGGTAAACTGGAGGCTGGGTTCGGCTACACGCCTGGCTACGGGTGTGACGTACTATTCAAGGATATGGCACACATTCTTGGCTACTCCGCTTCAATGCCCTCTCAGATCTTCCCTTACTTGACACGATATGTTTCTCACGTGTGTTTCAGAGAACGGTAAGCTGGAGGCTGGGTTCGGCTACACGCCTGGCTACGAGTCCTACTTCCTTCAACATGGCCTCAACCCCATCGATAGGCTTTACTCCATGCAGAGCTCCTACTTCTGCGCCGAGGAGTCACAGCCCATGGACCAGTAGCGCTCCTCGCAAGCACCTCATGAGGATTATTCCTGGGGTTGGAGTTGAAGCTAGTCTGGAACTCATTTTTAAAAATATATTGTCAGTAAAAGTGAAACATTTTCCATACAGACAGTTAGGTAAAAGTTCGTTCTTAAGATTTCCTATGAAGAGGGTGGTACTTTACAGACTATTCCAAAAACATCTTTCTCACCTGCCTCAAGGACGAACCTTCTCGTACTGTGAAGTCAATGTAATGCAGATTGTATATATGCTATTACATATCAATGAGTGAATGAAAACATATACTGTAGGGAAATACTGAGTTTCTGAAACATTAACCACCGATAAAGGAATAGATAAAGGAACTGCCATTGGGCAGGAAACTGACAAAAAGTTCTCTTAGATCACAAGGATACAAAATATCTATCTCAACCATCTACACATAGACGATAATAACAGTTTTTTCAGTAGCAGTTCAACATTCGTAACTGAAACTCAGAAACTCTGTACCTACTCACTGATCTACTGAAGTCATTATGACTATAGCTGCTACCTGCCTGTTATCCGAATGTATTATTATTTTTTTTTTTAAATTCTGCAAACAGAAAAAAAAAGTGTTATTGGCAATTTTATACTTACCCATGAAATGAATAAAATGCCACTACGTTGAGTTTAATCAGAAGCATTAAATTTTCCATTAAGTTTGTTGAGAGAAGGAAGTTGTTAGCAAAGTTTAAATGAGGTTCTTGGTTAACAGAGATGTTTGTGTTTTGGTGGTCGACAACATACATTTAGTAGGGCTGTTACAGGTCGGTTTGGCAGTGTCTTATAGTAGGACTCATTTCTTGCTTTGTCTTATTGCCAGCAGAGTTGACAAAACTGCCAATGTACTCTACGATAGTCTGCAATAGTTCATCTTTTCAGTACCATTTGAAAGCTTCAATAAATTATAACTCATCCAGGTACAGGAATACAAAGATCCTGCCAATTCCCTGATCCTGACTTAGTAGATGTTTAATTTTGTAAGATTTCTTTTTAAAATATGTAGTTAAAAAAATAAAGCGTTATGAAAAGTATACAAGGAAAAATTAAGTTGTAGCGAAATTGGTACTACTTACTTCCTCAACTCCGGATGAAATCTGCCGAATGCGCTCACCCGCGCACTAGCTGCTCTGTTTTTCTGCTCTGTTGAGAACAATAAAAACCTGGTTATGCACCCGAATGGATCTGGAGAGATTTAGTCACCTCTCAGTTCTTCATATAGAAAATAATGTGTTTGTTGATCCAAAAGAAATTTTGGAAATTGTTTTTTTTTTTTTTTTCAGAGAAAAGTGTTATTACAATAAGTTTGCAATTTTGTATTCCTTATATAATCGTTGGATATATCGACCTCTATAGTACACCAGCTCCCGTATCTTGTATTTCGAACATATGAGAGCACGATCGATCGAACGATAAAATGCCGCTATCAGTTCATACATTTTTCAACTTGAATCATTTGCACGTTCGTTCGTTTGATAGTCAAGACATGGAGGCAGCAGTAGGTAGTGAATCAAGGGAATATAGTCTTCCCCTTCCACGCCCCCAATCATATAAAATTCTCTCCGCCACTAATTCATGTTCATTTTTGACGGCTTAGAAATAGAAATTCAGACGAAATAAGAGGAACATGCTTGTCGTTCGAGCTCCTATATATATTATGATTTTTCATGATCAATTCGATAAATTTTATATGTGGTTAACATGAATATTCATTTTGTTTTCGTGTTGAAAACAGTAAAAAAATTATTCTACTAATTGTAAGTGTTACTTGCAGGTACATGGCTGGCGCCTCTTTCAAATTTTCACTACGCATTTTATTTATTGAACTAAAAAAAATAATAATAATTTGAATATACTTAGGGTTTTATTTTGAAACATTGTTATTTTTAGTTATTTTTTTTTAACAATATGTAAGTAAAGGGATGACGTTTTGTTTATCTAGTCAATGTAAATAAAGACCTTTTAAAATGTTGCTTTATTTATTAATTTATATATACCTCACCTACTTTTAATTTATATATACCTCACCTACCGATTACAATCTGCTAGTAACTAGTGAATATGATTACACTGGGCGAGTTTACTAGCAGATAGTGAATTCGCTGGTTAGTAGATTGTAAACTCGCTTAATGTAATCGAGCCTTTATGATTTAGTTTGTCAAATCAAGCCAAAAATGTCTGCCCAAACTGATGCGATAGTTGACAGTAAGTACACATTACTTATTCTTGTGTATTCTAAACTTTCCTATCCAGGTTTAGTTATCTAGCGTAGGGGTTTTATTTTTACTTTCCAAATAAAAAATCTAAGGGCCTTGACCCGCGATCTTGAGCTGAATAGGCTGGCATCAGTTTTTATAGTTTCGAAGATATCGAATAGGACAGACCAAGTATAAACAAACAGAAGACAAACAAAGACAAGTATAAACAATCTAACGTAAAGAAATACTCGTTACGAGAGTTTCGTATACGGTCTTAAAATTACGGAACACGGCAACTGATTTTAGAATACGTTTTTATTATTGGTAGTTTTGTACTAATAAAGATATAAAATAAATGTGATGTAGCCATAACAGGAATTTCTTAAACCAACCTTCCCCCTCTTTAATTTTTTTTTTTACTAGCATAATACACTCTCAGAAGTACTCTGTACAATGAAACAAAGAAAATTGCTTACGCCGACACATTACTATCATAACAAGTAATGTCAGTATGAACTGAATTGAAAGAGGGAAGGGAGGATTACAAACGCATAGGATAAGAAAGTCCTATTATAATACACATAACATATGTTTTATTTTTTCGAAGCTATACGAAGTATAGGGGAAGTTATGAAATAAAGTCAGAAATTTAATTTTGAGTTTTCGCTGGAATTTCATGTCTTCCGAAAAGAATAACTGTCGATAAAATTATTGTATTCAGTAGAAATTGTATAAGTACGTGTATCCAGAAGCCCTTTTTCAAACAAATCTGTCTAAGGAAAGGAGGGGCTTAACACAGAAACACAACAAAAACTATAATAACTGCAATTGTAATGAATTTTTTTCGACATTAGATATTATTTATTATTTGGTAGGCGGATGTAGTGACATTTTTTTTTTTTTTTTAATTACTAGAATTTACGAACTATTAGAGTTCATGTCAATCATTACACAATAAATATGTTATGTAAAAAGTTAGGTGATAAAATATATAGAGAAAATTACACAAAAAATATGTAACAATTACCTTAATGTAGAGAAGAGAGATATTATTTTTAAATAATCTATATATACCTATATAAAATCTAATGTCTGTATGTTTGTGTTTAATAGACTCCTAAACTTCGATCCGATTTTGTTCTTATATTCAGCAATTATGTTCATCGAGTCACCGAGAAGGTTTAGAACATAGTTTTATCCCACCCTTACCCCACCCACGCACCCACCCCCGCATTTCGTGCATTCCCTTATGGAACAAATAAAATTGAAAGAATTGGCATAAAATGTTTTGTATTAGATTATATAGAGCACGGAAAATGTTTAATACTTCTTTCTAACCTACCCTTACCTTATCCCCATACCCACCCCTGCATTTAGTTTAGGGAACAAGAATCATTGCACGAATTGGCATAATCCGTCTGTGTGAGGCTTATAGGATGCAAAACTGTCGAAGCTATTGCGCTCAAACGTATGGGCTATGTTTGACACATCATAATTTTCAGCGAAATCGGGCGAAGGGAAAGTGTGGGGATTCAACTCAAAGATCCTAATAAATGCCGATGTTTTGACACAAAATATAGTATGATTCAGAAGTTCCTATGTGTCAACTATTGATTTTTAGTCTGGTCGATTGGTTTTGGAGGGAGAGCGGAAACACAGCTGGAAGAGTACATTGCCTGGTATTCACCGACCATTTTTTTTTTTCTTCAAATCTTTCTTTTACCGTATTTTTTTTATAGTATCTTTTCCACGCCATACATGTATATTTTCGTAAGCAAAGATACGATTGATTCCAGAAGAAAGATGCCTGTGACTGGAGACCAAACTGTTATGGAATCGGCCAAGTTGGGGCAGAGTGGAAGGGTCGGTAAAAGAGGAACTTTCAGGTTAAGTTAACTAAGTTTGATCATAAATTTAGATTAGCCCATCCCTTTTAAATATGTAAGTTGAGCCCTCGGCAGGTCGTGAATATGAAAGGTAGCTAGTCAGCTTTCATGGCCTTAACCCCCTTTCTCATCTCTCCCCGAGAAGATACACTTAATAATCAAATATTTATACCCTATTTACAAAAAGTAAACTTAAATTATTTATTATTTTACTACTGTTAGTCTTACGTTAATTATGTAAAAATTCGATGCGGATTTTTCAAAGGAATTTCATATTTTCCGACCTCCAAATTTCAAATAAAAAAATTTAATTTCTGTCTTTCTGTGTGTCACGATAACTCCAAACAGAATGAATGTATTAACACGAAATTTTATATGTGAATTCAGAACCCTCTAACGACAACACCTATTGATTTTCAGTCAAATCAACTAAAGGAAGCGATGAGATTAGGGCAAAGCTTCAAATCAGAAACCCTAATAACTGCCGATGAAATGATTACATCGACATGAAAGTTCATATTTGAAGTCAAAACCCAATGAGGACATAATCTGTCAAATTTCAGCGATATCAGCCGAAGGGAAGGGGCGGTTCAGCGGAAGGGCTCAATATTAGCGCAAACGGTCGACTGGTTTTGGAGGGAGGGCAAAAAGATAATTGAATAATAATAATAATAATACATTTATTTCCGTTAAACCAATACATGTTAATAGGATACGTCGAAAGAATTTATACAATTAGATAGCTTATAAATTAGATTTATAACTACTTGAGTAGTAAAGTAAAATGAAATTAATAAAAACTGAACAAATAAATACTTAAAAATATATGAGTATATAAAAAAAATTAATAAAAGATACGTTTATAATAAGAAGACACATTTTTCAATTTAATAAAAATTAACATAACTATTTTTCAAAACAAATTCCTCGGAGGTGTCTTTATCCCAACTATGTTTCGGGAATTCGTTCTGGAGAAGTACATTGTCGGTGTCACAAATATTTTAAATATTTAATCCTTTCTAATAAAAAAACTACTAATAGTAGTTATTAGTTGGTTATTGGTTGTGACTCATGCCCGGTCTTTAACTATGAGTTTATATCGCTATCGTTTTCATACTACCAAAGCGCTGTTTCGTCGTTCTAGTGTACATGAGCTCTACGCAGTGCAAGTCCTAAAGTTTGCCTACCCTAAATTTTCATTCGTCTAGGGTAGGTAGGGGTTTTTAACGAGTACAAACTGAAGGACGGGATTTCAAACCTACTATTTCCTACTTTAAAAGATTTGCTAGGAGTTTGAAACCCCTACTGGAGGGCTTCTATGTGAGTTTTGGACCTAACAGAGCCGGTGGCTCTTGTTGTAAATAAGAGAAAGTGGGAGAAGCTGGCAAGATGTTCTATAAGACAGGGAAGATAGGAGGGTAGTGGAGGGGGGGGGGGGGGGGGGGGGGGGACTCGACATAACTTGTGTAGCCAAGTGTTAGGAGAACATCCCCCCTCTTGTCTCGAACTTTATGTTAGGGCCTCGTGAATATTCACCAGCACCCCTAAACTAGGGGTTAGAGACCTGACTGGAAGGTTCCCAGCAACACGAGCCCATGGCTCAAACAGACCTGAGATAAGTGCTCGCATAGTCAGGGACGGTACACTTTGTTGCGCCCAGAGGCAATAAATATTCTGCCGCCCACTTAAGGAAAGACAAATAAATATTTTTATTTAGACAGAATTTTTTTTTTTAAAATAAAATCGTAATAATAATACATTACACATATTACAATATAATAAATATATGTACTACATATTTTATTTTCTAATTCAATTATTATTTATTTATTATTGGCATTTTAATAGAAAAAAAAAATCTGAAATTTTGCCTCCGAGGGAAAGTGCCTTGAGTGCCTGCATTGTAAATCCGTCCCTGGGCATAGCAAGACACTTTCAAGGGTTGTGTGCGATGCATTTATTATTTCGGCAGTTATTAGGGTTTTTTAAGTCGAGCCCCCTTCCTCTGGTCCTCTTCTGCTGCCGATTTTACGGAAAATTATTAAGTACTGTCCTTATGAGGTTTTAAAATGTATTATAAAATGTCATGTCGATACATTTCATTACAATAGCAGTTATTAGAATTTTAAACCTCTGTGGTAATAAAAGAAGAGAAATTTAAGTGTTGTGTTAAACTGAAATAAATGATAAGTAAATACAAATATAATTAATAATAATGAAATAATAATTAAAACAAAACAATAAATTACCACATTTCCTGTAGAAATTTTATCACTTTTCATTTACTAAATTTTGATTTCTACATTAGTTTTTCGAAAAGGCCTGAAAAAAAGTATCGAAAGTTCAAGAAGTGCAATTTTGAAGAAAGTGCACGTATATTTTAAAAAATTTCAATTAACAAACTTTTAATTTGGATTTCTAAAGAGATGCCATCTTGTCTTCTAAATTTTGCAAAAATATAAAATCTAATCCAAAGATTTTCAAATAATCTTACTGGGAAAATAATCAACAGGGAAAATGAATAGAATAGAATTTTCGAGAACAAATATTGGGTTTATTTTCTTAAATCTACATTATTAAAATTAAAAACTAAGCATTGAAATAAACAAAAATAAGAAAAATCCTAAAAACTAAATTCTTAACACTAATTCAATATTTTTTTGTTTTATATTTTGGGTCATTCTCTAAAATTAAGTTATATATGTATCTCTGGGCATATATCCTGTACATATAAACAAATAAAAGTATCTTCTTTTTAGATCAACTTCACCGTCAATACACTCCTATTTAGTTCATCACAATTTAAGCCTAAACACCACTGTCTATGTTTACTCAGACCGTCGCCATTCTACCCAAGCCTCGACACTCTACACACACTAATTAAAACAGCTGATAGCCGTGTTTTGTTTTTTACTGACATTTGTTTTAAAAGAAATGGTTTCTTATTATTTATTTACTAATTCATATTTCTTTTTATGGAAAAATAAATATAATTAATTTTTTTTTAATTATTAATAATTTAATGTGTGTATTATTTTTATACATCACACCTCTCTCCTAATTCTTTCGATTCGGCCGATTTAACTGAAAATCAATAGGTGTCGTTTTTATGGGGATTTGGATGTTCATATAAAATTTCGTGTTGATAAATTCATCAATTTATAATGGGCATCATATACAATTTTTTTTTTTTTTTCATTTTAGAATCTGGGGTACCGAAAACATAAAATTCCGGTGAAAACATAGAATTCCTGACCGATTACATAACTTCCCGTATACTTCGTATCGCTGGAGAAGTCAAACGCATGTCAGTAATTGCCATTCAGCTTTAAATTAAACCATGAATCTATAAATGATGTTGCTCATGTCAAGATAAAAAAAAATAATAATAAAAATAACATGAGAAATAAGCGACTACATGAGCACTTGAAACCTCAGAACAATTTACGAATTATTATCAGTCAAAATGGTTCACATTTCCATCAAATAAAAGCGGGGTTTATTGTAATAGTTATCGTGATATAAAAATGAAATGGCCGCCAGGGACAATATTAGAAAAGGTTTTATCTTCATCTTTTTACGGCTTTAATCTGTCTATTAGATGATTTAATTTTTTTATATAGAGAGAGCGAGGAGATCTCGTAAAAAATGTTTTTACAACCATAGTCATAAAGATGAACCTACTCATCAGACCAAGAACTTTGAGTCGTAAAAGAGTGAAATAAAATCTTCACCAGACTCCCGAGATATTAAAAAGATTCCGAAATATATTTATTTAAAGTAAGACCATATGTATTACTTTATTTTGCTTATTACTTAATTCGTAGGTGAAAGTAGTGGACTTACTTGTTAAATAAATAACTGAAACGGGAATATCGATACAACAATATATATTATTTTATTTATACTAGTGTCAGCAATTATCTGCCATCAGGTGGTGAATCTAAACATAAATAAACCAATTTTAATTTTTTTTTTTTAAAGCGTCAATAAATTTACAAATTGTTACAGTTAAAGTCAACGTTTTAAAAAAATAAGAAAATATAAAAATGATAAAAAGTTTTTATTCATTCCATTATTACAGGTAACGACTCTAGACTGTTTGAACACAATATAAAGTATACACAAATAAGAAGAAAAAACAAGAACAATTATAATATAAAGAATTTACAAAATAATAAATGAAGGTAAATCTAAATAAATAAAGTAAAATTAATGGGCAATGTCAAAGTAGAATATTTGTAGTTGCCAGAAACTCCGGGTTGAACCGGACTTATGACACTACATGGGAAATTTACGAAAATCCGATCGACCGTTAAAATTGTAATACTCATTTTATGTGTTTACCCCGCCACAACATTTTGGGTTACCAAATAGCCTATATTTTACTCGGGGTTATAAGAATGCTAGATATGAAATTTCACTAAAATCAATTCAATAGTTTTTGCGCCAATTTCCTAAAAACATAGGAAGAGATAGTATATACTTTTATATGTAAAATGATATATATTTATCTAATGGGCCAAAGAAAAAAAAAAGATTATGTGGTATACTTCTGCAGACGCAATATGCCTTTGAGAGCAGATATTGATGAGCCCTTATGCCTAGCCCTGGAAGAAGAAATGCGCGGACAGTCCAGACCAGAGCGTTGCAAAGATATGCATACTACCCGGATGTCTGGGTACGCCTTGACTCAGCATGGATACAACCTCATCACTGGATGTCCCAGATATTATCATATCATGGAGATTTTAGCTCCAAGCTCTTTTATTTTAAGAGGAGGAACAACCCAAACTGTGGCGGCATCGAGACTGGGTGAAGTTAATTCGCAAGACAGGTATCTGGGGCTGGACCAACTGGTGACCGGCTACCCAGTGTTCAGCCAAACCGTCGCCTCCTGGCGGATAAAAAAAAAAGGCAGTATAAGACGGGCTGCAGATTGTGGGGGCGGTGGTTGCCCCCAGCCTCATATTGATTATTAGAATAAAGTTTATAAACATGACCTACTATGATCCCGAGCTCCCTCGACGCATTACATCGTAATGTCGTCCAACAAGGTGAATCCAAAATAAGAAAAAAAAAAAAAAAGAAGGTTGCATGGTATAGTGTGTGTTGGGTATAAGTATGAGCTAGTGTATGTGTGTGTGTGTGGAAGGAAGGAATGGTCGCATAGTTGGATTTTCCTCACACCTTCACTTCAAAGAGACAACCACTATACGGAGAACAAAGAGAAATACCAGTCGCCTTCTTCCTTTATCTTACATTCCCTTCTAGGGCTCCCCCCACTGTTCAACTGAAGAAACTTTCAAGGATAGTACCTCAGTGAAGTTAGTTGGAGGACAACCTGAGACATTGCAACTTTACAAATCCTCCCAAGATCCAAAAGTGAACTCAACAGATATTTGCACTTTCTTTTGTTCTCGCTTTACAAAGTTGTTCGCAAACAGTACTCAAAGCGAATTGTATTTCTGGAATAAACTTACATCATTTCGTATTATATAGCATGGACTGCTAACACGATTTGCAAATAACTTGATCAGCTAAAAAAATCAGAATTCAGACGAGAATAAGAATATTTAGTGATAGAAAGATGTTGCGGTATGAGATTTGTCATATAAATAAAAGATGTCTTCCTTTTGTTTTTGATCCATATGTGCGCTGAAGCTATGCAATACGATGAACATACTGACAATTATCAAAAATGGTCTCTGTTTGATGCTATTTTCAAAATGTTAAAAAAAGTCACGCTAGCAACTCACTATTTCATAGCACAAAAAATAATTTTTGACGCTACTGTATCGAAGGATCTGTATCAAACTAAAAATAAATAAAACGTACGTTTTTTAAAAAATATTGTCTATTTCACAAATAATATATAATATGGGAGTACTTTCGGTATTGCTACCATCTTCAGCCACGACTTAACAAATACTAAATTGAAGTTCAACTAGGTAGTTTACAATCCAAACGGTAGGTAGGTATCCTTTTTCAGCCCCTACGGGGTTTTCCTATCCTTTCTGTACAGTTAATATTTGAAATATGTAAAAACATAAAAAATGACATTTCGTCCCAAATTGGGATCTTAAAAATAAAAAATTTGAAATAGTATGTGTTGATTAAATGCATATATGAAGTGAATTAAAGATAACAATTGTTAATATATGAATACAAATAAAATAAAATAAAATATACAGTTTTGTGAGAGAGTAAGTACATATACACAGAGACTGGAGGATTATATTATTGGCGATAAAAGGGGTGAGTATTTGAGATTGGTCTGATCGTTCGAACGATCAGAACCAACAGGGAGCTGAGGGACATCTTCGGCTGAGGTGGACTGACCTGGTGAAGAAGGATGCTGTGGAACACCACGTGGTGAACTGGCGACCGGTGGCGCACGACAGATCGCGGTGGAGAAGGCTAGTGTGGGCGGCTAAGGATCTTCAGGGTTCGTCGCCAACGGAGTAAGAGTAAGAGTAGGTAAGTATCAAATGGTTAAGAGGTGGAGGGTTGAAACTTGTTTTTTTCTTGTATAAATGAGACTCTATAAGCTATCTATTGATGTATTATTTATTACTTTACCATTATTAGTTTCGAAGATATGCGTTCAAAGTGTTTATGATTTGCATCCAGGGAAAGACGCAGTTCTACACAATGGCCGGCACTTCGATAAGACCATGCTGGCACTGCATCCCAACTCATGCCGGATTTGACTGTTTTTGACGAACCAAGGTTCCTTTACTGCCATTGGGAGAATCTTGTTATCAAACTTTCTGAATTTGTTGGCAGGGCAAGAGTATGTGAACAGTGGTCATAGTAAAGAGGTGTAAAGATGTAAATTTATGTTTGAGTGGAATGTCTATGTTAATGAGTGCGTCAGTCGGGTGTATGCTCGCATGAGTTGTTTGTTTATGTGTTAGCTTCAAGTACGTTTAATGTCGAAGTGCATGTGATGTCCAATGCATATATGTATTAGAGACTTGGAGTGGTGTTAATGTTAGTTCTACGAAGTGATAAAACTTTGACCTCCGTTTTGGCAGTATTTAGCTTCAAGTTGCAACTGTCGAACCACTCTGTCACAATTTCACTACTCCAGGACAACACTGAACAGGTATTGCAGTTTTGTTTGTCCGGATTGCTGTCTATTGTTCCCGTGTTGTGTATCCCTTTTTGAAGTATCATCAAGGAGAGGGAGGTCTGATTCCGGGGATGGGGGGGTTAGCGTCATTTTATCGAGAGTCCCCGACTCAGATTACAGTTTTGTCAAGGGACTCAGTGGTCTATTGTGGAGCCGGGAGGGAGAGATGTCCCAAGTTAATGGGATTAAGGTGCAGGTGGAGGGAAACACAGCAGGTGGAGAGGGCATGGATCTGATGAGCTGCACCCCCCAGACAGCTCATATTGTGATCCGCCATTGTGAGAGTGCGTTAAGCCCCTGGACAATGTGTCCCTTCATCATTCTTATACCAGTCACTCAGTCAGTCAGTTCATTCCCGTGCATATCTGCATTCTTGTCATTGATACAAATATTAAGTCACTATGGGTTGTTGAGGAAACACTGGGGCCTAATCAAAATCTATATCAGTGTGTACTGAAGTACGTACGAACTTATCTAAACGACGATGTCATGTCAGTTGCTTACAGCGCCACATCCGTAAATCTTACTGACCGAGAGAAGCTCCTTTTGAGTCAGCAGACATTCAGGTTGTTTGTTCATGTGCTACACTATATGAGTCGTATCTGGTCTCAAATTTACACCAAACTGTTCATAAATGTTAATTAATTCACCTGATGATTTTTGGTTATGAACCAATTAGTAAAAATCACTTAAAAGAACAAAACGACATTCCAGGGCAGTTTTCGGCCTATATTTCGAAAACCGAACCACCTACGAACAATCTTTTTCGTGTGAAATCCGTCTTCCAGTTCAAAGATACAATCATTTCTTCGTTAGTGCGCTCACAACTTTCCATCACACACACATACAGACAGACAAAATGGTCAAAACATATTCAGGGGACCTTGAATTGTGAAAATCCGGTGAAACCTCCATCTCGGTTACAAAACGTCCTTATACTATATGTATAACAAAGTCAAAATTGAATAGATTAGAAACAAACACATGTTTTTACTCATGACGGTATTTCTGGTATGTGCCGAACAATGCCGAGCAGCGGTGGGCCCTTTAGCTAGTATGTGCTGAGCAACACGGGGCACCACAGCTGGTATGTGCCCCCAGCTAGTACGAGCCGAGGATATTGATAATTGGCTATTGGAAGGACGGGGTGAGTGTGGAGCTCCAAAGTTGGAGGTGACAAAGTGGCCTGCTCTGTGTACGGACGGAGCTCCGACAAAGCTAATGAGATCGGACAGCACACATGGACATCCGGCAATGTTTGTCTTCAGCCCGTCGGTCACCATCCTAGCTTGATTAAAACAAACCTACCACAGCTCCTCATGTCGCGACGGGGACAAATTGCAACCATAGTTGCATTAGGACACATCACCTTCACTTCACATATGTCAGGTTCTAGCTTTTTGTTGAGTTTGCGTGAAAGATCCGTATCAGGAATTGTTTTGAGCTAGAGAGAATTGTTTTGACATTTGTATTGTCTAATTTCACAAAATATATAATAATAGAGTGAACCGGTTTTGGCTTAACCATCGGAACAACCATCTGCAATTATTGAATTCAGTAGAAAATAGTTCAAAGGAATATGTGAAATGAGTTCTTTTCACGGATAAATCGGACAATATTGTAATATAATTTCTTTAAAGTCATCAGCTTCAAGATAATGCAATTCAAATCCACCTAAGTGGAATAATAGATCTATTTTTTCATTCCTTTTATCAAAACGGTGCCACAGCATTGAGTAGTAAAAGGTGGTTAAAAAATGTATCTATTTTTTATTTATCGGTTGACGTTTCAACCATTCGAGCATTTCAAAACTATAACAAGAATTTAATAAATTAGCGTTTCCTCTTTCGAGTTGACATTTAGGAATGGAGGATGTGTGACGAATTTGGTGTACTTCATCTGACTAGCAGTGATCACAACAGCAGCCTCCGTTCTAATGCCAACCGATCTGACTACGTTCGGGTTTTAATTCATTAATTTTGATCTCACTAATTTAGTATAAACACTATGTCTGGAAAACGGGTTGCTAATATTAAATATCTCTGTAGATATTTATTGTTTTCAGGAAGTCCAGTACGTTTTGCAAAATGCATTGAATTTTTGATAAATTTTTTTTGGAGATTGTTGGGGATGTGATGGCGCTGTCTGTAGGTATGTTGGCACTCTTTTATCAGGTGGCTGACTGTGAGAGGGTCTCCACATAGGATACACCCAGGTTGTGATCAACCGATCAGCAGGTATCCATGAATTATAGTTAACTATATATATTTACACATATTGATGATTAAATATAAAGTATATTTTTTTTTACAAAAAAATATAGATGAACTAACAGATATGAATTAACTGAAAATGGATTAGGATAGCTAAAATAGATCGCAATCAATCGCATCACATACACATTTTTTTCAATAATAATCCTTTATAATAAAAAAGGCCGCTGGTAGCTCAGTGGTATGCGTACTTGCCTTCAGAGCTCAAGAACGTGGGTTCGAAATCCGACCGAGGCCCTTCGTTTATTCTATCTGGGAGGTAAAATAAACTTAAGCACGCCGTCCTTCGGATGGGACGTTAAGCGATGGTCCCGAGCTTGTACGATGTCAGGTACTCGTTAAAGACCCCTGCCCTAGGTGAATAAAAATTTAGGGTAAGCAACATTTAGGACTCCCACAGTAGAGTCGGGCTCATGTACATCAGAGTGACGAAAGAGCGCTCTGGTAGTAGGTGATATAACCTCGTAGTTAAAGCCCGGGCATGACTCATACAACGCAACCCTAACCTAGATGGACTAATTCAAATAGATATCGTTAACTGGAAACGCAGATTTATGACGTATGTATATTATTTTTGTCTAAAAGAGGTATTGAAATGTCTCTGATTTGGCTTCTACATCGAATGTTATTCGCAATTTTCGATTTCCAGTAAACATGATCTAAGATTTTGTAAGAAAATTCCAACTTTGATATTGTAACCTCAGAGTTAATTAAGAGGTCTCGGTTGGGTTCGGGGCCGAGTTCATTCAACTAATATACGCCGCCCTCACGCAATTAATACAATCTCTCCTTAAGTTATGGGCTCCCGACTAAGTCCCTAAGTCCTTCTGCCTTGGGATATATAAGTCCTCCCTCCAAGGATTGCACTTTGATGCTCCTTCGCTCCTTTCTCTCTACCCTCATAATTTTTCCCTCCGAGGTGGCTTCCATTTTCCCATCTCGTTTCACCCCACCACTCCCCCCCCCCCCCCCCCCCTCACCCGACCATACAAAAATATGATACTAAAAGTTAAGCCCTCACCAAGAGAGGGGTTGAGCTGCCCCAGTTTATCGTTCCGTATAAACGGACCTATGTCGTCTCTCCGACCAAGAACCAAATTATAAAACCTCGTAATATATTATGTTATCGCTTTTTTGATGCGAGCTTTGCATTTAGAGCATTTCAGTTTTTACGATGAATATTTCCCTTGAAATAGTAGTAGAAATAGATGAATATATGTCGAAATTGAACTGGAATTCGACCATGATACCATCAAACTGTGATATTCTGCAGCCAACTTCTGCACACGGAAATTGATTGTGCATTATTTGGGGCGCAATAACTTCAGTCGTATTGTATAAAAATAATAAACACATTAAAAAAATTAAATTACAAACATAAAAAAATTAATTATATTTATTTTTATATAAAAAGCAAATTTCTTTTAAAACAAATGCATGTAGAAAACAAAACACGGCCATCAGCTGTTTTAATTAGTGTGTGTAGAGAGAGTCGAGGCCTGGTTTCAATGGTTGGATGTAGACGGTCTGAGCATGGACAGTGTGGTGTTTAGGCTTAAGATATAATGAACAAATTCGGAGTGAATTGACGGTGAAATTGATCCAAAAAGAAGGTACTTTTATTTGTTTATATGTACAGGATATACATATGCCCAGAAATGTATAAATTAAAAAAAAAAAAATGACAAAAATATAAAACAAAAAAAGATTGAATTAGTGTTGAGAATTTAATTTTTAAGATTTTTCTTTGTTTCAATGTTTAGTTTTTTTATTTTATAATGTAGATGATTTAAGAAAATAAACCCATTATTGGTTCTCTAAAATTATATTATATTCATTTTCCTTGTTGGCCCAGTAAGATTATTTGAAAACCTTTTGATTAGATTTTATATTCTTGCAAAATTTAGAAGAAAAGATGGCATCTCTTTAGAAATCCAAATGAAAAGTTTGTTAATTGAATTTTTTTTTTTAATATACGTGCACTTTCTTCAAAATTGCACGTCTTGAACTTTTCGAAAAACTACTGTAGAAATCAACTAATACTGACAAATTTAGTAAAAGAAAAGAGATAACATTTCTACAGGAAATGTGGTAATTTATTGTTTTGTTTTAATTATTATTATTTCATTTTTTTAATTTTTATATTATTTATCTAATTATTATTTATTTAGTTTAAGATTAACATTTAAGCCTTTTTATTACCACAATTGATTTTATATCAACTCCAAGTGCATTTAAATAGTTGGAAATTTAATAAGGAATATTTTTGGTCGGGATCAATTTTTCGATACCACTAAAATTTTTCGCATAAATCAAGCAAACGTAAAAAAAAATTGTTTTTGAGATGTCATTTTAAGATGGTTATTGGAATATATTTGATAAAAAGAGCCACTTTCGAAAAATAGTACCACCAAATTTGCCTTTAAGTTTTCTCTACAATTTTTATTCGTAAAGATTTTTGGTTGTCATTAATATAAGCGGTAGGTATCTTGTAAAACCTACTTAAGCCCTGAACTAACGTAGTCTTAATTTTTGTCTGATTTCGGACAAAATCTTATCAGATCTCAGATGGCACATGTGACGTCTTTATATCGATTTTCAAGTAAATGGCTGCAATCGTTTTGAATCGCATAAACTAAGAATTTATGTCGGTGTCGATGCATCAGCTGTTTTAGAGTTTTTATTGTTCTTTATTAACCTAAAATTACCTACTAGGTGAGTGAGGCACACCTTCTTCTTTTCTCATATGATTAGGTTAGGTTAGGTTTTATGACTCAAGGCCGGGCTTTAACTATGAAGTCATATCGCCTACTACCAGAGCGATGTCGTCGTTGATAAAATACGAATGCTACAGTTTCGAAGATATAAGCGTTCAAAGTGTGACCAGTTTTCCTTTCATCCGTGCTCCCGATGTTGTCCTCTACCACAGAAAGACATAAGTAGTTCTAGGCCAACAGTTTGCCATACCTGCACTATAAAGGTTCTGACCACTTTTCCGTCTTTAAACTCTAGACAAATTAATCAGATTAAGTAGGAAAGTTTTACAAATTTCCCGAAGAAAAACGTATTAGCCCTGTCTAAACAAGATCATTGAAATAAAGGAACATGTAATGGTGTGTGGGTTGGGAGAGCTAAATGAAGAACAATGGATGTTGGTGCCTTTGTCCGGTGGTGGTCGGTGGTCTGGTGTAATCAAGTGAGGCGGTTCTGTCCCCTATTGTGCCATACACCCCCCTGGCATCCTGGCAATATCCTCCTCCCCCCAATATCCAACGCTACCCACGGCCCATACTTTTCCCTTTTTTTGTATGCATGGACCCACATTCACCCCAATTACATTTTTGTATTTTTCACATACTCAGAGAGGGTTACAAAAAAAATTCACACCCTGTTAATGTCCCTCGCCCCCCCTTTCGATAAAGACACTTTTAACATATTGGCTTGGGGGAAGAAAATATACTGTCGTTCAGTGCTGGGCACGAATTGGCCAATAAAATGTTTCATTCTCTTTCTGTTTAAAAAAATGTTTATTCTATTCTAACTTTTATTCTTTATTTTTTGATTGCTCTTCAGAAGTTTGATGTTGAGTTTTCACCGGAGAATATATTGTAAAATTAAATGTAGATTAAAAAATAACAACCCTCTAACCCAAACATTCCTTGGAGACGTCTCAGAAGAACTTGGCCAAGAGAAATCTATCGTACCCTTTGGAATAATATCTAACTTTCCCAGCTGTACAAATTGTAGGGGAAATTATGGAATCGGTCAGGTATTTCAGTTTTTGGGTGAAGCCCTCCTAAAATGACCGATTGGGCTAAAAATCAATAGGCGTCCTTATGGGGTTCTGTATATAGAAATAAAATTTCTGGTCGATACATTCATTCTATAGGGCGTTATCGTGTTCACAACACACACAAACAGTTTTTTTTTTAAATTTTGGAATCAAAGGTTTGGAAAACAAGAACCTCGGGTGAAAAATCAACATCAAACTTCTGAAGAGCAATCAAAAAATAAAGAAAAAAAGTTAGAATAGAATAAACATTTTTAAAAACAGAAATAGAATGAAACATTTTATTGGCCAATGATTGCTCTTCAGAAGTTTGATGTTGAGTTTTCCCCATAGGTTCTTGTTCTCCAAACCTTTGATTCCAAAATTTAAAAAAACAAATGCTGTTTGTGTGTGTGTTGTGAACACGATAACTCCCTATAGAATGAATGTATCGACAAGAAATTTTATTTCTATATACAGAACCCCATAAGGACGTCTATTGATTTTTAGCCCGATCGGTCATTTTAGGGGTGCTTAACCCAAAAACTTAAATACCTGACCGATTCCATAACTTCCCCTACAATTTGTACAGCTGAGAAAGTTAGATATTATTCCAAAGGGTACGATAGATTTCTCTTGGACAAGTTCTTCTGAGACGTCTCTAAGGAATGTTTGGGTTAGAGGGTTGTTATTTTTTAATCTATATTTAATTGTACACTATATACAATATTTCACAGGATGTAGAATAAGATGTAGTCTGACCTCTCACAAATTTTATATTAGTGTTAGCTAGACGGCTTTCGAGGTTGCCTTCTTCATCAGACAGTCTACAAAAGGCATCCTTAAGCAACAAAAAACAAAAAAACACAAAAACCACAATACACCAAAAAACAGGTTCTGTTGGTAACAATCTTAAAATATAAAGGCAACAAAGATTTAAATAAATATAAATACATTAAATTATAATAAGTAAAAAAGAGTTTGAAATAACCATACCTGATAAAATAAATGAGAAATTTGAATGAAAATTAAAATATTTTAGTAATAAAATTTAAATTTTTTTATAAAAATAAATAAATAAAATCATCTCAAAACTTTAACAATTTAAAATATCATGGATGGGGACAGATAAGTTATTCCTGTCCCCCATCTGAGTCACAACTGGGAGAACGGAGTACGTGAGACTGGACAAACCTCCCATCCCCTCTCTAGAGTTGAGGAGGGGGGACTCTCTCTTCCTCCTTTCCAATTTAATTTCTATACTCTCTAAGGTATCCATCTTTCTATTATTTTGGATATGATGTAGCAACGAGACTGAACCGGCCTCATGTTCTGTATTTTGGAGATGTTGGACAAATTCAGAGTCGCCCCTCCTCAAATGTTTCCTCACTCTAGTCCTCAGCTTCCGGCCTGTCTGCCCAAGATAAAAACAATCACAATCTTTCAATTAATCCTATACACGCCGGATTTGTCAGGGAGGTCCACACGATCTTTGGTATTTGGTATATACAAAGGTAGATGTGACTATATCTGATTCAATATAAAACTAGAATATATTAGATGGGAGAAGCCAGCCAGTACTGACAGTCCCTAAGAATGTTAATTGTATAGCAGGTTCCGCGGCCAATTTGACACCAAAAATTGTCAGGATGACTGTGAGGAAAAGGGTTGTGTGAGAAAATTAGGATGGTTGCTGAGGTTTGTATGAAAGTTTTTGAAAAGGATCTGGATTAAATCTTGTACGTATGTACGTAAAAAATGTTGAAATCTTTATGAAGGATTTTGTGAGAGGCATAAAAAACAGCGTTTGCGAGGCGTTTGAGGACTTTGTATTGAAATGGCTCTTTATTTAATAAATAGTTATTTTGTTTCGTATTGTTAAGTTAGATTTGATTACATATCATCGATTAAGCTTCATTCTCTTAAGCCTCGAGAGTTCCAGGTAAGTCTACTGTCCAAGTTGAACCCTAGATAGCGAACTTGGTTGGTATAAAGATGAAGAATATTGCTGATGGTGAGTTTGGCATCAAAGAGCTACTACCATTTATGAATCTCGTCAAGATGTTCCTGGAGATGCACGAACGCAAGCATTGGATCAGTATCTGGGGATGGGATAACTGTATCGTCAGCATAATCATAGTTCTGGGATGCACAGTTTTCTTTAAAAAAAAAAAAATATGTAATTGGAAATCCATTTCCTATACAAAGAGCTTATGAAAAGCCAAAATTCCTCACACTAAATTGTATTTTGATTAAAAAAAGGAAGGGATAGCAAGTGAATGATGTTTTTTTTCTTTTTTTTATAATCTTAAGTTTACTTTTTTGGTGGACAAGGAGTGAGGGAGGAATATGTCTCAATATTAAAAATATTTGATACACTTGCAATATGCTGAGAATTTTAATTTCCGTTTAAGAAGTCTGTTGTCGGGAGCCGGGCTGAGAAAGTTGACATTATAAATCAGGTCTTGAATATTCATAAAAGCTACTTGGTGGGATATTAACAGGCAAGGCGGAGAGGAGTCATTTTTAATTTCGAGGCCACCGTTTACGGTCCAGGGTGTTCCTTAAGAAACCACTCGAAAATAAATTTGATGAAGGGGGAGTTGAAAGTTTTTTAATTGCAGATGCTTTAACCCCGAAATATTTAAATGATCTGTTTAATTTGAGATGGTGCTTGGTTGGAAGTTCAATCGAAATAGGCAGCATAAATCTAAAAATTGATTACTAATGTCCAAAGTGAAGGACAGATTCACTTTCAAAACCCGGCCGAGGCCCTAAATTTTTTTTATCTGGGAAGTGAAAAAAACGTGAGCACGCCATGTTTCGGACGGGACGTTAAGCGATTGTTCGACGTCAGGTTTACGCATTAAAGACGCCTACCCTCGGTGAATAAACCTGGGTACGTTAAATTTAGGTATTGTGGGGCCCACAGCCCACAGTAGAGTCGGGCTCTGGTAGTACCTCTTAGTTGAAACCCTGGCATGAGTCCAATAACTAACTAACTTTCAATGGAAGACCGTCTACACACGGAGCTTACTCAATTAGTTTGTGATTCAAATTACTAAACGGTTACTGACTCATTAGTGACACTACTTTCTAGAGAACGATATCACTAGTTTCTTCTGTGCAACCATGGAAGCAGGACTCTCATCATTGTATATTGTGGATAGTGATTAAGCGATTGTTCGACGTCAGGTTTACGCATTAAAGACGCCTACCCTCGGTGAATAAACCTGGGTACGTTAAATTTAGGTATTGTGGGGCCCACAGCCCACAGTAGAGTCGGGCTCTGGTAGTACCTCTTAGTTGAAACCCTGGCATGAGTCCAATAACTAACTAACTTTCAATGGAAGACCGTCTACACACGGAGCTTACTCAATTAGTTTGTGATTCAAATTACTAAACGGTTACTGACTCATTAGTGACACTACTTTCTAGAGAACGATATCACTAGTTTCTTCTGTGCAACCATGGAAGCAGGACTCTCATCATTGTATATTGTGGATAGTGATTCCAGTGATGAAGCCATTATAGTGTATTATCATCGATACAGAAGAAATAGAATGCGAAGAAGATTCTGGGTTCATTCGTATAGGGGGATCAGAGGGAAGGCTCAACTCAAATAACCAAATAACTGCCGATGTAATGTACGTATCGACATGAAACTTCATATTTAAAGTCAAAACCCAATGAAGACGTAACCTGTCAATTTTCAGCGATATCGGGTGAGGGGAAGGGGGGATCAGACGGGGTCTAAACCCAAAAACCCCAATAACTGCCGGTGTAATGAATTTATCGACACAAAATTTAGTATGAAGATTTAGGAGCTTCTATGTAAGTCAACTGTTGAATATTAGCGCAAACAGTCGACTGGTTGTGGAAGGGGAGCAAAAATTAATTGATTAATTCGTTCTGGGGAAGTACATAGTCGATGATTCACAGACTACTTTTTTTTAATTTATTTTTGTTAATATTTTTATTTTCAATCTATATATAATACACATAAGAAGCGAATATGAAAACTATATTCATGAATAAGTAAGAGTCTATGGGAGAAGTCAGCCTTCGTTAAACTTTTCTAGGGAATGTCAGGCTGAGAGAGCAGATAGTTAAATACTAGCGAGGGGATGTTATAGGTAGGGATCTATCGATACATGTTAATACAAGTAAAGTACTTTGATATCGATACTTTTCTTTCGATACCAGGTAGGTATCGAATAGATATTACTTGTATCGATTCAAAGTACTCGTTTCAAATTTCAACAATTAAAAAAAATTATATAAATTTTTCAATTCGTCAAAATCGTTCACCGTTTAATTTCTTACAATTTTCTTTTATTTGTTGTTGCAGTAAAATACTGAACTCAAATTCCGGTCCACGGACAAATGATACTCGTATATATCGATGGTGATAACCTCATGTGTGATGTCATCACGCAGTCTGCATGATGCGTCCTTATTTCTTACCTTATTTACTTAAAATGGTTTATCGTTTATGAAGGTATACGTTTGTTTAATTTTGAAGAGAACCGTGAAGATGATTACGATTTCATTATTTCATTTTATTTTTACATTCCATTCTGTCAATTTGGTACATATATAATGCCGCGTCCTACGGCGAAAGTTTGGATTTATTACACTAAGAACGTTTCGATCTGAGCAACTTGCAAAAAGTGTTTTAAAATAGTGAAATATAGTCTCCAGTAGTTTTATATCCTTAGTAAAAATAAATTGTATGTATATTATATACCTAAGGTTTTTTCATTACATTCAGTATGTTTTTAATAATATAATTTTATCTTATTCGATTGATTTATTTGTTTCTTATGCCCACTATAATATCTCATTTACTTATATCATTCAAATTGTGTTTTTTGTTGTTATTATAAAGGTATATATTATACCGAAGTACTCGATGCAATACGATTTTTATTTAAATTTATATAGATTTATAGATTTTTTAAAATTAATTATAACGAACTTCTCGATTCAATCGATACGAGCAGGTATCGATACTTTTATTCGATACTTGAGTAGTATCGAAAGTTTTATTCGATACTACTCATGAGTAAATTATCTATACTTTGTGGTATCGATAGAACCCTAGTTATAGGGTCTTCAGGCTTTGGATAACATATGTAAAAAACCATCCCCTGCAATCAACCAACCACAGAAATTCTCTCTCATAGTTAATGATTTCATTGATCGGTATGAATACAGAGTTAGCCTAGTGACTTTTAAATAAGACAGATAACTGATACAGATAATTAAGGAGAGAGAGAGTCTAGTGGTGTTGGGATTGAGGGCAGACAGGGAGAGCGGAGTAGCTGAAGCCAAGCTAATCCAGGGCTTAGGGCTGGTAGCTTTAGGGATATTGTAGATCCTAGGGGAGGGTTTCATTAACAGCCAACCTGCATTGTCTGCCATATTGCCGTGTGATGGGAAAGTCTGGAGGCCATCTCCTCTCTAAGACCTCCCCTTTATAATTACTTGTTGCATGAAGAGGGTGGGTGTGTCCCTGTAATGACCCATCCCTGACCCCGGATTAGGGCCATGAGGTGCTAATGACTTGTACAACATGTAGCCGAGCCTTCTCTTCACAATGAATAATGTACACCCCACTCCCACCACTCCTATCTTTCCTTTCTCTGGAACCATTAACACTTGAGCTAAATGTCATTAACCAAAATGTTGTACCTGGGTGGAACTTAAATTACAAATGAAATGAAAAATACAATATATTGTAGCATGTCTACCCTATAGACAATTATTATCATTAATATACAGCAAGGACCAGTGACACTACGAGCGAATCGAAGCCACTTGGAGCTGATTAAAGAGGATTTTATTAAGAAGATTAATGCTCGGAAATAGCGATGCCTGCGAGTGAATCGCGATCGCTAGGAGCGAAACAAGAGCGAATTGTGGGTTGTTTGGTATTGAATTGAAGATAATTTCATTTGGAAGAACATGCTCGGAACTAGCGATGCCTGCGAGAGAATCGCGATCGCTAGGAGCGAAAACAAGAAGAAAGGATATAGAGGAAAGAAAGGAAGCAAGATAATTGTTTATTTCCGGAGTTATATGAACGACCAGGGAGGGCTGAGCTCCCCTATTTCTTAGAAGAAGCTGATGCAACCGATGATCGGTGATTGGCTGGAGGTGGATTTGGCGGGAAATAACAACCAATAAGATGTCGGGATCCATTCCCCACCCCCGAGTTGTGCCCGGGAAGAGGTCAGTCCTTCGGCAGTCTACGTTGAGAGTTGGGGCCGCTAAAACCACGTCAGTTTATATTTTACAGTTTCAAATATGTGATACAAGTCTACGTTGAGAGTTGGGACGCTTAGGTCGAGTCATTTATGTTTTTCTGTTTTATGTTTGGCAGTGCAATTTTAAATATGTGAGTAAATCAACTCCTTTCCATGCTTGGGCCGGTCAGGCCACTCGAACTACAGTGAATTGTGGTGTATTTCGGACGGTGTGAGGCTGGTGAGGGGTGCAACTTCTAGTGTGGCCTCGAAACCAGACAGATCTTCAAGAACTATGTGATTGGATGGTTTCTGTGGGGTGTCCAGTTGAAGCAGATCGCGCCGCTATCGCCGGGGATATCATTATCGAGGTACCTCGTAGTTAAGATATAATTAAGTCCTTCAGACATACGGCCAAATTATATATTAAATTGTTTTGTTTTTTTCATATGTTCTCATTAAAATAAATATGTTACAGTTATAAGTTTGATTCGGGTTACGATTCGTATCGGGTTACTGGATACACATAAAAAAAATCCTTATTATATTGGGGTTATCGGGTTGAAAGGCAGACATTTTTTATTTTATTTTTGGAAAAAGGGGCTCGGAATACATGAAATTCTAGTTAGAACTGAAAGTCGAATTTCGTACCGATTAAATAATTTCTTCTAGACTTCCTATAGTTGGGGAAGGGATAAGAGCATTGGATGCTTAGGTCCCTAGGTGCAAAGCACCAGCCAACCAATATATACAGTTAGTTATTGTGGCTCATGCTCGGGTTTTAATTCTGAGGTCATATCTTCTACTAACAAAGCGCTCTAACGTCGCTCTGGAGGACAATTTCGCCCACTCTAACGTATTTACCTAGGGTACAGGCTCGGAACCATCGCTTAACGTCCCTCCCGAAGGACTGAGTGCTCAAGGTATTTCACCTCCTCAATAAAAAACCTAAGAGCCTCGGCTGGGTTTCGAACAAGCACGTTACTGTCAGCAATGAGTTTATATCAAACTCATAAGGACGTAAAAATATAAAGAAAAACGACTGGTTTTTAGAAAAATATTGTTTATTTCACAAGATACATATATAAAATATTTGGGAGTACTTTCCGTATTGCTACCAACTAGCAATACCGAAAGTAATCCCATATATTTTATATATCTTGTGAAATAGATAATATTTTTTTTTAAACATTCGTTTTTCTTTATTTTTTTATTGAGTGTTTCACAATATCTCTGCGAAAATGTTAATGTCATAATATTGACGTCACTGTTAACTGATATATTTGAAAATACACTAAATTAAGAAACACAATTTCAGTTTGTTTATTTTTTTATAATTAAAGAAAAAGAGGAAAGGGAGATTGCAAATATTGTGTGCGAAGAATGGAGTCGTTGAAGACATCTGTGGTTGGCTGTTCTGTGGAGGTATGCACAGGGTGCAGGGAACTAGGGCTCCATGTGGCTTTTATACACTACACAGCACAGCACTGCACAGCACTGCTCTCTTCCTATTTCTTCCTCCTCTTATTTATATTGGCTAAATAATGTAATATTCATTTATTGTACTGGTTACAGTTGTAGCTGTAGTTACAGCTGGCTTCTAACTACAACCAACAAGAGTACAGTGGACAAAAAAAACATTAAGGCGTAGTCAAGGTCCACGCCGTAGATTTTCCGTGAAAACGGAATAAAATCATTTTTCATTTTCTTTTCGATGCTGCCGTAGCTCTTGTATTTGCTGGGCACTAGACTTTTTAGGTTTTTAAAATTCCTTTTGATGCGAGCTTTCCTCTGATTTGCGTTTTCTATAATTCCACGCATATTTACGATTCATATGAGACGACACCTTTAATTTTTTTGCAATTTTCAACTAAATACCGACTTTTACATATATTTCGGCAAATATTTTTATTGTTTCACTTTGAGTCCTAGTAGTGCTTTTCAAGCTCTTTACAATGATACCCGAATCAACGTCTTATCTAAACGCGTTATCACGCTACACTAATTTCTAATTTTCCACAACTCTAATTCGCAACAATCATCCGCCGGTGCCCATATTAGCCCGATGACGTCACAGCAAAACAAACACGTACAGACATGCTCTATCCATTGTGACCTCAACCGTTGTTATCGCCTTATTATTCTCGTAGTTATTATCGATTGAAATCTGACGGTATTTTGTAACACAAGAAAGTTTGACCGGCTATCACTGTGCTTAACGAGCGAATAGACGTTTTCACGTCAAAAAACCAGTGTAAGTTCGAGATGTTTTCGCCAGAGATCTTGTGGAAGTTCATTGTTAATACTACTGAAAAAAAACTTAGAACGAATCAAAAAAATTCCACTATATTTATATGAAAAAGGGATATTGTGTATAATATAAGCGAAATATATTGCGTTTTTCATATAAATATAGTGGAATTTTTTTGACTCGTTCTAAGTTTTTATTCAGTAGTATTCAGTGTAAGTTCAATTAGTACTCTCATAGTTATGTATAAACATCGTACATATGAATAATATATGAAGGACGGTGTGCTCAAGGTTTTTTTTTCATCTCCCAGTTATGTGGTTATACAGGGCGTACATTGCCGTAAGTTACTAAAATTAATATATTATATTAAGCGATGATCCTGAGCCTGTACGATGTCAGATACTCGATACTCAAAGACCCCTATGTAAGATGGAACTGACTGACGACAGTCTGTTGTCGACTTACTATTTAAGGTTCAATGTCCCTGTTTTAGTTCTCAGCTCGGCCACCACGTTGTGCTCTAAATTTAATGAAAATTATTAAAGGTATTTTGGCTAAACGGCATAACTTTTTAAATTTTTTTATTCTTTGTATACGAAATTAATGTAGAATTGATTGACACTCCGTTTTTTTTTGTTTTTTTTTTTTTCAGAAAATTTACATTTCGATCACAATTTTTTGATCTATTTTTTTTTTACATGTTATCTTTTTTCTTTTTTAAAAATTACAGGTAGGACAATGAAAGTAGACTGTTCAAAGAGTTCAAATCATTTTTCAGAATCAAAATTGGATGAACAGATGAAACGGAAACAGAAAAATACGAAATATAAGTTGGGGGGTCCGGATGCGGGGCGGATTGAACACAATATTTTCCCGGTATTTCAAGGTCGTTGCTCCCCAACCCCACTGCATTGTGTTCACTTCAAAACTCCGAAATAATAAACATAAAAGAAGACACTGACAATTCTACCTTTCTACATTTTTTTTAGGTCATTTAAACTCAGTTGTAATTAAGAACTCAAAATAAAACTACGTGAATAAACCTAGGTTTAGGACTCCCATAGTAGTCGGGCTCATGTCTACCAGGGCGACGAAAGAGCGCTCTGGTAGTAGGCGATATGACCTTCCTACTTCCCCAGCACAAATTAATCAATTCAGTTTTCGCTCTCCCTATTAAATCATTCGATTGTTTTGGTTCCTCTAAATATCGCGTCGATACATTCATTATATCGGTATTTACTAGGATTTTTGGGTTGAACCTCTCTTCCCAATGACCAATTGGGCTGAAAATCAATAGGTGTTGTCCTTAGAGGATTCTGGATATACAAATGAAATTTCGCGTCGATACATATATTCTATGGGAAGTTAGCGTGTTCACATACACACATTTTTTTTTTTTTTTTGGAATCCAGGGTCAACAAATATGAAATTTCTGTGAAAACTCAACATAGAATTTGTGATAAATGCTTTTTGCTACCACATTTCCTGTAGAAATTTGATCTCTTTTCTTTATTTAAATTTTGATTTCTACAGTAGTTTTTCGAAAATGGCCCTAAAAAAATATTATCAATAATTTATGACGTGCAATTTTTAAGAAAGTACACGCATACAACAAAAAAATTCCATTTAACAAACTTTACACTTGGATTTACGAAGAGATACCAATTTTTTAATAATTTTAAATAATAGGTTAGGTTAGGTTTTATAACTCATGCCCGGGCTTTAACAACGAGGTCATATCGCCTACTACCAGAGCGCTCTTTCGTCACTCTGGTGGACATGAGCCCGACTCTACTGTGGGAGTCCTAAATTTTGCCTACCCTAAATTTTTATTCATCTAGGGTAGGGGTCTTTAACGAGTACCTGACATGGTACAGGCTCGGGACCATCGCTTAACGTCCAATCCGAAGGACGGCGTGCTTAAGTTTATTTTACCTCCCAGATAAAATAAACTAAGGGCCTCGGTGGGGCTACGAACCCACAACCTTGAGCTCAGAAGTCAAGCACGCTTACCACTGAGCTACCGGCGCCCTCTTTTAAATAATATTAATTTCTAATCCAAAGGTTTTTCAAATGATATTACTGGGCCAACAGGGAAGATGAATAGAATATAATTTTATTAGGACAAATAATTGGGTTATTTTCTTTATTTACATATTTAAATTAAAAAAACTAAACAAAACAAAAAAAACAAATTCATAAAACTAAATAGGTACTTAAAACTATTTCTTTTTTTCTTTTTGTTCGGGCATATAAAAAAGTAAATGGTTAAATGTACCTTCTTTTGAAGTTTCTAAACACAATTTAGACCTCGAACTCAACTTTCTGGTAATTGTTCAACTTCACTAAAAACAAACATCTCAACTATATGTGCACTGTTCCAGAGCTAGCTCTCGACTCTTCTCTCCATTTATTTCACAGTTGTTCTTTTGATTTCATTTTTTTTTTATGTCCCTTGTTTTTTTTAAGATTTTGATATATATAAAATATATATTATATTATAATAAAAAAAAATTACTTTTTATATTCATTAAAAAAATGTTCCAAATTACTGATGGATTATACATATAACTTCCTCTATACTTTTTATAGATGTGGAAGTGAAACATACGAAGTTGAGGTTGTGTTGACCTAATAACTGAAATATGCCCCAGTGTACTCGTATGGAGGGAATTGAGAGGAGACAGACAGTGAGGGTGGGCTCTGGGGCTGGGGCTGTTCGCACTGGCAGCGCTGGGTTTTAATAAAACTCTATGTCTGTTTAGAGGGAGGCCTCTGATAGATGACTGGGGGCCCGATATTAAACTTGGGGGTGGCTCGTCCAAGGTCAAACAGTCCACCCTCACTCTCCATTAATTATATACAACCCTCCTTTCTTACTAACAAATGCGAAAACTAAAAGCTTTTATACTTCTCCGCTAGACGAAGTGTAGGGGTAGTTATGTAATCGGTCACAAAATTCGACGTTGAGTTGTCACTTGAATTTTATTATTTCCGACCCCCAGATTCCAAAAATGAATAGATGTAGGCCAATGAAAGTAGAGTTCAAATCATTTTTCAGAATCAAAATTGGAGGAACAGATGACGGAAACAGAAAAATACGAAATATGTACGGGGGGTCCGGACGCGGGGCGGATTGAACACAATATTTTCCCGGTATTTCAAGGTCGTTGCTCCACAAGCCCGACTGCATTGTGTTCACTTCAAAACTCCGAAATAATAAACATAAAAGAAGACACTGACAAGTCTTTCTACATTTTTTTTAGGTAATTAAAACTCAGTTGTAATTCAGAACTCCTTATAGGGCTTTGAATTTACATACGAAATTTCGTATAAATACGTTCATTACAACGGCAGTTATTAGTTTTTGTGTTAAGCCTCCCCCCTAATCCCCCTTTTCTTTGGTCGATTCGGCTGACAACCAATAGGCGTTCTCCATAGATTGTATCGTGTTCACAAGTGAAGTAACTTAAATAGTGAATAAATATACTAATTATATTTTTAATTATCACGTGACAGACTTTTTTTTTTCATTCAACTAAATTTTAGCTCGCTTTCTCCAATTGTCTACTCATCGCACAACTAGTTCCTGTGAAAAAATTAGATTGAAAATTTTAATACCACATAAAACCTGTTTGTTGGAGCTGATGTTTAATAAGCATTGGCCACACAGAAGAAGTACCAGGACAGGGGCACCAGATGGAAGTCATTCGGACCAGTGTGGGTGACCGACAGGACGAGGCTCTCAAGAAGGTCTGGTCCTTGTTGCAGGCGCTCAACATCTCAAACATGTCTCTCATGCCCGGGCTTTAACTCCTAAGGACATATCGCCTAATACCAGAGCGCTCTTTCGTCACTCTGATGGACATGAGCCCGACTCTACTATGGGAGTCCTACATTTTTATTCACCTATGATAGGGGTCTTGAACCTGACATCGTACAAGCTCGGGACCATCGCTTAACGTCTCATCCGAAGGACGGCGTGCTCAAGGTTTTTCCCCTTCAAGATAAAAAACCTAAGGGCCTCGGCCGGGTATCGAACCCGCGACAGTTGTGTTGTTACTATTTTACAAGATCTTTCTTAAGTAAAAGTATATTTAACCCAATTAAAATCCCTGATCTTTGGGCATTATATGAGAGTCCCACAAAAAGCCCTCAATAAATAGCATGCAATATTGCTTTATGTAAGCACTAAAGATACATCAAATGTAACGAAGGGCCTTTCACTAGCCGACAAATGGTAAAATCTGGGAATTGGATGAAAACCACAAGACAGGAAGCTAGGATCAAAGAGGAAGGAGAACTGTTCCGGCCCGACGAACCGTCTAATTATTAATAAGTTATTGTCACTGATCAAAGGTAGGGAGGTGGGGGAAGAGCAGGGGGGTGCTCTTGGGTGGATTTTTGATACTTGCCTGGTAGAGAGCTGAGGCGAGGCAAGTTGGGTTTTTCCAGGCGACTGCTCAAAGGGCTCCCAGAACTTGTATTGGCAAAGGCTCTCTCCCCTCCCCACCGTCGAGGCTTTAATACATCTCAGCCAAGCAGACTGCCTTCTGCCTTGTAGGAATATTCGCAAACTTGGAGGCCAATATGAATCAAGGGAATTGTCTCAGAGCCGCCCTTATCAACAGAAATATCAGTCGAGCGGAAACCTTCACTCACAGAGAATATTATTCAGGAAATATTGTTCAATTTTCAATATGAGTGAATTTTCAAACAAAAATGACTCAAATGTGATATTTATAATGTAAAGATATTAAATATGATATTAAGTGTACTTTTCCTGGAGGGGAAAGCAGAATATATACTCAAACACAAAATACACACCCACAATGCACACTAGATTGACTCACTTTTACCTGTAGAAATATTTTTGTCTAAATTTCAGTTTTTTTCTTATGGCCAAACCACCAATGACTGTAAAGTTTAAGCCCGAACGAATAAAGAGAAAAAAACAGCGTTGGAGTAATGGCTATATCCACATACAATTCCAAAAAATGCTCCTTAACTTTCACATTATTGTAGTTTCCAGGAAAATAAATGGAACTTTTCTTGTAAGAAAATCTGTTTTTATTTTTCAATAAAGCCAATCGTTTTTGTATTATTTCAGAAATAGTGGCAGTAAACATTGCCTGGCGACTAATCCGGTTACTGAGACGTGGACAATATCTCTTACGAATGAAATGAAAAGAAATTTTATTATTCTGGGAAAGAGGTCCCCTAAGAATAAATACATACAGAGACAAGAAGAAAAGAAAACAATGAAATAAAGTATCAGTATGACGTACAAAGAAATAAATACATGGATAAATAAATTAGTGTTACATTGGAGAAAAACTAGACAATTATAAATATATAGATAAACAAAAAATGAACATGAAAAATATAAAATGACCAGATTCATTATGAATAGAAAAAGGATCTATATAAATAGAAAAAAAAATATGTAAAAAAGAATCTACATAAATATGAATAAAATATAATAAATTAATAAAAGTCGACAGAGTGTAATTGCTTCATTGGATGGTTAACTATAAAAGAGAAGAAAGGATGCCCGGACAAGGTTTGCGATAAAATTAATTTTAGAAAGTAGGGGCTAGATAGAAAAAGTGTGAAGAGAAAGAAGAAGAAAAATAAATATAGTCATAATAAAAAAATATGAAATAAATAAATGCAATAAGAAATAAATAAATGCGAATGTATGAAAAAAAAATTCTTTAATTTTCTATTATTTCTGTCGTCTCTCTACTTCCATTTCATTCATTTCTAGGTGTGATCTCCGATTTTGCCTGGAAAAGTCACGATTGTATATTATTTATATATTCATTATCCAGTTCGTTGGTGTGTTCAGGCCGAATGAGCTTTTCACGTTGAAATGTTATTCAGAAGAGTGCTACTCACACTAAGAATCTGAAAAAAAATTATGGATTCTTATTCTATGAAGCAGGCCCGTGCGCAGAAATCAATTAAGGGGGGGGGGGGGGGGGGGGGGTTTTGAAATAAAAGTTTTTTTTCAATAATATGTAAAAACACACAAACTGTTATTTTATTTTTTGAAGACGTTTGCATGTAAAAACTTCATATTTATTTCTCATTACTTAACAGATTAATTCTTCGAGGTAACGAAAAAAATTCTTCCAGAATTGTTTGCACATTTATCTCCATTTCACAGTGTATATTGAGGGAGGCTAAGCCGTTGAGCCGATCTTCAGACATTGTCGATCTAATGTACGTTTTCAGACGACGCAATGTTGAAAAGGAGCGTTCATTTTTCGCTGTCGTCACGGGTAAAATGGCCATAATGCGAAGCATTTGGTGTACGTTCGGGAACGCGGCTGCATTGCATGTAAAAATTCACGTTCAAACAAATAAACGTTAGAAATAACTGTCAACAACCGTTAATAAATGAACAAAGTCGAGCAAACAACAAGGAAAAAAATGCACTTTCCTCATGTCATTGTCATATGAAGATTGACGATGATACAGCGACAATTGACGATCACCCACAATCGATAGAGGTCGATAGCGCGGAAATTGAAATGAAAAGTGTGTTATACTTTTCCAATCCAGTAAATTTAAGAATCCAAAATATAACTTTTGAAAATACATGAAATTTTCGTGGAAAAAAACTTTAATGATGATAGTCATAAAGTACAAGAGAGTCCTAATGGGGGGGGGGGGGGTTCGAACCCCCCTTGCGCACGGGCCTGCTATGAAGAAAAGGCCCGAAAATCGGGTATCATATAAAAAAAAATCATCAAAAATAGGCCACAAATAATTTTTTGGTGAATTTTCAAAAACAGTTGAATCTGTGGCTAGGGAGACGTAGAACTCCTGTAGAACGTTCCTCAATGAAAATCGTAGATCATAGAATCAAGAGTTGCATAATGGTATGAAACTAGCGCGAAATAGTACATTTGGAATGATTCGAAGAATGTTTCGCGCTCGTACCGCATCAAAAATGAAACCGTTTTCTACATAGTCAAGTGGAGTCCGATAGGCAAGGTCCTCAGGGTAAAAGTTTGACTGAAAGGCAATGAAACAAAACAAATCAATAAAAAACGAGAGGGGATGCGATGTGACGTGCGTCAAACAGTTTGTAAAGCACTATCAGATCCTGACAGGTGACTTCACTTATGTCAGCGATACTTACAGTTTGAGTGACAGATAGTTTGATTTATCAATTGGTGTGACCATGCCTGGGGGCGGATGATCCGGCCGCGTGCCGCCCCCAGGGGTCCACTTCCTCCTCTAATACCATGCATACCGCCCTCCTGATACCCTGAGGATCATGATCCCACGATACCCAGCTCTGATATCACGCCTACTCTCCTTCATAATAGCCCCCTCCAGACTTCATCAAATCTACTATCAGACATCAAATAAATTGACTCCTCTTTGAATTTACCAACTCCTCTTCTCAGAACAGTTGGCAGGAAATATCAACTTCCTAAATGTCATTTTCAATTAATACCTTTGAAAAAGAGAGAAATATTTTCATAAATTTCTATAAAAAGTTCAAAAATTGTGATAACAGTTTCAATTTTTGTATCCATTCTGCATATTACTATCATTTTTTATCCTTTTATATTGGTATACTTTTCGTTCATTTTATTTATTCTTCTAAGGAAGAATACTTACCATTGTATGAATTAGAAACGCGTTAGCGCTTTATCTACCCGCCGGATTTACCTTTAAACTGAGTTCTTCGGCCCGTCTCGTTCTCTGGAAAAATTATCTTTTGTAACTGGCATGGGCATGCCTACAGAGCAAAAACGCACGTACTTATCAAAAATTCTTGGATCTTTTCGGTTATGTGTCAGGGATTCTAAAAAATTTTCAGTAAGAGGACCGACGGGAGGGTCAAAATTTTATTTCTTCGGATACATCAAGTGGATTTACAAAGAGTAAGTGGTTTTGGTAGAAAATTTTTCAGAATCCCTGAGACATAACCGAAAAGATCCAAACTCTTGACCTGAGGCCGGACGTATAACGTAGCGTTGGAATACGATTTTTTCAAAAACAATATAGGTATGCCTTAAGCGTAGCCAGAGATATAAATGTAAACAAAAACATGAAAGAAAAAATGTTAATTTTTCAGCACTTTTTTCCTTTTTATATGTAAACAAGGCTGCTTCCAAAAAAATCTTATCATATTACTTTTTTTGATTGTATTATAAGAGAATGATATATGAATAATAACTAAGAAAATAAAGTTTTTATTGTGCAATCTTCCAGATGGTTATCCATGTCAGGTTATGTTACCTTCCTTTTGTCCTATATGATGGAAATTGAAGTCATATAAACAATAACTAATTGTAAGACGTGAGTTGGGGGATAACCTCTGAAAATATTTACCGACCTTCTATCCTTTTACTCATGAACACCATCAAAAAGCGCGCCCAAATTCGCAGCTGATAGTGGATTTTTAGAATGATTTTATGTATTTTATTTTTTAAATCTTATTTATTAACATTTAAACATTTTATATTATGTTTTTTCAATGTATGTTTATTATTTTAGCAATTGTATTTATTCATATTAGACTGATGATGAGGGCAATCACGAAAGCCAGCTAGCATAAAATAATAAAATCTGTGAGAGGTCAGACTATATTTTTATTTTGCAGTCTCTGAAATAATCACTTTTCACTACATCCGCCATCTTCTTACATTTAGGTTTCCAGGTTCGGGCGCAATCCTTTGAAAAAGAAAGGCTTGCTGATATTGAAGAATTTAATGGGAATTGTAACTATTTCATATCCTCCATTCCTTAAGAAACCTAATTGAAGCCTCCTCTTTAATATCCTGAATCTTGAGTAAACACTCTGTGATCCTTGGGGCTAAAGAAAAGAAAGAATGCTGGTCATACATGGGAATATGGAACCATCTTCCACCAATAACATAGAGTTACCTGGACTATTTTTATGGAACAAACCAGGATTTGTACAAACCTTATATTAGGAAAAAAATGATAGAGCAAGAGAAATGAAACGGAAGGACCTCTACAACAAAATTGGAAGAAACGACCTTTCTATAATATTAAATCTAAGTAGTATATACGTATATGTACGTTATATTTTAAAAACGTTCATAACAACAAGAAAACGAACTGGCTGAGTAGATAATATCACTTGAGACAAGGAGAAGCGGACTATAATAACCTCCTCATGCAGACTATAATAACTCTTATTTCTTGTATTATAAACTGTAGTGTTTTTTCAGTAACTTGAGTCATCATAAATATGGAAAAAAAACTTAAGACTGAAAAATTTGTGATGGGACCATAACAAAGCTTTATTATACAAACCACTCCAAATCACACCCTCCCCATCTCAAATTATTATTGAATTGACATTACTGGGTAAGAAAGTAATGTGTTGGCAACAGCGGTTTTCTTTGTTTTATTGTTAAGAGTCATTGTGAGAGTGACTCTTATACAGAGTAGTGTTCGAAATGAATTTTAGGGGGAAGAACCAGAGATGATCATATATATTTTATTTTTAATTCTTTTTCATTAAAAAAAAAAACCACCAACAATAAAAACCCCGGCCGAGGACCTTAAATAATTTATCTGGGGGATGAAAAACCTTCAGCACGCCGTCCCTCTCTAGTTGAATAAAAATTTAAGGTAAGCAAAATTTAGGACTCCCATAGCAGAATCAGGCTCATGTCCACCAGAGCGACGAAAAAACGCTCTGGTAGTAGGCGATATGACCTCGTAGTTAAAAGCCTGGGCATGAGTCACAAGACTAACAATAAAAATATATTTTTAAATTCGTTGCTATGCATTACAATTTAAATACATACAAATTTTCCTAAGAATATTTATTGTAGATTCCTATCTTAAGAGGACGTTTTGGTCGTAATCAATTTAATAAAGAATATTCTTGATAAGAGCAATCATAATCAAGCAAACATCTCATATAAAGGTTTCATTTTAAAACGGGTTTCGGCTGATATATCCTATACTGGATGGCATTTGAAGCGATTATTCATTACGGCATAAATAACTAGTAAAATGTACCTTTGCCCGGTCTTATTTTGGCCATAATCTAGTTGAATCTAACTCAACACATGCGACATCTCCGTCTCTAATTTCAAGTTGGTAGCTACAACTTTCTGTTGCTTAGTTAGAGCGCTCACAAAGTTATAATAGTATACATACATAATATGTATATTATACACAAGAAGACACAACACGAAAATAGTCAAAACGTGTTCAGGGGACCATCATACTTTGAATTCCGTTGAAAACACGATCTCTGGTTTTTGCACGACTACAATACTTCCTAAAGAGGGCTCCGGTGACTCAGAAGTAGCGTGCTTGCCGTGAAACCCGACCGAGGCCCTTCGGTTTTTTATCAGTGAGGTGAAAAAATCTTGAGCACGCCGTCCTTTGGATTGGACGTTAAGCGATGATTATACGATTATAGACACTCGTTAAAGACCCCGACCCCAGCTGAATAAACCTAAGCAAAATTTAGGACTCTCATTGTAGTCGCGCTCAGGTAGTAGGCGATATGACCTCGTAGTTGAAATTCGGGCATGAGTCACACTAACTTACACTAAAGGTATACGAAAGTGTAATAAGAAGGCTTTGGGCATGTATCTCGGAATGCTGGATACCGTCCATCATTCCTATTCCATATAATAATTTTTTTTTTTTTTGGTATGTTTACAATCAGTTAAAATATAACTATAAGTAAATTTGATGACAGTGAGTATATTTAAAAAAATAAAATAAATAAATATAAATAAAATAAAAAACATATAAATAATAAAGAAATTAAAATAATAATAATAAATACAATGGCAATATACACAAATTAAGATAAAATAAAATACAAAATAATAAAATCAAAAATACCATATAATAATGTGCATTTTAGTTTTATCTACAACTTTTAGTTGTAATGATTTTTGATTAGGTCATAAAAATAAGCAGTAAAAAATTGTAAATGTACTTAGACCCCGAAATCAAGTGGTTTCAGTTTTCGTCTGATTTCTACTAAAATCTAATCAGATTTAAATTAATCATCTGGTCGCAAACTAGGATATTTTTTAACTTTTCCAGATAATTTTAATGTTGTACCTAGTTCACTTTGTTAGTCAACCCACTTTACCATGGGGGGGTATGAAACATGGACGTATGAGGGTGGAGAAGCCGCTTGAAGCTGTATGTAAACGTTGTGCGGCTGAAAACATTTCATGGGCCGTGTGTTGTCACTTGAAGAGCTAATCCCAGAAATAAGAGCCCTATTTGGACAAGACTAAGCCCTTCCGACCCCCCGTCAGGTAATATCGGAGGATTTGGCTACCTCCTGGGAGGAACAGTGGGGGTCAGCTTCCGTCTAGTGCCTCCTTCATCAGACTCTCATCCCTCCGCCTCTTTCAAAAGATAAGTGCTACTTTCATAACCCTTTCAGTCATATCAGCTATTTATAATACAATTCGGCTGTGAATTCAATGTTTTTGGGGAAGTTAATAGTTAAAGTAGAGGGGAATTAGATGGCTCTATCGCAACCAACAAAATTTGCAAAAAAAAAAAAAAACTCCGAATAATAAAAAAACATTTTTACTTTGTTATACCTTCAGTATGAGAAAGTATTGTAACCTTACGAAAATCTGAGTTTGGGTTTTCTACGGAATTTCACATTTCAAGATCCTAAAACTATATTTGTGAGCGCTCTTGGGAACGAGTGTAGCTATGAACTTGAAATTTGATAACATGTGCTACCTTAGATCTGATAAGATTTTGGCCGAAATCAGCCCTAAGTAATACCTCTTATATTTATGGCCTAAACAAAATTCTTCAGATAAAAGTTGTGGTACATTTTATATTAAACAGAATGCTTTACTCGAAAACAGTTAGTCCTATCGAAAAATTAACACTTGTTGATTTTTTGCGGCATTTCTTCCAGACGTCTCTTCTTTTTTCCTTTTTTTTTGGCAATATTTCGGGACACTTTCACGTCCCTTCTTCTGGTCTAGTGACCAAGGAAAGTGTCCCGAAATATTGTCAAAAAAGGAAAAAAGAAGATACCTCTGGAAGAAATGCCGGAAAAAATCAACAGTTCAACATCCCAGAGAAGTTTAAGAGAAATTAACATTTACCAAAACTGCTCCTTATTAAATTTCCAACCATCAGTAAGCCCTCAGATTACGACCAGTACGACTAACTTTATAGCGCCCTAAAGAATTTACATTAAATGTCTGTATGAAATAGCTTAAAGTAATGTTTAAATTGTAGCTCATCGCAACGAATTTTAAAGTACATTTTTATTATTGGTTTTAAAAATGATAAAAAATAAAGAAGAAAAGATTATATGTTATCTATATATACATATAATATGTATATGTTATAATATGTCAGTAACAGGGGTTTCACATTACTATCAGATTAATATACCCATTAATGTCAGTTTGATATGTACAGGGAGGTTGATCTGTACAAAAGTGGTTGGTATAAGAATGTCCTGTAACGATCACATCACAAATATTTTTTTATATATTAAAAATGTTGCACCTCTAAATTTAGTCACTGAGTCTACCATTGCTTCCTATTTGCTGTCAGTCTATGCTCCGTCTGCTTCCCCTCTTAAATGTTTTCTGTTCACATGTTTAAAAAGTAAATGAATAAATAAAATAAAACTCCAATAATTATGAAATTTAAAAGCTACTAAAAAATTAACAACTTAAAATTTCATGGAATGGGACAGATAGATTCGTATTCCTGTTCCCCATCTGAGTCACGACTGGCAGCACGAAGTTCGAGAGGGCAGACATATAATCCCCACTCTAGTTGTTGGGTTTGGGTACAGGTTAAATGAGAACCGAGTAGAACAAGAGATATATTTATTTGGACAACACCCTTATTACAAAACCGCGTGGTAACGAACACAAAGTCAGTTGTTCAATAATAAGTCCCATACCGCGTGGGAACTACACAAGTCACTCACTTACTGTGCTTGGTAACAGACGACTCACTTTATACCCGCGTGGTAATAAACAACTCACTTCCGCATGGTAACTAACGACTCACCTTATACCCGCGTGGTAATAAGGACGAATCCATTCCGTACACCGCGTGCTGGCTGGACCCAGACTCTCAGTCCACCCCGCGTGGCGACCAAAGCTAGACGCGATCAACAAACTCAGTCCACCCCGCGTGGTGCCCAACTGCTTACTGACTCATGTAGTTCATCAACAACAAATCGATTGTCTCGGCGTGTTCCCGAACTCACCCACACTCAACTCGCGACTTAACATCCCGCCCCCCATGAAGGCTCGGCTTCATTATTGGGTTGGGAGCGGGCATAGTCGCGAAAGGGGTCTGCGCACAACCCCGGTGGTCGTTGCGACATCCGCGACTCGCGTGATCGTGTCTTGCCCCGGGTAGAGCTGGGTGATCCGTCCCAGCTTCCAGGATTGCGGCGGAGCGTTGTCGTCCCCGTAGGTCTCCTTCAAGAGCACTTCTGACGCGAGCGGGTACCGCTGCAGCTCCCGATCAGCCAGCTCATGCAGCGTGCGAATCGCGAGAAAAGGCGCGGAAGTTGTCCATGAACGGAGCGGAGGCGACATGCATCAGTGTAGCGAATGGTGTGCGAGTGGTGATCTCAGTGCCGCGTGGAATGGAAGGCGGCTGTCCGAGCCGACTTTTGCGTCCAGGCATACGATGAGTAGGCCAATTGGTGCGTTGAGGTCGTGGGTTGCAGGCTTCATCCAAAGAGGCTGGAGGCGCTGAAGTCGCGGGTCTCGGCTCAGTTTGCGCAGAAGAGGCGTCGCAGGTGGATTCGTTCGCGGTAGCGGGAGGTGCAGTCTTCTCAGCAGCAGAAGATCTACGGCGTCGGCGCTGGTGCCGCGGGGTTTTGTTTTTTCTAAGTCGACTAATTTGACTTTCTTCGCGACATTTTTCAAATGAAAATAATAAAATGGACTGTATGTACTTGCGTTAATCCGGCCCGGCAAAAACCATGTTGGGTTTGGGTACAGGTTAAATGAGAACCGAGTAGAACAAGAGATATATTTATTTGGACAACACCCTTATTACAAAACCGCGTGGTAACGAACACAAAGTCAGTTGTTCAATAATAAGTCCCATACCGCTTGGGAACTACACAAGTCACTCACTTACTGTGTTTGGTAACAGACGACTCACTTTATACCCGCGTGGTAATAAACAACTCACTTCCGCATGGCATAACGACTCACCTTATACCCGCGTGGTAATAAGGACGAATCCATTCCGTACACCGCGTGCTGGCTCGACCCAGACTCTCAGTCCACCCCGCGTGGCGACCAAAGCTAGACGCGATCAACAAACTCAGTCCACCCCGCGTGGTGCCCAACTGCTTACTGACTCATGTAGTTCATCAACAACAAATCGATTGTCTCGGCGTGTTCCCGAACTCACCCACACTCAACTCGCGACTTAACACTAGTTGTGGAAGGGGACACTCCCTTCTTCCTTTCCAATTTTATCTTTAAACTGTCAATAATATCCATCTTCCTACTTTTTTGTATATTGTGTAATAACTAAGACTTTCAAGGTGAGACGCCCCTTCTCAACTGTTCCCCTATTCTAGTCCTAATTTTTGGGTTTTTATTGCTGTACAAAGATTGATTTGACAAAGAATGTAATAGTTATGATGTTGAAGGAAATCTGGTAAATGGCCGTTTTCCTGTACATGCATCCAAAGTGTGTTCCATTATTCAGTGGGATGTGTGCCTTCTACAAAACTCTCCTTCCTCCACTCCCTGTGTTTTGTATTTATCACTTTACATCGGAGAAACTTTGTTCGGGGGTTGACAGAACACTTACCGAGGGGTAGTTCAACCCCACCATTAAAATATGTGTCTAGTAAAGGGCTCCTGAGGAAGATGACTGAGAAAAATCCAGGAAATGTTAACATGTGTTTATTCAACGGTCTCAAAGAAGAAGAAGAATCGCTTTTTGAACCAATAATGGTTTTAGACTTACCCCAGTAAGTAAGTATCCTCAATTAAATAAGCCTTAATTTTATTTTTTCTCAGCAAATCGGTCCAAAACTTTTTCAGCTGAAATTGTATTTTTTACTATTTCATTCTCGTTCAGTTGTTAGCACTAAATGTACTCTAAAAAACAATTATTTTCCCTTTTTACGACTTTCATTGAATACATTCTAAGATATGCAGTTAGTCTTAATAATATTTTTATTTTAGGTAAACATTGCACTGCCGTGGAGGAATTTTCGGGAGAAATTTGTTGTGACATGCACGACGATGCGTTCGCTAAATTCGCATACTTCGCCGATTGGCAGCATTCGTTGGAGTCCAAACTTTGAGAGAGCGTAATTTGAATCCGAATAACGTTTGCCTGGGAACTGAAGCTTTCTACATCCTTGTCTTGACTGTAATGTTTGTCTGTGGGGGAGTTGTCGTTATATATTATAATTTTTTTTAAATTAGGTACATTAGATGGCACTATTCTTGGGGGTCACCGGGCATTCTCCGCCATTGTCTTCTTCTGTAACTTTAGGCTGCAAAAACGCTCTTACTTTGGTTGAATGCTTCCTTAGGACGGCGGAAAAGTACCTTGCTTCAAAAATCTATAGCTGACCCAGGTTCAATAAATGTAACTTTCTGTGTCTGTAAGTTGAGTTAATATAGTCGCAGTTTGATTTCCAGTAACTCAACCTGCAGATACAGGAAATCAACCTGCAGATACAGGAAATCAACCTGCAGATACAGGAAATCAACCTGCAGATACAGTAAGTCTATGTCTGACTGACTCTAGTGACTCCTGTACTACTATTTTATGAACTGGCAGTTACAGTCGTAAGCACATTTGTTTACAAGCTTTTATTTAGCTTGCATTGTTGTCTGTATATCTGTCTGCAACAAATCTTGCAAGTCGATTTTAACCCCTTTTCTAATTAACCGATTGAATTGAAATTTAGTAGTCTTATAACTCATAGTGACAATATATGCTTCCGGTGTTAATTACGAAAAATTAAATATGGCGGATAGGAGTTAGGAAATGACTATTAAATTTTTTTAGTAGTGCGAACTCGTATGACAGTTTAGAATTATCTCTAAAAAAACGTTGTATATTGTTTCCACGCAATTATCAATACTAACGGCATTCATAACACTATCCGTAAGATACATATACCTACATACAATTTACAGAAGTTGACACTAATGGTGAATAATCTATTATAAAACAAAATAAGTAAAGACTAAAAAGTAAAAAATAAAAAACTTTTATTTGAATGAACTAGAAAGGAATAAATAAATAATCAATTTTGTTACATATCATATGCTACGTACTTATAAAGATGAATCTTTATATATTTATTCGAAACAATATTAATTTGAAAAGTAAAAGCTTGTCGCTTGCGAATTAAGTTATAATCTAACAAATAATACATAAATAGGCTTGTGAGCGACAAGCTTTTACTTTTCAAATTAATATTGTTACGTATAAATATATACAGATTCAACTTTGTAAGTACGTAGCATATCATATGTAACAAAATTAATTACTTAATTACTCCTTTTTAGTTCATTCAAATAAAAGCTTGTTTTAAAAAAAGTTTTTTTTGTTAATTTTTCAGTTTTATGACATGGTTTTTTGATCATGGAAGCTCTTCGAGAGATATCTCTTGATTTAAACGCTTTATTGCATATTAAATACACCAGGGACCAAAATTTAGCCTGTTGTCAAGTTGTCCATTTTCCAATAATTGGAGCGATAGAGATAACAATAGACCCTTTGAAGGGAGCCACCCAGCCTGGTGGGATGTACCAGAGAGTGGCTCGACCCAGGGGGTGGTCTTCCCACGGCCCAGTCCCACGGACATAGAGATAACAGCTGATATGATAGCACACTACACCACTGCACACTGCATCACATCCTCCTCTGGCAGCTCATCTGGTTCAATATCGTCACTTGGATTGTTCAAGAACTGCAGGTCAAGAGTTAGTAATTGTGACTCATGCCCGCTTTATCTACGAGGTCATATCGCCTACTACCAGAGCGCTATTTCGTCACTCATGGACATGAGCCCGACTCAACTGTTGCCTAACCTAAATTGTTATACACCTGGAGTAGGAGTCTTTAACGAGTACCTGACATCGTACAGGTTTGGGACCATAGCT
Source organism: Aradus depressus (assembly GCA_963662175.1). Classification (NCBI taxonomy): domain Eukaryota; kingdom Metazoa; phylum Arthropoda; class Insecta; order Hemiptera; family Aradidae; genus Aradus; species Aradus depressus. The sequence goes on along the minus strand of OY759216.1, from coordinate 24,394,713 downwards.
TAACGCCCCTCACAAGGACGGGCTTCAAACGGTAAGGTTTCGAACTCGCGATCTTGAGCTCAGTAAGTAAGCCACGCTACTTGTGAGTTATCGGCGCTCTCTCCAGATCAATATGCTCAACCCTTACGTTTATTATTTTTTTTTTTTTTTTGGTTTATGTGAGTATATCTATAGCTTTATATATATTAAAATAACAAAATTATAATTTTTATATTCAGAAGGGAAAAAAACTCTGATTAAATAAATTTCAACGACATGGCTATCTCTGGTTGGCATAGTTACCAGGGTTTATAACCTCCAACAATATACCTAGTAGGCATTTACAAAAACTCCTCTTTAATTGAATACTGTTTCAGTTGCGACGAAAACTTATCGTAACTATCTTGGACATATCGAAATGAGTCTGTAACGTTAGATAGTTGTTTTCTAAGAACATTTAGACATTTGAGGTAACTCTTCCTCTTCCGTTCATTTTATCCGGATTCTCTTTGAGAAATGACTTTGCCGTGACAATATTTCGAAAAGATTCCACTTCCCTTCCTCGTTGTGACTTTGCTTAATCGCCTCGAAAAATTTTCAGAACGAAAACACTTCCCAAAGAAATATCGAAAAAAAAGAAACATACACCTTTTTAGCCGGCGATTTCACTTAACCGGCTGAACTTTGATTCCGACAATACCAGTTGAAAGAAAGAAAACTAAGGAAGTGATTACACTGAATGCATTGTTCTTCAGAATTCGTTCAAATTTATCACTACAGTACCTTCCAACATATCACTACAAAATCCGCTCTCGGTTTACTAGGATTTTTGAAAGCGGTGATGCAATAATCGGTGTCATCACACATATGATTGTGTGCGTGAGTGTGTATAATTGAATAAACTATTGATTTCTACAAAACAACCCATCTTAAAGCAATTTTGGAAATTTCATTCAGAGCTTAAAGAAGAACTAATTACATTTATGAATTTGAATTATTTATAAATTAAAGCCCAGGCGACGATTAGAATTTCTTTAAGGCCTTCATGATTCCGTCTGTAGGTAGATAGATCTATTTCAAGAAGAAAGTTCAATAATTTTCAAATATGGGATAAAACTCTTCTTTGCAGTTTATCAAAGCATCAATGGGACACTAGAATTCTAGGTTATTGGTTTTTAGATGTCTTTGTCATAAATCTACCTCAGGTTCGACCTGCCAGATCGACATGTTCGATTTAAGTCCACTAGATCTTTCAGCTTCTCTCTGGCATCCTTACTACTCAATGTGCTTAATATAGACAGCTATAACGTTTTCCTGACATAGAATACCATCTTGTTGAATCATATGTTGTATGAAAGAATAAATAAGATCATAACTAGTCCTGACTAAATCATAACTAGACCTGACGATGGTGTAAGGGCGAAACCGGTAGTTATATATATTTATATCTTTAGCGGAATAGACAATATTTCAAAAATAAGTTTGTTTTATTTATTTAGAATAAATAAGCTTATTCCGTGTATTAATAAAAGTTTTAATTAAGATAGAACAAGTCCCATCTCCTATGAGCTTTGTATAGCTAAAGATTTTACTCAACGTGCTAGCTTAATGAACTCAAGATCGCGGGTTCGAAACTCTACCGAGGCCCAAGCAATGGTCCCGAGCCTATACGATGTCAGATACTCGTTATAAACCCCTTTCATATGTGAATAAGCCTTGGCAGGCAAAATTTAGGACTTCCACAGTAGAGTCGGGCTCATGTCCACCAGAGTGACGAAAGAGCGCTCTGGTAGTAGGCGATATGACCTCGTATTTAAAGCCCGGGCATGAGTCATAAAACCTAACCTAACCTAACCTATAAAACACGCTGCAGGGAGATTTTAATTAATGTAAAATACCTGCGCTGTTTATATTTGAAGCATTAATAGTCATTAGAAAAAATATAAATATTTTCCCTCTCAACTAAACATTGTTCACCTCTTTTTAAAATAACTCATAAAGGAATCAACTTCTTTAAAGCACTTCCGCACTTCTTGAACCAGTAGATTGAACAAAAAGTATCTAAAATTCAATTTAAACTATTATTGTTGGAGGAAACTCTCTTTTCGAAAAACGAATTTTCTTCTCATATCCAAAAAGGAAAGAAAAACCCAACATACAAAAGTCGTATTACATATTGTGATATATTGCATATCAGAGACCGATTGGTAATTATAGTTATGAGAGCGACCACGAGAAGCGCACTAGTAGGAAGATACATAAAGTGGAGGGGATGGAAATTCAAGTTGGCTCCTCGCTGAAGTGTCAGAGGAGGTAGACATTGCTCGTTCAGCTACCAGAGGAGACAGTCACTCCTGTTTGAGTGGCCGGAGGAAATAGTCATTCCAAGTTCAGCTGTTGAGCTGGGCAGTTATTCAGAGTTGAGCTGTTGAAGGAGAAGGAACTTTCCTCGCTGAAGTGTCAGAGGAGGTAGACAGTCCTCATTCAGCTACTAGAGGAGACAGTCATTCCGGGTTGAGTGGCCGGAGGAAATAGTCATTCCGAGTTCAGCTGTTGAGCTGGGCAGTTATTCAGAGTTGAGCTGTTGAGGGAGAGGACATTCCTGGCTGAGCTGTAGGAGGAAGGAGACTCCTGTTTGAGCTGACGTAGGAGACCGAAGACTCTCATTTTGCTGTTGGAGGGAGATCATCCCTGCTGCCTACTTCGAAGGGACTGGAAGTTCCTCAATCTTCGTGAATCCTGGAGGAGAAACCACAGGCTTAAGTGTGGTTAGAATAAAGAAGACTTTCAAGGTAACGGAATCATTTATTTTACATTTTTCTCCGACATCGAGACGAATGGCTGGCTGATCATCAATAGACACCTTCATGTTGCGGGAGTTACAAGAACATTTAAGTCTATATAAATTGTTTCATGTTTTATAGATATTTTATTCCAGATGTGCGATTATGGAGGGACGCCTCACTAATATATGGTCAATAATTGTGTTAATAAATGTATGTTGTCTTATAAATTGTTCTTTAAACTCTCTATAGCCTAGTTCACCTTCTGAGTACGCATGTTAACCCCAAAAGTAAAATCATTTTCATAGTAATTAATAAAAGTTATAAAGACCCGAAATAAGGGCACTTCAATATATAAAACCTTATATATATATTTGCTTTCAGTTTTATTTTCTTGACAGAGGACATCCACCATTATCCTATAATTTCTATCGCAATTACTTTTGTTTAATATTATTATTATTATTATTATCCTCATATTTATTTGTTATTTTATTATGGTATGCGTGCTTGACTTCTGAGCTCAAGGTTGTGGGTTCGTAGCCCGACCGAGGCCCTTAGTTTATTTTATCTGGGAGGTAAGATAAACTTAAGCACGCCGTCCTTCGGATGGGACGTTAAGTGATGGTCCCGAGCCTGTACGATGCCAGGTACTCGTTAAAGATCCCTACCCTAGATGAATAAAAATTTAGGGTAGGCAAAATTTATGACTCCCACAGTAGAGTCGGGCTCATGTCCACCAGAGTGACGAAAGAGCGCTCTGGTAGTAGGCGATATGACCTCATAGTTAAAGCCCGGGCATGAGTCATAAAACCTAACCAACCTGTTATTTTATTATTATAAGCTATTTTGGTGAACAAAACTGTAAGATGTATCCAATTAACCAAAACCTGAAATGGTTCTAATTTTCCTTTACAACAAACAGGGGAAATATGAACTTGGTTCTCATTTGCTTCTCATAAGCTCAACAATAATTATGGTTAATTTTCAGCTTTCATATTGTTACTACTGAGTCTGCTTGTGACTTGATAAATAATCCAAACTACAATGAGTAACTGTTTAGTCAATATTTTCCAATTTTCGCTTAATATAACTAATAAAAATCACTCAAGTCCAAAAGAAAAAACATTACTTACGTTTTAGATAGTAAATTCACAAACATTAGAAAACTGACAACTATTTACATTATTTAAATGATATTAACTATTAAACAGTACATTCATCTACAGTCTACTGAGTTCAAGATCCCGGGTTCGAAACCAGACTGAGGCTCTCAGGTTTTTTTATCTTAGAGGTGAACAAAGCTTGAGCACGACGTCCTTCCATCGTTCCGAGCTTTTACGTGGCAGGTACTCATTAACAAATCTGGATTGGCAAAATTAAGGTTAAGGACGCTCACAGTAGATCAGGGTCATGTCCACCAGAGCGAGGAAACAGCGCCTTAGTAGTAGGTGATATGAGCTCGTAGTTATAGCCTGGACGTGAGTCACAATAACTAAGAAAACGGGGGCCATGGTGGTCGTGCGGACTAGAGCGTAGGGCTTTGGTCGCATGGTCTCATGGTTTGCGGGTTCGAATCCCGTCCGGGAGTGAGTTTTATTTCGTAGATAGAACTCCCTCCCGGGGCCATGGATGTCGTAAATAACTAGATAACCCACTGACATGGCTAATATGCATCATACATAAGACCAAAAAAAATAAAATAAATAAAAAGTAAGAAAACAGGGGATTTGATTGAAAATAAACAGATAATCATATGACCAAATACAATATAGGTTAGGTTAGGTTAGGTTTTATGACTCATGCCCGGGCTTTAACTACGAGGTCATATCGCCTACTACCAGAGCGCTCTTTCGTCACTCTGGTGGACATGAGCCCGACTCTACTGTGGGAGTCCTAAATTTTGCCTACCCTAAATTTTTATTCATCTAGGGTAGGGGTCTTTAACGAGTACCTGACATCGTACAGGCTCGGGACCATCGCTTAACGTCCCATCCGAAGGACGGCGTGCTTAAGTTTATTTTACCTCCCAGATAAAATAAACTAAGGGCCTCGGTCGGGCTACGAACCCACGACCTTGAGCTCAGAAGTCAAGCACGCTTACCACTGAGCTACCGGCGCCCTCAAATACAATATAAATCTATTACCAATGGTGAGTGAATATTACTACGGAATGGATCATTCTAAATCAACAATGAATACATGAAATGACCTGATAAACATGAATGATTCAGTTCGTAACAATATGGAGAATATTTAGTGTTTTCTCATTAGGAGAACCCACGGGGGGGCATTACACGTAGTTGATTGCCTGTGAAGAAGTTGCATATAAAGCGGACCCTTGCATGAAGCTGCCGGTGTTGGGGACAATCAAGAGACACACCCGACGTCCGTCCGCCTGAGCTGCTTACCTCCTCACACCGGATTGCATCTTCGAGTCAGTTGGTTCCTTTCAGACACGTGGGAACCGGCCTCACCCAGGTGAGAGATAGCAGCTCACGTGTCGGCCACGCGACTCCCATCCTCCTATCACAGCTAATTGCACGTGAATCTTAGAAGGGTCTTATCAGGAGGGGGATCATGTCAACTGTTGATATTGTCCCTTTCATCCCTCCAACTCATATTAGTCCTCTCCACTTCCCATCTCCCTCACCAAATTAATACAGCCAAATTGACATCATTTAGTAGACTAGGGAATCAACAATGACATGAGGAGGGCGCCGCTCAGTGGTAGCTTGCTTGCTAACTGAGCTCAAGATCGCGGGTTTACATCGTGGGTTTTTTATCTGGGAGATAAAAAAAAATTGAGCACGTCGTCCTTCGGATGGGACGTTCACAAGCTATGTTCCCAAGCCTGCACGATGTCAGGTACCTATCCTGCCCTGCGTAATTAAAACGTCAGAGTAGTAATTTAGGACTTTATAGGAACAGCGCTCTGGTAGTAGGCAATATGACCTCGTAGTTATTGGATGTTGAGTTTTCGCCGGAATTTGATGTCCTCCGACCCCAGATTCCAAAAATTAAAAAAAAAAAGGCTGTCTATGCGTCTGTGAACGCGATAACTCCCGATAGAATGAATATATTAACACAATATATTATATTTAAATCCAAAACCCCACAAGGACGGCACCTAAATTTTCCAAGAAATCGGCCGAAGGGAAGGGGGAATCCGAGGAGGGATGCCCGAATCCCTATGTAAGTCGTCTATTAAATTTATTTATTCCATATATATTTATATTTCATAATTGTTATTTGTTTTCTTTTTTTTTATATAGTTCGTGCATTGTGACCTGAGGATGGGACGCGAAAACGTCCCCAAATGTTTTCGTGAAAAGGACACTTCCAGAAAAGTTACCAAAAAATATTATCTTAATTTTAATTAAATTTAAAAAAATTATCTGTACTTATTATGTACTTTATCTATTGTATAAAATCATTATTTTCGTACTCATATTTTCAAGTATTTATTTATTTATTTTTCATTGTATTTTTTAGTAGTATTGTTAATTCTAATCCATGTGTGTCAGACTCTAAGAGTTAATATCTGTTTAAGTATATAATTTATAAGCTATCTTAATGTATACATTCTTATGACGTATCCTATTACCATGTTATGGTTTAACGGAAATAAAATTATTATTATTTTCATTATTATTATTGATTAGTTCATACTGGGGAAGTTCAATGCCGGTGACTTTTTTACATGTTTTAGGACGTGAGGACCAGCTTGTCACCATTTGAGGAAAATGTTTGTATGAATGGTGTCGGTCGATTGTCTCCGTCGCGGACCAACATTTAAAAGGAAGCTGTTTTAAGTAATTCAGTTAATTACCAGAAGGTTCACTTTAAAAGGGTTAACTTTAAAGAGCTTATGTAGGTTAGGAACGTTATCCGAGTTTATAAGGATGCTACGTGGGAAATGAGTATCAAAATATGATCAAGGGTTGAAGAGCTGGAAGTAAATTAATCTTTCCCCCTCACCTAAAACCCATTCTTCTGTTCACAATTTCGAGATGCGTTTACCTTCAGTTAGGCCATCCTTGAAGTACCCTCCAATATTCGTGAATGTACGATTAAACCGTTGAAGAGAGAGCACTCAATTTATAATTTGACGACCCCCCATTCAAAATGTTAAGATCAGATTCCACTTGGCCTACGTCTGAACTGGACGTATGAGGACGCTCAATCTGAAATTTTCTTAACAGTACGATCAACAGTTAAATAGCTTGTTAAAAACACTTTTAAATTTTAGGCCCCCACAACTCGCATTACCGTTCAAATTTTTGAAATCCTCCTGTCTATATTTTTAATGGGCTTATAAGTATGGTACTTGTCATGAAACCCCGATTAACCGTATAAAGCTAGCACTAATTTTCACTTTTTGTTTCGCCCCCTCCATCATGACCCCCTGTTTCTGTTCAAAACGTTAAGGTCTCATATAGAATTTGTTTTTGCCTGTCTTATAAGGCTGTTAATCCCAAATCCCAAATTTCATGAAAATCCGATCAACCGATAAAAAGCACTTATTTTATTTTTCGCCCCTTTCCCTAAGACCCTCTCCCGTTCCAAATTTTGAGGTTCCATATAGCCTATATTCTAAGTTAGGACAATCCTTGATAGGCCCTTCAAATTTCGTGAATATACATTTAACCCTTTTCTGAAGAAACTCAAAGAAATATTCAAGCATAAAGTCATAAATACTGACAAAAATTGAACTGTTGGTCTTTATATAAAAGAAACGGATTTGTGATCAAATCAAAAAATCTTTCCGACATTATACAAAAAAAACTTTAATATAATAGATTATGTAAAGTATTCAAGTTTTTTTAAATCTTTATCTTTATCCATTAAAGCTATTTTAGTTTGCGTACACATACTTCTTATATTATAAGAAGTATACGCAAACTAAAATAGCTTTAGTGGATCAATAAAAAATGAAAAAAAATATATATGCATATATACTTTATTCGAAAACGTTTTTAAGAAGATTTGAAGGAATTTTTTATGTTCCATCATACCTTTTCAAAGCAGTCTAGAGTGCTGCTACTGTGGTATTGGTTAAAATTTTCAAATCTCATTGTAGCCATACGCAAAAGTTCTGTGCAGTTCCTGTTTTTTACTATGAATAGGTTGTTTGTATATCGCAGATAAGATTTGTATAAATTTGCGAATTACTCAATAGGAGTGAAGTAGATCGCCCCTCCGTTCCTCCCATCCAACCTGTAGATTCCAACGACTAAACGATCATCATTCGCTGCCAACTGTTGCATTTAGCCGCGAGGCCAATCTCCTGTGGAAGGAGTACCTTAAAAACATGTATTATGTATTGTAGATAAATATTTGAACAGAGGCAATTAGATTAGTGTAGGTTGAGAACGGTGTTGGATTATCCTTCTGATGCCCCCAAGGCACTTTGGGAATCATCCTCTCAATTTGTCAGGGACTAAATATATGTGGTCGAGCAGGGGCGGCGTGGGGGCCACCGAACCCACATTACGTTTGGAATATGGGCCTTTTTGGACATATTAAGAAAACAAAATATATGAAGTTTAATTTATAATTTTCTTAAATTTCTAATTTTACTTATTCACTTTTTTAACCAATATTTAGATAACTAGGAATTTGTTTATTTCGACAGATTTTGTTCCAAAGATAATTATAATTAATTTTTAATGATTTTCAATTTAATACAAATATTTAAAATTTATAAATTTAAATTTTCCTCTAAAACATCTAACATTGAATCATATCGCGTTTTCAGATGTTACACTATTGCTACCATTGATTTTTTAAGGAAGGATTAATATGATGAAAATTGTTATCTTTTTGTTAATTTTTATATTTTAAAATTCTTGTTTAATAAGTATTTTATAATAATAATAATAATAAATATTTAATAAGCTATTCAATTTTTTTTTGTTAGGTTTAATTCCTACCATTAGTTTAAGGATTCATTCGTTTATCCGCTTTTTGTGAATCTCGTTACTTTGAGTTAGCTAGTTATTATGACTCATGCCCGGGCTCTAACTTCGAGGTCATATTGCCTACTACCAGAGTGCTCTTTCGTCACTCTGATAGACATGAGCCCGACTCTACTGTGGGAGTCCTAAATTCTGCGGCTCGTACAGGCTCGGGACCTTAACGTCCAATCCTCAAGAAGTACTTAAGGTTTTTTCACCTCCTAGATAAAAAACATAAGGGCCTTGGCCGGGTTTCGAACTCGCGATCTTGAGCTCAGTAGACTAGCAAGCTACCTCTGAGCTACCCAGTGCCGGATTAAGCCAGCGAGGGGCCTGTAGCAAATTTTGTCAAGAGGCCCTTGGTTTGCTTTACGTTCTCAAGTTTAGGGTATTAAATAAAACAAAACTGTTACAAATAAACTTTTCTGGATTTAATATGGGCATATTTAGAGATAACACTTTCAATATCGACTTCTTTAGGCAAATCATGCTCTATATTCATCAAAGTGATATGATTAAGACGTTCTTGGCCCATCGTGTTCCTTAACTCATTTTTAATACGTTTTAATGTTGAAGAAGAACGCCACTGCAGTTAGTGATCATGAGAGACAAGTAAATGCGCAAGGCAATTTCTACGTTTGGGAAACACGATTCTAGAGAATTATTTAATAAAAGTTTATAAAATTGCAGTTCCAGAGGCTCCTGTTTCTTGCTGTCAATAACAGTAGCTACATCTGTTTTCAGTAGCACAGCGAACTGCACTAATTCGTCGCCTAGGCTTTTCTCCAAATCATCTGCGTAAGCAAAACACTAGTAATTTTATGATATGCTTTCATACGTTTAGTTAAAGCAGACAGTACGTTATCAATAATGACAATAAACACCTGAATTTCGAAACGTTGTCCAGGTGTTTGATTTTCAACAAAGTCAACAACACCATAAACATTAGGACATTAACGTTAAAAATTAGTAAAATACTTATTTTTACATGAACGTGTTAATTGATAGACTTAAAAATGTATCAAATCTGTTAATTAATTAATTTCCTATCTAATAGATATATTTTTATACCATATAAATGTAAATGATTAATTTCAGATAAGATTTAACGTGACGAAATCGAGTTTTAGATTTTCAGGTGGGATTAAAGCATAGCCTAAGCCCTTCGCGCTTAAGGCATGCAAAATACTTTTACGCTCCTATCTAAATTGATATTTTTTTACGGTCAGACAGGCGTTGGAGCGCGGGGCCCATAGCATTTGCTACTCTTGCTACGTGGCTAATCCGGCACAGGAGATACCGGCTCCCTCTTTTAAAGTCAGTGAATAAATAAAATAAAATTGTCCAATAAAACAAAAATTATATAAAACTATTCAAAAACTAACTATTTAAAATTTCATGGATGGGGATTGATATGTACGTTGTTCTTCCTTCCCTGAGTCTCAACTGGTCAAATTTATTCACTTACTTTTCAAAAATATTTTAATTTTTTTTTTATAGTGTCTTACAAGACTGGTGAAAAGGGCAACCTTGAAAGCCGGCTAGCATAAAATACTAAAATCAGTGAGAGGTCAGACTACATTTTTATTTTGCAACTTGTACGACAGATATGTCTTCCGGTATGTCTTCCTTCTATTCTTTCTCAGAAATGACCCAGTGTTGAGGCGCTCTGAACCTCCGCACTGAACACCCCCAAGATGTCTGCCTTCTGCCTTGCGATCTGCTAACCAGCCTCCCTCCCCTCCTTAATCATCGCATTCCTTTCCACATCAGTCTCCCCCCCCCCCCCCTCCCCCCCACTCCCTTCCTGTCAGTCAACACTCCTTCCTAGCATCCAATAAAACAGTCTACTGCACTCCGTTTTTTAATATAATGAGACTAATTTCAATTTGTAATAAATTCACCACGCTATTGCTAACAGAAACGATACATCGTTGTACTATAACTTAGTAAATAATTTATGACAGATATGGGGAACTTTTTAATGGGCCCATTTCCCTCCTCTTCGCTGGCCAGCTTACTGTCTCCAGATCCGCCACCAACAACTTGAATCAAATGAAATTCCTTGGATGACGGAAAATTAATATGGCCCGTTCTTATGGGTTTTGAATTTTAAAAAACTATTTAAAAACAATGGCATTTATTAAAGTTTTTGTATTAAGCCTCCCCCCTAATGCCCTCATTATTTTGGTCAATTAGTCTGAAAATCAATATGTGTCGTTGCCATAGGGTCTGAAAGGCTCTGTACATACAATTTCACGAGTAGTGAGCAATATAAAAAAATAAATAAACGAATGTCGAAATGGTCGCCATTCAGTTCATATCGAAATGGCCATATGATCTTAGTTGACCCAAAAATGAAGTTGTTTGTTTGTACATACTAAAGTATGTTTGAATATTTAAAAGTCAGCTGTAGACAAGGAGTGATATCCCCTATATCCGAATACAATCAGATGGCTCCCCTCCTGATAGGTAAACAGAGCAACTCTGGAGGAACAATGTCCACTTGAGCATCAGCCCTCCTTTCTAAATAAATTAGCCAGCCCTTAGACAGAGACAAAAAGCCCCTTTTTTCAAAGCCCTGCCTCCTCCCCCTATTATATGAAAGTTAAAAGGGCATACGTTCAATATAAGGGTAGAAGAGAGAGATAGCCAAGCACAAACGTTACCCTTTGCCTCATCGGCTTTAACTTAATTTTCTCCTTTTGTTTCTCCAACGAATTAGCTTCAAGTTCTGCTATCTACCTTGCCTCCCCCCCCCACCCTCCCCCTCCCTTCACCCTCTCCTCACTTTTATATTTGACTTTTTCTCAATAAAATCTAAAGCTTTTATCTTCGACGCTTAAACGTTCCCCAGAGATTTGATTAAAATACAAGAATTTTCTACTTTTCTATCAACAAGAGAAAATATTTAAATTATTTTATTCCTTGCTTCATTTTATCACTTTTTTAGTGTTTTCGTCCATACCAGACTCTGTTCTCTATATCCGGTGCTCTGCAGAAACCCTACACAAACACAAAGATAGCACAGAACATGAACAAACTAGTGTCGCACCATCGACATTGCTAGAACTCCTTTATGCTAGAACAATGAATGAATAGTCCTATTGTAAGTAGGGAATAATGGAAGATTCTGTTTCGTGAAATTACAAGTTTTGATGATGCTTTTGCAACAATGGTTGAAATAGAATCAAGAGTTCAGCGGTAAAATGCATACTCCAGACTTGGGCATAAAGCGACTGGAGAAAGAACTTCTACCAAATGCATGAACCCCTCGGTCTAATGCAGATTTTTCATATCCAGGAGGAGGGTTAGGGGGGCTGCCGAAAGAAATGAGATTTAAAAATATTATTTAAAACATTATTCAATTATACAATTATTTAATAAGTGTTATAACCCACCTTCGGATAACGTAGAAGAATATTAACGTCGCTGCTGATATATACCGTATTTGGATGCTTTAATTTCTAATATTAATAGATTTTCTTCACATGGTAAAATGATAAGTTATATTCGAAACTTTCTGTATTGTGTTGGAAGAGCCTATAAATATCTATATTAAGGAAGCAGTTACATTTTATAAGGATGATCTTTCAATTGAATCAGCCACTGTCATGGAGTTATGGAAACTTGAGTGGCGCAATTCATCTAAAAATTCAAGATCTGAGTGCTGCGGCAGGTCTGCTTTTAATTAAAAATGAAAAACAATTTTCCCGAGTATTCTTAAGCCGGCTCCAGACATGCGGTGTTTGTCACATACCGAACATTCGCCATTCGTCTAAATACTTTACTTGGTGTTCTCCGAATGCCGAGCACCTTGAAACAGATATGAGAGCTTTGGCGAATGTTCGCCACGCACCGATCATTAGCGGACCATTTAATAGGAATACTTCTCTTGATAACAAGTGACTTGTTGTTGTCTGGATATAAATACAATTATCCATTAATAATCCATACAATATGGATGCTTGTGACATACAAAGTAAATTGGATGCGTTTGTAGTATTAAGTTGTGGTTATTTAATTGAAAAAAAAAAAAAAAACGAAATAGAAGATGGTGGATGTTATCTGTTAACAAAAGCAGAAAAATGTAAGTATTCAATTTTTATTAGAAGATAGATAAATAGATTCACTATTTCTACTTCAGTTTGGGCTGACATTTTTGACTTGATGTGACAAACTAAATCAAATGACAACGTGTTGTCTGGTAAAGCGATATCTCCACCATGTATTTGCTATTTGGCAAACACCGAATGTGTGGGGCAAGGACCGACGATGCAGGAGGCAGGTGCTCGTCTCCTTTGATGTGTCATAAAAGATCGACAAACTACGGGAATAGCGTGCACCCGAATGTGTGCTCGGCCTACATTCGCTAAGGAAATTGTGAGACTTTCGGGAGGTCCTTTATGAAGGGACTTGGTACCATTAGATACTAAGACTAGTTAACAAGGTAAGGTGAAACCCTAGCGATTCCAGGGAAGGGATAAAAGCGTTGGATGCGTAGGTTCCTAAGTGCACGCATCAGTCTATCTAGTATATATAACATAATAAATAAAGCCTTGTGCGCCCCTCAACTATAATATAATAAATAAAGCCTTGTGCGCCCCTCAACTATAATATAATAAATAAAGCCTTGTGCGCCCCTCAACTATAATATAATAAATAAAGCCTTGTGCGCCCCTCAACTATAATATAATAAATAAAGCCTTGTGCGCCCCTCAACTATAAATCCACTCTGAAAGAACAACTCCATGACGTATCCTAATACCTGAACAATCGCAAGTAACAACATTTGTTCAAACTATTGAATTGTTGTTTGGGAAACTTAGTTGAAAAGCAGCTTGTTTGTTGGAGTGTGGAGCCCTGAGATGTGTCCAGGAGGAGCACACGACTGGACCCTCGGTAAATTAGCCAAATCCCTGTTTAAATAAATATATGTGTGGATGCTAAGAGAGGGGGGTTTGGTGGGAGTGAGGAACGTGGGAAAGTAAGTCTAACTGGTGTTTAATAGGGAGAGGCTAGGTAAACAGAGCTTCAGGGTGTCGTGTGCCCTCGCCATGTTGACACTAGTCCGTCCTCACCCATCTGCTTGGGTCCCTCCGGCGTAGCCAGAAATGTTTGAGGGGGGGACTCAGGATATTGTCACTTAGGAGGACATGAAATTTATGTTTACTTTTACTTCCCTATACGAAGTATAGGAGAAGTTATGTAAGTATGGTCAACAATTCAATGAGGAGTTGTCAACGGTCATGTTTTCCGATCTCCATATTCCAAATATAAAGAAAAACTGTTTGTCTGTTTGTGAATATGATAACTCCCAATAATAATAATAAATTTATTTCCGTTACACCAATACATGGTAATAGGATACGTCAAAAGAATGTATATATTAAGATTTAGATTTATAACTACTTGAGTCTAACACACCTATGATTAGTAGTAATAACAAACCTATTAAAAAAATGTAAAATGAAATGAATAAAAACTAAACAAATAAATACTTAAAAATATATGAGTGTATTAACAAACTAATACAAGATACGTTTATAATAAGTAGACACATTTTTGTGACAATAGAAGGAATTCATCAACACGAAATTTTATATGTGAAACCAGAACCCTCTAAAGATGACACCTATTGACTGTCAGCCAAATCAACCGAAGGAAAGGGGGAGATTAGGGGGAGGCTTAACACAAAAACTCTAATAATTGCCGTTGTAATAAATGTGTGACACAAAATTTCATATGTGAATTCAAAACCCCATATGAATATGTAATTTCATATTTGAAGTCAAAACCAAATGAAGACATAACCTGTCAAATTTCAGCGATATCGGCAGAGGAGAAAAGGGGGTTCAGAAGAGGGGGGTAAATTAAAAAACCCTAATAACTGCCGATGTGATTTTGGAGGCCGGGGGGAGGGGGGGGGGGGGGGGGGGGGGGAGAGAGAGAGAAATGTCATTTGGTTTTAGTTTCCAACCCTCAAAAATAAAAATACATCGTTGAACTTTTGAATACCTGTATTGTTAAAAAATGTAACAATTAATTAAGAATATAGAACATGATTGTACTAAATCTAAAAGCTTTTTCTCATCTGACCTCAGAGACCCACGCAAGGAGAACATACCCTCGAACCCTCCTGGTTTTGAAGCTCCAAGAGACGTTAAACAAGATTTATTTACCCGGGGAATAGTTTTAATAAGAGGGGCATGGCGCTGGCTTGGAGGAGGGTGAAGGAGGGGGGGGTATGTGCGGTCTTGGCATTCAGGGACAGGGGAAAAGTGTTATGTCGGAGGAGGAGGAGACTGGCATTCTTGGAGAAGGGGGGAGAGTGCCAGGGAGCCATATTGGGGCCCAGTGCCTGCTCCAGGCTCCAGCCTCCAGGCAGATCGACGAAAGGACATTTTTCAGACACCCCGAGCCCCTTAGCTCCCTGATTAATGACTAGACTTAATTAAAAGTAGAATTAGGGAAGGAGCATTTGTAGCGAGGGACGAGGTACGGCACGGCTCGACAAATGGAGACCTATTTACAACGGGACCCAGGCAAATTAGCCTTTCCCGATTCCTTCCTTCACTTTGAATTATTTTTAATCTAAAGCGCCCCGTCACCTCAGCATGTTCCACTGACTTAAGGAACAATCTTTCATTCAAACAAATATACCAACCCCTTCTTTCCCTAGTTATTTATTATTTTTTTTTTTTTTTGCTCATTTTCATGAAAATTCTTAGGTGAATCACCAGCAATGTACTTCCCCATTTTCATCTAATCAATTTATTTGAAAATTAATAGGTACCCGATTTCAGGAAAATTATAATCAGCCTCTCAGGAATGAAAGACTGTATGAACACTGAACACTGTCCATTAGGGTGGAACGAAAAAATCACCTTTTGATTTTTAATTTGCAATAGCGCGGAAAAGTTGCCATTTAGTGTAGATAAGATAAATAAAAAATATGAAAAATATTGGAGTACGTTTTGAGTTGCCGCAAGGACCTTAAAGTTTCATAAAAACACACTTTTTTGGAACTTTTTCAAAGATTTTTGCGTGTCTCGATTATGTGATTTTTAATTTGGAATAGCGCGGAAAAGTTGCCTTTTAGTGTAGATAAGATAAATTAAAAATATGAAAAATATTGGAGTACGTCTTGAGGTGCCGCAAGGACCAGTTTAATGTCGCAATGAAGTAGAAACAAACATTTTGCAGCTGTAACATTTGTAATCATTAAGGATACAGAAGTAAGAAATACAAAGTTTGACATTACAAAATATTTTTTATTTTTATTATATTTTATAATTAATAATTTTTTCCAATTCTAATGCTTATATATGTATTTAAAACCATCTTTTGTAACATTATATGTACGAGAAATTCATAAAAAATAATTTATCAAAGTTTAAAAGTTTTCAATTTTTTTACAAACTTTAAGCTTCTTGCGGCACCTCAAGATGTTGTAGTATTGCAATTCTTTTAATTCTTTTTGAACTTAAAAGGCAACTTTTCTCCACTATTACCAAACTTATAACTAAAAAAAATTTTAAAAGGCCATTTTCGTTCCACCCTACTGTCCATCTATGAAGATTTCTGTTTATCACAATATTTTTATACATAATCGGGGATAACATCATAAATGAATAACCACGAAGGGAGCTTACCTTGTTCCTGCGACCTGGTGGGGATAGGTTTGGGTGGAGTGCAATGTTAAGTTAAAAAATAATCTATCTCCTTCTTAACCTAAAGCTATTTGTTTTTAAATCAGGAATAATTCCTGCTACTACCAAATAAGATGGCTAAAGAAAAAGGAACTAAAAAACTTTATTTTGAATTAAAAAATAATAATTTTCTCCGATTCTTAGGAACATTTTTTGCCATTTATTTTTATTTTATTACAAGCTTTGTCGTCTTTCTGCAATAAATCTTGCAAGTAGATTTTAACCCCTTTCCAATTAACCGATTGACTTGAAATTTTGGTATAGTCGCATAACTCTAGTGACAATATATGCTTACAGTGTTAATTGCGAAAAATTAAATATGGCGGCTGCAATATGGCGGGTAGGTGTTAGGAAATGACTATTAAAAATGTTTAGTACTGCAGGTTGTGAATCTAATATTAATATTGCATGTCTTGTCTGTGAGTGATGCAGCCTATCTCGTTCTAATCTGTCTTCACGCTGGCTGCTCTCGTGTGTTTCAAAATAAGTTAAGACTAAAAAGTAAAAAAAAATTATTTTTTTTGTCTTTTATTTATAAAGATGCAACTGTTGCTAGGGTGCAACAACCAGCATCTATGATGGGAGGTATTGATATGTTGGCGTGAAGGGCATGTGAGAGGAAGGCCACCCAGTGGTAGGTCCTCGGGACGAAAATTTATCTTAATTATTAGGACAAAAACAGAAGAAAAAAAATTATTAAATAATTTAAGAAAAAAAAAATTAATAAATAAAAAGGAATTGAAAGACAATTTTGATGGATGGGTAAGAGAGATGACAAAAGTAAAGGAAAATAATGTAAAAAAAAATATATTAAGAACGAATAGGATTTAAGGTGGCAGTAAGTCCTCTTCAACCTTCTTGGGGGGTTTTGTGGTAAGTGCTGTGAAGTTAAAGTACGTATTTCTGGATTTGTATGTGTGTAAAGTTTTTTAAAAATGTATTTAAGTAGTTTAGTAGGTAGTTTGTAAAAAAAAAAAATTTTTTTTTTTTTAAAACAAGCTTTTATTTGAATTAACTAAAAAGGAATAAATGAGTAGGTAACTAATAATTTATAAGTAACAATATTAATTTGAAAAGTAAAAGCTTGTCGCTTGTGAATTACGCTTCAGTCTAATAAATAATACATAAATAGGCTTTTGAACGACAAGCTTTTACTTTTCGAATTAATATTGTTACTTAAAATACATACAGATTCAACTTTATAAGTACGTAGCATTATCATATGTAACAAAATTAATTACTTAATTACTCCTTTTTAGTTCATTCAAATAAAAGCTTGTTTTTAAAAACGTTTTTTTATTTTTGAATTAGTTCGATTCTAAAAATAACTATTTAGATAATAAAATATTTTTTTATAAGTAAAGACTCAAGTAATAATGAAAAAAATTTCAGAATTCAATGAAAAAAGTGAAAAATGTGCGCTCTACCGGAGAGTCACCGTCCCATTCCTCAAAGTTAACTATAATTCGAACAGACAAATGATACAATTCACATTAAAACCACCTGGTTCATAATTTTTCTCATTTACAATGTGTTTGTTTACAACTTACAAACAAATTTGTTTTCCGATATGTGATATTTAGAGAGAGGGACAATTTGGGAGAGTCAGAGATAGAGGTCGAATCTATTTGATCTCATGTCTGTATCTGTAGTCAAGGTAAATATTGAGTTGCCGTCCATGTTTGTTCTGACCAAATCATGTCCCTCCAGTCCAAATAAATATATCCGTTTCAGATTCACCGCTACATATTGGATCCTCTATCCTCCAGGCTATTTGTAAAAAAAAAAACCTCCCTTCCTGATTCCATCCTGTTGAAGAAACGTTATTAGTTTTAAAGTAAACGTAATATATTACAAATAATTATTAAACATGTTGACAAAAAAAGGTTTCATTAAATCAGAAATGCCTCATTTTATCTTTCCTACATTCAAATTAACGAACATTTCAATTCTTTTTTTCAACATAATTTTATCTGCATTTGAAATATTTATGAATAATGTCGGGACTATCTGAACTTAACAAAGCTCTTTTTTTTTTTATTTTATGATATGCCCGGGCTTTAACTACAAGATCTTTTTGCCTACTACTAGAGCACTCTGGTAGACATAAGCTCTATAAGGAATACCTGACATCGCACAGGCACGGGACTATTGCTTAACATCCCATCCGAAGGACTGAGTGCTCATGGCTTTTTTTATCTCCCACATCCTCTCTGGTATATGAAAGTAATGTGTTGCGTAAGCGGTTTTATTTTGTTTCATTAACGTAGTTCTGAGAGTGACTTTCATGTACCTAGTTATGCCAGTATGAAATGAATTTGATAGGGGAAGAGGGAGGGAGAGAGATCTGGACAAAGGGGGTTGGTAAGTATAAAAAAGTCTTGTGTTCGCACCATCACATTTTATCTCTTTCATTCTTTCATATTTTCCAATCAAAAAACTATCAATAATAAAAAAAAAATTGTAAATATGTTGTGTTACAATTTAAACATTACTTTGAACTGTTTCAATACATTTTTTGCGAGGGCGCCAGTAGCTCAGTGGTATGCGTGCTTGTCTTCTGAGCTCAAGATCGTGGGTTCGAAACCCGACCGAGGGCCTTAGTTTATTTTATCTGAGAGGTAAAATAAACTTAAGCACGCCGTCCTTCTAAGCGATGGTCCCGAGACTGTACGATGTCAGGTACTCGTTAAAGACCCCTGCCCTAAGTGAATAAAAATTTAGGGTAGGCAAAATTTAAGACTCCCATTGTAGCTTCGGGCTCATGTCCACCAATATCATGAAAGAGCGCTCTAGTAGTAGGCGATATGACCTTGTAGTTAAAGCCCGGGCATGAGTCATAAAACCTAACCTAATAAAAGGAAGCCATTACAACACGATGGACACACAAATTGGAAGCTAACAGTAGGTACACTTCAACATGAATTACAGAACACAATTCAAGCCAAAACACAAAATTCTTCAGACCTCTTTTTCATATACTTTGAGCCTCTGAAAAACCCAAAACCCGATCGATATGAAGAGACTGTCAACATTACACTTCCCAAACATGGCTCTTTGAAGCCTGAATTACTGCTGGAATAAACATTTACTTTGTCCGGAATAATTTATTAAAATATTCATCATTGTAAAGCCTTCCATGTCATTTTTTACAACGATCGCTGCTATAGTTTCACAGCTAATGATAATAATAAAATGAATCAAATCGTAATAATAAAAATTGGTAGCATACTTGGCTAATGTGCTCAGATTCGAAACTCGGCCGAGACCTTCAGGTTTTTCTTATCTGGAAGATATGTCGTCCTTCGAATGGGACGTTGAGCGATGATCTCAAGACTGTGCGGCGTCAGGTACTCGTTAAAGACCCCTATCCTTGGTAACAAAACCTGGGTTGGCAAAATTAGTCAAAATGATCTCATAGTTGAGCCCAGACTTGAGTTACAAAAAGAAACTCGTTATAATAATAAATTCTGGTAATACTCAGAACTGCAAATGGTTAGTTAACTATCCTAGACAACGTATCTGTGGCAATATATTTACAGTTAAAGAAAATCCATCCATTTAAAAAAAATTGTCAATTTTTCCCTCACCCAAATAAATATAAGATTTTGGTTTTATGGTTTAAGGCTATCAAAACATTGTGAGGGGTAGGAAAATTATTTGATTATATCTCGTCTGTGGAGGTTAGGGGCCATTTAGCAGCGTAGGGCTAGTTTAGCGTCAAGCCAGCCATGGCCCCCCTCCCAAATTTTCCGGCTTGTTATCCGGGACTAACACCTTACGTGAGGGACCTGCCCTTCAGCTGGGCTAGTTAGCATGACAAAGGGGCACGTGGCAGGGCCCCACAATGTGTGTCCCTGCTCCCTAGTGAGGGGGCGTTCGTCATGCACAGAGCACCTCAAACAGCCCATTCGCAATCCCGTCCGCACACACAGAATCAATTACGTCTGGCTCATTCTGAAGAATTTCAATATATGTAAACATTGGAAGATTTTTAGATGGCACATTTCGGAAAAGAACAGAAGAAATTAAGAGACAAAATAGAATTAGGTTAGGTTAGGTTAGGTTTTATAACTCATGCCCGGGCTTTAACTACAAGGTCGTATCGCCTACTACCAAAGCGCTCTTTCGTCACTCTGTTGGACATGAGCCCGACTCTACTGTGGGAGTCCTAAATTTTGCCTACCCTAAATTTTTATTCACCTAGGTCAGGGGTCTTTAACGAATACCTGACATCGACAGGCTCGGGACCATCGCTTAACGTCCCATCCGAAGGACGGCGTGCTTAAGTTTATTTTACCTTCCAGATAAAATAAACTAAGGGCATCGGTCGGGTTTCGAACCCACGTTCTTGAGCTCAGAAGGCAAGCACGCATACCACTGAGCTACCGGCGCCCTCAATTATTTCTGTTTATCATACATTGTGTTTATAACATAAACGTATGCATAATCTGAAGAAACAAAATCACTGGGGGACACCTTTCATGACAGCAGAAATTATTTTGCCAAGAGTTTTTATATTTATATAATACTTTACCTTCCTTAGGAAATGGTCGAAACGAAATTGTTCGTTTGCTTTAACTTCATGAAACAACACAGCCGGCTGTTTTATTTTTAAATTAGCAGGGGAATCCATCCTTCGGAAATTATAACAAAAGTTGATAGATAAATAAACTTTAGTTGTCTGAAAATAAAAACTGAAAGCGAAGAGAAAATTAATCATCCTATTTAATTTAGTTACAGAATTTCCCAATAGAGTGGAGCTGGGGGAAAATAGCCTTTCCACAAAATGTTTTGGATGAGTGATGACTTCTGCTTCCTCTCTAAAACGTTTCTGGCAACACCAGCAGTGGCCAGACTTTAAGGACACAGTATAAAGAGAGATAGACAATTTGGAAGAGTCCGGGCTCAGAGGGGCGTTCGGAGAAGATTAGCTGTCAAAATAATAACTGAGAACAGGAACACTCTCAGGTTGGAATTCCGACATACTCCTTTCAGCTTTTCCCTAACAGCCTGCAAGTCCCTCTCAATGACCACTTATATTTTCGACAAAACGACGCACCTCAGAGCTTTTATTGTCTCAATTTTATTATTAGTATTATCATAAAGAAAAACAGTCCAGGGGTAATTGAGAGTTGCACAATTTACGGACAACTTGAGGAGTGGACAAATCCCACACCCTCCAAGACCATTCACATCCATCTTCGAGAAAGACATAACACTTTCAATCTAATCTCAAATATGACCCATAAACAAAATTTTTAAAACCTGATCACAATAAATGAATAAAACAAACTTCTTTCTTAGAAATATTGTTTATTCCACAAAAAAAGTTTATATAAACTATCGGTTTCTGTATTGCACCATCGTCGGTTTAGGTATAAAAGTTATAAACCGTATCTGACGATGGTGCAATGCCGAAACTGGTAGTTTATGTATATGTTTTGGGGGAATTAGATAATATTTCAAAAAATAATTTTGTTTTATTTATGTACTGCACTGAGGGCGCCGGTAGCTCAGTGGTATGCGTGATTGCCTTCTGAGCTCAAGTTTTCGCAGGTTCCAAACCCGGCCGAGGCCCTTAGTTCATTTTATCTGGGAGGTAAAATAAACTTAAGCGCGCCATCCTTCGGATGGAACGTTAAGCGATGGTCCCGAGCTCATACGATGTCAGGTACTCGTTAAAGACCCCTACCCTAGGTGAATAAAAATTTAGGGTAGGCAAAATTTAAGACTTCCATTGTAGAGTCGGGCTCTGGTCATGACCAGAATGACGAATGAGTGCTCTGGTAGTAGGCGATATGACCTTGTAACTAACTAACTTTATGTATTACAAGGTTCTATAATATGTCTCAACTTAGAAGCTCCTGAATTGAGTTAGATGCAAATATTTTTAAGTGATTATGTTTTATTGGAGACTATTTTTTAGATGGAGGTCTTTTGTTGTTGTGGAGGGGAGATGGGGTTGAAATGAAGAACGTATAAAGCGTGTAATAGTCCATGAAATGAGGAGGATAGGGTTGTGCTACTCTTCAGCCGTCATGTGTCACGAGAAGTGGCTGGCTCCGTGACTAACTGGGGCAGCTGCTGTCGGCGCTCCGCAGCAAGTGTACCAGGGGGCCAGCTCCCTCCTTCTCCATATCTAACACTATTCTGATTTCCAAAATTATTAAAGTTTAACATTGATTCCTATGTTCAGGACCGTGCAACGAGTATTGGCCGCCCGTATAAAAGTTCCTGAATATTTTTATGTTTCTCACCTTTACATTTTGAATAAGTTAATGATTTTTATTTTCCAAATAAATACTTGAGCAAGGAAGTTAATATTATGTGTAACGACAACAATATTTTATCTTCAAACATTATATTATGAACTACCTATTAAACATAATTATTACCAATGTACATAATAATGATAGGCAAGAAAATTTACATGTTTGTACATATAAAATTTACTTTATATATTAAACTTTGATATAGGTAATATTAAAAAACATAATAGATTTTTTTAACACAACTTTTAGTTTAGTCAAGTAGTTTTTAAGGAACACAGGACAATTTTTTTTTTCAAATAAAACTAGAAACATTTATCACAAATAGTCGTTTATTAAATAGAAGTAAATTGTAATCAAAGCATGGCTCTTCTGGCCTTAATGGAAGCAACATTTTCTACAGCACGTTTTGTGTCAATAGAATTCAAGAAGTAGGAATAGTACGGAGCCTGTACTCGTTTAAGACCCCCCACTTAGGTCTCTCATAGTAGAGTCGGACAAGCCACATTTCCATGTTATGAAAGCGAATGCACAAAAACTAATAAGATGAGATCCGATTCGAATCAGAGTTTAGATTTACCTACAAAAAAACATTTCAAGTGGCTCATTGCTGCAGCCTACCAACCAGAAGTACGGCCTTTCCCTCATATATTGTGTTAATATGAATTATATTTTATACTAGCAGTAATACCCGGCGTTGCCCGGGGAACTTTGACATTTCTCCCAATATCTCCTATAAGGCTATTCAGTTCCTCGACAGTGATGTTATAATTTTTAATTATTCATACGGAATTCAACTGTAGTAACGCTAGTAATTTTTTAGGATCCCTGGGCACCACAGCTAGTATGCGCCTTTCAACTGCGGAAACGACAGCTAGTGAATACTTAGCATCGCTGGACGTCCTAGGCAGTGCGTACATAAGAACGTTTTGACCACAGCTAGTATGTGCCTTGCAACGCTGGGCACCACAGCTAGTACGTAGTTAGGAACGCTGGGCACCACAGGTAGTATATGCCTTGCAACGGCGGACCCCACCGCTAGTACCTAGTTAGAAACGCTGGGCATCACAGCTAGTATATGCCTTGCGACGGCGGACCCCACAGCAGGTACGTAGTTAGGAACGCTGGTCACCACAGCTAGTATGAGCCTCGCAACAGCGGACCCCACATCTAGTACGAAATTAGGAACGCTGGGCATCACAGCTAGTATGTTTTTGCAACGGCGGACCCCACAGCTAGTACGTAGTTAGAAACGCTCAGCATCACAGCTAGTATGTTTTTGCAACGGCGGACCCCACAGCTAGTACGTTTTTAGGAACGCTGGGCCCTACAGCTAGTAGGTGCCTTGCAACTGCGGAGCCCACAGATAGTATGTAGTTAGAACCACAGGGCATCACAGCTAGTATGTGCCTCGCAACAGCGGACCCCACAGCTAGTACGTAATTAGGAACGCTGGGCATCACAGCTAGTAAGTGCCTTGCAACAGCGGACCCCACAGATAGTACGTTTTTAGGAACGCTGGGCCCTACAGCTATTAAGTGTTTTGCAACGGCGGACCCCACAGCTAGTACGCAGTTAGAAACGCTCAGCATCACAGCTAGTATGTGTTCTGCAACGGCGGACCCCACCGCTAGTACCTAGTTAGAAACGCTGGGCATCACAGCTAGTATGTTTTTGTAACGGCGGACCCCACAGCTAGTACGTAGTTAGAACCACTGGGCATCACAGCTAGTGTATTTTTCTATTTGGCCATCAATAATAGTACATGTGAAATTCCATGACAATCCGATCATCCGTGAATGACCTATCACTATCTTCAAATTTAGGCCTACCCCCATACCCCCCCTTATGTTCACAATTTTTTGACGTCACACCCTATTTTTCTATTTGGCCTTTATGAATACTACATGTGAAATTTCGTGACAATCCGATCATCCGTTAATGACATCACTATACTTATACTTAGGCCCCCATCAACCCACCCTCCCGTTCAAAATTTTGTGACATATACACCCTATATTTCTATTTGGCTTTTAAGAATACTACATGTGAAATTCCATGACAATACGACCAACTGTTATTGAGCTAGCACTATATTTATACTTAGGCCCCCCCGCCACTACCCCCCCTCCCGTACAAAATTTTGAGCCGTCACACCGCCTATTTTTCTATTTGACTTTCAGAAATACTACATGTGAAATTTCGTGACAATCTGACCAACCGTTAATGAGCCAGCACTATATTTATACTTAGGCCTATCCCCACAACCTCCCCCCGTTCAAATTTTTGGGACGCCACACACCTTTTTTTTTATTTGGTCTTCAGGAATACTACATGTGAAACTTCGTGACAATGCGACCAACCGTTAATGAGCTAGCTCTATATTTATACTTAGGCCCCCCTCAACCCCCCCTCCCGTTCAAAACTTTAGAACGCCACACACCTTATTTTTCTATTTGGCCTTCAGGAATACTCCATGTGAAATTTCGTGACAATCCGACCAACGTTAGGAACGCTGGTCACCACAGCTAGTATGTGCCTCGCAACAGCGGACCCCACAGCTAGTACGAAGTTAGGAACGCTGGGCACTACAGCTAGTAAATGCCTTGCAACAACGGACTCCACAGCTAGTACGATATTAGGAACCCTGGGCATCACAGCTAGTATGCTTTTGCCACGACGGACCCCACAGCTAGTACCTACGTAGTGAAATACGCTGGGCCACACTGCTAGCGCCTTGCAACAGCAGACCCCACAGCTAGTACGTAATTAGAAACGCTGGGCATCACAGCTAGTAAATGTCTTGTAGGTGCCTTGCAACAGCGAACCCCACAGCCAGTACATAGTTAGGAACGCTGGGCCCTACAGGTAGTAGGTGCCTTGCAACTGCGAACCCCACAGATAGTATGTAGTTAGAACCACAGGGCATCACAGCTAGTATGAGTTTTGCAACGGCGGACCCCACGGCTAGTACCTACGTAGTGAAATACGCTGGGCCACACTGCTAGCGCCTTGCAACAGCAGACCCCACAGCTAGTACGTAATTAGAAACGCTGGGCATTACAGCTAGTAAATGTCTTATAGGTGCCTTGCAACAGCGAACCCCACAGCCAGTACATAGTTAGGAACGCTGGGGCTGAGCACTACAGCTAGTAAGTACCTTGCAACAGCGGACCCCACAGCTAGTCCGATATTAGGAACGCTGGACATCACAGCTAGTAAATGTCTTGCAACAGTGAACCCCACAGCGAATACATAGTTACTACTACTACATGTGAAATTCATGACAATCCGATTCATGACAATACGACCAACCGTTAAAGAGTTAGCTCTATATTTATACTTAGGCCCCCCCACAACCCCCCCTCCCGTTCAAAACTTTGGGACGCCACACACCTTTTTTTCCTATTTGGCTTTTCAAAATACTACATGTGAAATTTCATGACGATTCGCCCATTAGTTAATGAGTTAGCTCTATATTTATACTTAGGCCCCCCCACTACCCCCCCCCCCCTCCCGTAAAAAATTTTGAGCCGTCACACCGCCTATTTTTCTATTTGGTCTTCAGGAATACTCCATGTGAAATTTCGTGACAATCCGACCAACCGTTAAAGAGTTAGCTCTATATTTATACTTAGGCCCCCCCACAACCCTCCCTCCCGTTCAAAACTTTGGGACGCCACACACCTTTTTTTCCTATTTGGCTTTTAAAAATACTACATGTGAAATTTCATGACGATTCGCCCATTAGTTCATGAGTTAGCTCTATATTTATACTTAGGCCCCCCCACAACCCCCCCTCCCGTTCAAAACTTTGGGACGCCACACACCTTTTTTTCCTGTTTGGCTTTTAAAAAGACTACGTGTGAAATTTCATGACAATTTTACCATTAGTTAATGAGTTAGCACTATTTATATACTTAGGCCCCCCTTACAACCCCCCCTCCCGATCAAAATTTTGGGACGCCACATAGCCTATTATTCAATCGGGCTCAAAAGAATGCTACGTGGGAAGTTTCATAAAAATCCGTCCAGCGGTTTGGGCGTGATGCTGGAACAAACATACATACATACATACATACATACATACAAACAAACATACAAACAAACCCCGTTTCAGCTTTATTAATATAGATTATATCACAATGTAAACAAGTTTTAATTTGTGTTCATATCTATACATACATCTTATTTTTTTTTGGCATTTTTCTTCCATAGTGGATCGGTGTCACCATATTTAAAGTCAGTCTGAACGTTGTGCTGACGTTGGCATAATCCGAAACCAGCACACTCTATGGCTCTGTCAGTTAACAAATATTAAATCTATAAACCGTTGAAAAGCAAGAAATTTGAAGAATGGAGTCTACCGAGCTCAGGATCGCCACTTAGAAATCTAGCTGAGGCACTTAGGTCAGATGTTTTAATCGGGAAGTGAAAAATAACTATGAGCACGTCGTCCTTCGGATGGGACTTTAAGCGATGTTCCAGGACTTTTTCGAATGTGAGGTACTCGATAATGAGACGTATGTTAGGTAAATAAACCTGGGTAGGTGAATTTCCACTTAGGTTGAAAGCCTTGAGCACGTCGTCCTTCGGATGGGACTTTCCGGATATATCTGAATCTGTAGTATCAGTTTTAACAATTATTAAGCCTATAAACCGTTAAATAGCGCGAATTTTTTGAAAAACGTTTTTATTTTGATTTTTGTGTAGGATTCAGATAATCCGGTCGTTCTCTATCAGTTTTAACAAATATTAAATCTATAAACCGTTAAAAAGCGAGAAATTTGAAGAATGGAGTCTACCGAGCTCAGGATCGCCACTTAGAAATCTAGTTGAGGCACTTAGGTCAGATGTTTCAATCGGGAAGTTAAAAAACACTTTGAGCACGTCGTCCTTCGGATGGGACTTTAAGCGATGATCCAGGGCTTTTTCGAATGTGAGGTACTCGATAATGAGACGTATGTTATGTAAATAAACCTGGTTAGGTGAAATTTCACTTAGGTTGAAAATAGCCTTGAGCACGTCGTCCGTCGGATGGGACTTTTCGGATATATCTGATTCTGTCGTATCAGTTTTAACAGTTATTAAGCCTATAAACCGTTAAATAGCGTGAATTTTTTGAAAAACATTTTTATTTTGATTTTTGTGTAGGATTCAGATAATCCGGTCGTTCTCTATCAGTTTTAACAAATATTAAATCTATAAACCGTTAAAAAGCGAGAAATTTCAAGAATGGAGTCTACCGAGCTCAGGATCGCCACTTAGAAATCTAGTTGAGGCACTTAGGTCAGATGTTTTAATCGGGAAGCTAAAAATAACTTTGAGCACGTCGTCCTTCGGATGGGACATTAAGCAATGATCCAGGGCTTTTTCGAATGTGAGGTACTCGATAATGAGACGTATGTTATGTAAATAAACCTGGGTAGGTCAATTTCTACTTAGGTTGAAAGCCTTGAGCACGTCGTCCTTCGGATGGGACTTTCCGGGTAAATCTGAATCTGTCGTATCAGTTTTAACAATTATTAAGCCTATAAACCGTTAAATAGCGCAAATTTTTTGAAAAACATTTTTATTTTGATTTTTGTGTAGGACTCAGATAATCCGGTCGTTCTCTATCAGTTTTAACAAATATTTAATCTATAAACCGTTAAAAAGCGAGAAATTTGAAGAATGGAGTCTACCGAGCTCAGGATCGCCACTTAGAAATCTAGCTGAGGCACTTAGGTCAGATGTTTTAATCGGGAAGTGAAAAATAACTATGAGCACGTCGTCCTTCGGATGGGACTTTAAGCGATGTTCCAGGACTTTTTCGAATGTGAGGTACTCGATAATGAGACGTATGTTAGGTAAATAAACCTGGGTAGGTGAAATTTCACTTAGGTTGAAAATAGCCTTGAGCACGTCGTCCTTCGGATGGGACTTTCCGGATAAATCTGAATCTGTCGTATCAGTTTTAACAAGTATTAAGCCTATAAACCGTTAAATAGCGCAAATTTTTTGAAAAACATTTTTATTTTGATTTTTGTGTAGGATTCAGATAATCCGGCGTTCTCTATCAGTTTTAACAAATATTAAATCTATAAACCGTTAAAAAGCGAGAAATTTCAAGAATGGAGTCTACCGAGCTCAGGATCGCCACTTAGAAATCTAGTTGAGGCACTTAGGTCAGATGTTTCAATCGGGAAGTTAAAAAACACTTTGAGCACGTCGTCCTTCGGATGGGACTTTAAGCGATGATCCAGGGCTTTTTCGAATGTGAGGTACTCGATAATGAGACGTATGTTATGTAAATAAACCTGGGTAGGTGAAATATCACTTAGGTTGAAAATAGCCTTGAGCACGTCGTCCGTCGGATGGGACTTTTCGGATATATCTGATTCTGTCGTATCAGTTTTAACAATTATTAAGCCTATAAACCGTTAAATAGCGTGAATTTTTTGAAAAACATTTTTATTTTGATTTTTGTGTAGGATTCAGATAATCCGGTCGTTCTCTATCAGTTTTAACAAATATTAAATCTATAGCAGTTATACCCGGCGTTGCCCGGGGAACTTTGATTTTTCTCCCAATATCTTCTATAACGCTATTCAGTTCCTCGACAGTACATTCATGATGTTATAATTTTCAATTATTCATACGGAATAAGGCTTATAGTCCTTCAGCTGTTGTAACGCTAGTAAGTTTTTAGGACCCCTGGGCACCACAGCTAGTATGCGCCTTTCAACGGCGGAAGCCACACCTAGTGAATACTTAGCATCGCTGGACGTCCTAGTCAGTGCGTACTTAAGAACGTTTGTGACCACAGCTAGTATGTGGCTTGCAACGCTGAGCACCACAGCTAGTACGTAGTAGGGAATGCTGGGCATCATAGCTAGTATGTGCCTTGCGACGGCGGACCCAACAGCTAGTACGTAGTTAGGAACGCTGGTCACCACAGCTAGTATGTGCCTCGCAACAGCGGACCCCACAGCTAGTACGAAGTTAGGAACGCTGGGGATCACACGTATTAAGTGCCTTGCAACAGCGGACCCCACAGCTAGTATGTAGTTAAATACGCTGGGCATTACAGTTAGTAAGTGCTTTGCAACAGCGAACTTCACAGCTAGTACATAGTTAGGAACGCTGGGCACTACAGCTAGTAAATGCCTTGCAACAACGGACCCCACAGCTAGTACGAAGTTAGGAACGCTGGGCCCTACAGCTAGTAAATGCCTTGCAACAACGGACCCCACAGCTAGTACGATATTAGGAACCCTGGGCATCACAGCTAGTATGCTTTTGCAACGACGGACCCCACAGCTAGTACGTTTTTAGGAACGCTGGGCCCTACAGGTAGTAGATGCCTTGCAACTGCGAACCCCACAGATAGTATGTAGTTAGAACCACAGGGCATCACAGCTAGTATGAGTTTTGCAACGGCGGACCCCACAGCTAGTACCTACGAGTGAAATACGCTGGGCCACACTGCTAGCGCCTTGCAACAGCAGACCCCACAGCTAGTACGTAATTAGAAACGCAGGGCATTACAGCTAGTAAATGTCTTATAGGTGCCTTGCAACAGCGAACCCCACAGCCAGTACATAGTTAGGAACGCTGGGGCTGAGCACTACAGCTAGTAAGTACCTTGCAACAGCGGACCCCACAGCTAGTCCGATATTAGGAACGCTGGACATCACAGCTAGTAAATGTCTTGCAACAGTGAACCCCACAGCGAATACATAGTTACTACTACTACATGTGAAATTCATGACAATCCGATTCATGACAATACGACCAACCGTTAATGAGCTAACTCTATATGTATATTTAGCCCCCCCCACAACCCTCCTTCCTGTTCAAAATTTTGGGCCGTCACACACCTAATATTTCTATTTGACCTTTAGGAATACTACATGTGAAATTTCATGACAATTCGACCATTAGTTAATGAGTTAGCACTATTTATATACGTAGGCCCCCCTTACAACCCCCCCTCCCGATCAAAACTTTGGAACGCCACACACCTTATTTTTCTATTTGGCCTTCAGGAATACTCCATGTGAAATTTCGTGACAATCCGACCAACCGTTAAAGAGTTAGCTCTATATTTATACTTAGGCCCCCCACAACCCCCCCTCCCGTTCAAAACTTTGGGACGCCACACACCTTTTTTTCCTATTTGGCTTTTAAAAATACTACATGTGAAATTTCATGACGATTCGCCCATTAGTTAATGAGTTAGCTCTATATTTATACTTAGGCCCCCCAACTACCCCCCCTCCCGTAAAAAATTTTGAGCCGTCACACCGCCTATTTTTCTATTTGGTCTTCAGGAATACTCCATGTGAAATTTCGTGACAATCCGACCAACCGTTAAAGAGTTAGCTCTATATTTATACTTAGGCCCCCCCACAACCCCCCGTCCCGTTCAAAACTTTGGGACGCCACACACCTTATTTTTCTATTTGGCCTTCAGGAATACTCCATGTGAAATTTCGTGACAATCCGACCAACCGTTAAAGAATTAGCTCTATATTTATACTTAGGCCCCCCCACAACCCCCCCTCCCCTTCAAAACTTTGGGACGTCACACACCTTTTTTTCCTATTCGGCTTTTAAAAATACTACGTGAAATTTCATGACGATTCGCCCATTAGTTAATGAGTTAGCTCTATATTTATACTTAGGCCCCCCCACAACCCCCCCTCCCGTTCAAAGCTTTGGGACGCCACACACCTTATTTTTCTATTTGGCCTTCAGGAATACTCCATGTGAAATTTCGTGACAATCCGACCAACCGTTAAAGAATTAGCTCTATATTTATACTTAGGCCCCCCTTACAACCCCCCCTCCCGATCAAAACTTTGGGACGCCACACACCTTTTTTTCCTATTTGGCTTTTAAAAATACTACATGTGAAATTTCATGACGATTCGCCCATTAGTTAATGAGTTAGCTCTATATTTATACTTAGGCCCCCCCACAACCCCCCTCCCGTTCAAAACTTTGGGACGGCACACACCTTTTTTTCTTGTTTGGCTTTTAAAAAGACTACGTGTGAAATTTCATGACGATTCGCCCATTAGTTAATGAGTTA
Organism: Aradus depressus; assembly: GCA_963662175.1. NCBI lineage: Eukaryota > Metazoa > Arthropoda > Insecta > Hemiptera > Aradidae > Aradus > Aradus depressus. Next base: position 24,362,928 of record OY759216.1, on the reverse strand, counting down.
GCTCTATATTTATACTTAGGCCCCCATTACAACCCCCCCTCCCGATCAAAACTTTGGGACGCCACACACCTTTTTTTCCTATTTGGCTTTTAAAAATACTACATGTGAAATTTCATGACCATTTGACCATTAGTTAATGAGTTAGCACTATTTATATACTTAGGCCCCCCTTACAACCCCCCCTCCCGATCAAAATTTTGGGACGCCACATAGCCTATTATTCAATCGGGCTCAAAAGAATGCTACATGGGAAGTTTCATAAAAATCCGTCCAGCGGTTTGGGCGTGATGCTGGAACAAACATACAAACAAACAAACAAACCCCGTTTCAGCTTTATTAATATAGATTTCTGGTGGCCTCCCATGATAATCAGGAGATGAGGACTTACATAAGGCAAAGATGACAGACCAATTTAAAAATATTTAGAAGAAGAAGTAAGACGAAAATACATTTCTTGAATAAACGAAGAAAACTTCATAAAAATATAACCAAATTGACGCCGAAGTTGGAGGAAAAACAAATGAAGTTTCGAAACTGGAGCTTATACATAAACAATGGAACACTTCATAACGCTCTCATGATACACAGCCTAAACGATACAAACTACTTACATACGGGTTTTTAGCAAACTTTACACACATACAAACCCAGAAATATCTATCTCCATTTACACATACCTACATATTTTTCCTATCTGACCTCTGATTTTCTTTCTAATTTAGATACTATTTAATTCTTACTTTGTTTTTTCAACATTTCGTTTTTGTTTTTTTCCTTTTTCACTAATTATATTTCATAGTTTCAATCATTGCCTGCCATTAACATTTAATATTTTTTAAATTATTTCTTAGAGGTCTCTTTTCTTTTTTCTTTATTCTATCTCAATTGGTTGATGCTTTGGTGATTCTCCGAAACTAAGGAAATCACTGTCCCAAGCACTTTGTGACTGATGTGATAGTATTTTGGGATTTTTTAAAATTATTTGTTATCATTTTAACCCTTGTTCTTGTATCAATAAATTTCTTTCAAAATGGTGGATTTTCAGACCCTTCCTATGTCTTACACTCGAGGTCGCTGTGTTCAACAAGCTGACTCCTATCCACAAACAGCTAAAAATGAGATGAATGTACCTATAATTTCTCAAATTAGGTCTCTACTTTTGGTTAACTTTGAGAATTTAGTGTAACATGATTATAACTGGTGAAAAATAATTATTTTATCCTTGTCCCAAGGGGTTTTCCATATATTTGAAAAATGGCGCCAAGACCATGCTGTCACTTTTCTACAAGTTGAGAAATTGGCAACACTTCTTAACTTCCCGCCTAAAAGCTGCTATTTAACTTACACCTTGGCTTTCTTATAATCAGTTTGCAATCAGAACTTCAAGGCTGAACTTGCGGTCGGCCGTTCATCCACCTCAGTCCCTCAACAAACTTGATTTTGTTTTAGTAAGTATACTAGTTTAATGTTCTTAACTTTAGTCCATATATTACGATAGGCTATAAATGTGGCTGAAATTGATTTCTCCCAAATTAAGTGTTAACATGTCATCACCGTTTTACTAAAAATTTCTCAGTCCCTCACACTACCAGATTACGAAATACATGAATCACGAGGCCATTTTCGTCCCCCAAGCTCTTTTGTTTATTTCTTATGTTATTATTCTTATGGGACGAATGTCCCAGAATAAAGATTATTTTTCATTTCATTTCATCAATGTTTTCAGAATATTTTTAAAAACAAGGAAGAAGTTAATTAATTCTCTTCTTCAATATCAACAATTCTAATTGATTCATGAAAAGGGCAAGTATTAAAAATTCCGAATACTTTTTTTTTTTGTGTGTTTCAGGATGGAGTTTGAAAGGGATGGATGGAATATCAATAAGATAGTCAATAAGACACGAGTTTTCATAAATATTTAAAGTTCCAGAGGCAGGGAGGGGCGGAGGCTAAGGGAGGAGGGTAGAAAATAAAAATCAGTTCAATAAGAAATATGGACAGGGGTTAGGGGAGCTCGTCTCTTCGTCCATCTTCTCATTTCCTACCATTTTTATAGCGTATTTCTTTTCAACGTTTTCAAGAGGCTCAACCCGTTTGTGAAGGAAAATCTGGAAATTTGTATTATTATTATTATTTTATCTGGAGCATCATTTTGAGTTCTGTAAAAATGTCAGGTTAAAAAATTAATTTTTTCACTTGTAATAATAATAATTTTTATTGACGGGACTGAGCCCAATATACAATTGCAATTTGTTAAATATACTTATTTAACATAAACAATCGGACCTCACTGTAAGGATAACCAATAAAAAAGAAAATAAACACCTTCCTTACAAACTATACTTTATTAATTAATGCATTTCGAACGCAAAAGCGTTCATCATCAGAGTTACTTATAAACTGTAAACAATAGTTCGGAATGAAAACTGCTCTTAATTGAGTCTAACAAAAATCGATTAGTAGGTACCAAAAATTAGTATGAATATCAATAATATTTAAAAAAAATTAAATTAAAATCAAGTAAGAATTATGAAGAAAAACATTGCACCTAAATATCAAATTAATAAATACCATTCCTTAAAATTAATTGTTCCACTATTAATATTGCACTGTAAGAGATATTATAACACTCCATACAAACTAGATGACTATTATCAACTTGATGAACCCGGATAATGGCCCCATACCCACATCTAGTTTGTATGGAGTGTTCTAATATCTCTTACAGTGCAATATTAATAGTGGAACAATTAATTTTAAGGAATGGTATTTATTAATTTGATATTTAGGTGCAATGTTTTTCTTCATAATTCTTACTTGATTTTAATTTAATTTTTTTTAAATATGTTTTATTGATATTCATACTAATGTTTGGTACCTACTAATCGATTTTTGTTAGACTCAATTAAGAGCAGTTTTCATTCCGAACTATTGTTTACAGTTTATAAGTAACTCTGATGATGAACGCTTCTGCGTTCGAATTGCATAAATTAATAAAGTATAATTTGTAAGGAAGGTGTTTACTTATTTAAGTATGCACATTTATAAACGAAAAATAATAATAATAATAATAATTAAGCTTGATTATTCAACAAGAAATAATAATAAAATAATAGAATTGAACAGAAAATAAAAACTTTAATTTAAACAACTATACATTTATAAATGTGATAAAATAAGGTTAGGTTAGGTTTTATGACTCATGCCCGGGCTTTAACTACTAGGTCATATCGCCTACTACCAGAGCGCTCTTTCGTCAATTTAAAAAAAAGGATATAAATCATTTAAAATAGATAATAATAGACAAGTAGTAATAATAAATAAAGAGAAACTGGTAATATTAAAACTCATAAAAATAAAATATGTCTTCCGTACCAGAACTGATTTTCAACGCAACTGCGTCATCATCAATGGCATATCCCAGCAATGTGTGTTTCGGATGGAACACACTGCGCGTTTCGTGAAGTGTGTTTCATTAGACTTCACACTGTACGGCTGGGATGTGCCACACAGACAACTTTTATTTCTATGAGAAATCTCGTCCCACAACATCCTTACTATCCATATGAACAAAAAATTGCAGTTTTTTTCCCCCTTATTACGATGCATATTAGCCATGTGACTTATAAAGGTTATCTAGTTATTTAGGAGGGAGTTATATCTACGAAATAAAACTCACTCCCGGACGGGATTCGAACCCGCAAACCATGGCGAGACCATACGACCATCTAGCCTGCACGGCCACCATGGCCTCCATGATAGATAGTTAAATTAAGTTAATTTTTTTTTTTTTGTTACAGCAAGGATATGGCATCAAATGAATGAGCATTTTGCGTTTTTGCCAAATAGGTCGACATTTTCTTCCCCCAATGAGTGATTGTTTTTCAAAGGAAAGTACCTATCAAAAAGTTTTAAGGACATTTTATGTTTGTTTTTTTGAAGAAGCAATGAGAAAAATCTCATAAATAAAGAGTTCGTTAATAGACTCTCTGGTTCGATTTGCAATACATCTTAATGCACCTTAATGAATACAAAATGTTCACTTTTTTACTCATGCATTCAATAGTGTAAATTAATATTCTTCATACGCCCTCAAATACCCCTTGAGAAAAGAATATCTTCCAGAAGATATACCGGAATTGTATATGAGGGTAGCAGCGGGAAGACTTGGCTAAGGAAGACAGATAGCCTGCTGGGGATGGGAGGGACAGATCTGCTGACCTGGGGCTGTTTTTCTGTTGACTCGCCGTTGGTCGGTCTTATTGGATGCGTTAGGATTCAGAGAACGTCGTATGTCACGTCAAGTATTGACAGGGGAGAGAGGGGGAAGGGAAGAGGTGGAGGGGAGGGGGAACAATGGAGGGGATGAGAAGGGGCGTGTTACGGACCAATGGGAGGAGAGGTAGGCGTGGCCGGGGTGCCTCCCCTCCATCACCACCCCTTCACTGACAGTAGGGTGCCCGCCAACAGAGGGGTTGGATGTGTGGTGCGATGCTCGAGTTCATACCCTGCAGCATGGTCCAGAGCATGGAGCCGATCAGGCCTTGCAATGCCACTACCGGTAAGTCTCATCCATATAATCTTATTATTTAACAATCTAGTATATATCTCCCATGCGTCGCCATCCAGAAATAATTTACACACAAATCTAACCTGATAACACTATAACCTCACTTTTTAAATGTTTGTTATTGTTATTAAATATTTATCATCCATTAACTTGTTGCTTAATCTCTTACGAATAAACTACATTTAAGGGTTTCCTTATTGCTCTAACAAATCAAAGACTAAAAAAAAGAAAAAAGTTTGGGAATTCATTTCAAAACTAATATTTATAAAGTATTGAAAAATATACAATTACCTATATTAGTTACAATGCTTGAGAGAACAGGAATTTATTTTTTATATTATCAAATCTATGTATAAAATTATACTTTTGTCTATACAGGGTCCGAATGATTTTAGTCTTTGATAAGAAATCCATTTTTATCAATACTTATAAATTAGGGAGGGATTAACCAAGGATGTAATACGAAGGAGAGATGAGGCTTGTGGTCGAATAAAACAAACTTGTGGAAGAAGGCACACTCAGTGCCGGAAACTTGGCAGAAATTCCACAAGTTGGGTTTATTTGACCACAAGCCTCATCCCTCCTCCTTCGCAATACTTATAAAATTAATTAATGGTTGGTACGATTTTCATGAAATTTCACATACGCCCACTTATACGCCCAGTTTAAAGATAGTTCATTTGGGTCTTAAAATGTTGAACAGGAGGTAGGGGGTCTTGTCTCCGCACAAACACAAAATGTGTAGTCTTTAACCGTTGACCGTGTGATATTCATGAAACTTACATGGGACTAGGTTATAGGCTATGTGGCATCTTAAAATTCTGAACGGGAGAGGTTTGTGAGGGCCCAAAATATAAAGTGAGTTCTCTTTAAAGATCAGATGTGCATGAAATTTCATATGTACCTGCTTTTTATTATATGTCCAAATACCGCACGTACCTAATCTAATGCTGAGGGGGGCTGGTAGTTGATACACCCTGCTATGGTCTCGAAATAATTGAAATTGTCAACATATTTCAAAAGTTATCTAACCGGGCAACGCCAGGTAAACTTCTAATAAGAAATAAAACTAAAATAAGTCCAATGATATCATAAACTGAGGCGGCAATGGCCTCGAGACCTTCTAGTTGATCGAAGACTTATTAATTTATACATTTTTTATGCCATAGCTTTCTTTTATCATTTAACTATTTTTTATCTTATTTTATTTTCTATTTCTCTCATCAGCTGATACACAAGATAATGGAGTGTCATTAATCAATGATTTCTCTTTCAATATCCAAACATTTTATTTATAAACGTATCACATTTGCTTATTATATATTGTACATATAGTTGTAAATATTTTTAAAAAAAGATAGAACTCTGTTGTTTACAGGTAAATTGCATTTCGAAATTTAGTACCTACTCATTTTGATCAAGGACTAGGTTCACTAAAATTAAAAAGTCGTGAACAAAAAAAAAAAAAACTATCGTGACTTACGATCCGGATTTGAAGTTTGTTCAATATATTTTTTATTTTATTTATTTTTTGCCTTATGTACCGTAGATTGGTTTTATAATGCGAAATATAATAAATAATTCGTTTCCCTGAGACACCCCTGGTTTCCGGGGGATCCTAGATGTGAAGGACGAGACTAGGGGACAATACTGCCAGGCGAGGCTCTTTATATACTTCTGTTTTGATTATTAACTATTAAGGTTTCATAATGAGGACTAATATTGTAATGAATGTATTGACATGAAATTTCATGTAAATTCAAAGCCCTATAAGAACGAAACATATTAATTTTCTGCGAAATCGGTCGAAGGGAAGGCCAGAGAAGGGGTCAACTCAAATACCTCAATAACTTCGGATGTAATAATATCATTACAAAATTTTGTGATGATTCAAAAGCCCAGATGTAAGCCAAATATTGAGTTTTTGCCTAAACGGTCGATTGGCATCGGAGAGAGAGCGAAAACTTAGTTGAATAATTCGTGCTGGGGAAGTACATAGCCGGTGATTCGCCGACAACTTTTTTAGGGGTAAACAGGGCTGCGACCTGTAGATAACGTGATTTCTGGCCGAAATTGATATATTTTTATAGACGTTATACCAAACAAACGTAATTAAAAAATAAGAAAAATTATAAACCGAACGGGTAACTACGTTACTACCTAGCTTTCCAAGCCAAGGATACAGGGTTCAAGGTCGTGTAAAATTGTAATTTATATTCTTGCCGACTAACAATGGTTGATTAAGATAGGATGGTCTGTCTGCAGATAGCCCGTCGCTCACAACTCTGGCAGTTGATGCCACAAGGGTCTTTTTGACCCTTTTTCGAATAGGGAATAACAGGCAGGACCCAACATGGAGCGCAGACAACTTGCGATATACGGATAGGCGCTGGGTTTTAAAAGGTACAAAGGCCCGAAGAGTTTAAATAGATATCGGACAAAAATAATACCGAATAAATTGGTCCGTTATTCGCCTTTGTCTGCATTGGTACCACCACCAATATTGACATAAGTAATTACCCAATTAGTCACTCAACATCAAGGTAATTCATCAAAATATCTTATGCACACCCTAAAAAATTCACTATATACCTACTTATTTGTGTGTAGGCATCATGTATCACAAAAATATATAGAGAGGTCCCTAATAATTGTTTGTCTGGTCACGTATCAGAACCACTGTTGCCATAGTAGCCCTAGCAGTCTAAGAGGTAAACAAACCGCCATCTTTTCTTAGCTGACCGAAACTGGCCAATCACAGATGAAGGGGGAGAGTAGAGAAGGAGGCCTCCTGGAGAAAGTTGCCCTTTTCCAAGGTTATATATTATTTATTTGTAGGAATATTGAGGGTCAGTCAAAGATGGAAAAAAAACACTATTCAGATGCCAACGTTTCGATATATTTTATATCATCATCAGGGCCTACAAACATGGGAGGGGGAAATCAAGATTAGAATCAAAAATTTTAAAAAAATAAAATTTTTTTTGTTGATAAACATTACTGAACGTTAAAAATACACTATAACAAGTTAAAAATTGAAACTGACTTACTATGAATAATTACTAAACATTAAAATTAAATATGATTACATTACTAAACATAAACATTCATAATGGAAATAGACAAATAGGTGGAACATAATAAAGAGTAAACATTAAAATGACTTACTATGAATAAGCAGGGTTGGGGAGAAGACATGTACACTGGATGGAGTCTTACATTGCAAGAATTTCTTTTTTTTTTGTTTATTTTTGATCTTGTATTTTTGATCTAATCTTGATTTCCCCCTCCCATGTTTGTAGGCCCTGATGATGATATAAAATATATCGAAACGTTGGCATCTGAATAGTGTTTTTTTTTCATCTTTGACTGACCCTAAATATTCCTACAATTAGAATCTACAGTCGCTAATCAACAGTTATATATTACCACAAGTTGAACCCGGGGACGAAAAGGGCCAAATCTACAGTCGCTAATCAACAGTTATATATTATCACAAGTTGAACCCGGGGACGAGAAGGGCCAAAAGTACGACATCATCCCAATTTAAAATTTTGTTTTATGGATCAAAAAACTAGATAAACTGTTTTATTTATACCTTCCGGAGTGTGTGAAAATCAAAAGGTGTCGTCCTTATAGTGTTCTGGATACTCATATTAAATGTCGAGTACATACTCGTACATTCATTCTATCGGGAGTAACATCTTCACTGACACAAACACAGGGCGACGGAAAACACGAAATTCCGGTGAATTCTTAACATCGAATTTCTGACGAAATTCTTTAAAATTCAATCTACCAAAAAGGAGCGTCATATACTTCCCCTGTAAGTCGTATAGCTAGGAATGTAAAAGAATTTCGTATGTTTTCTCACCTAAGATATGACGTTCCATTCTTGTTGGTAGATTATATTTTAAATCATTTTGTAAAGCAATAATTATTCGATAGGATTAAGAGTTTGTCTTATCCTGACAAATATCTGTTTATATTGTGAATGATTAGTGATATAATAGGTTTGATACCAACAGGTGGCCCTCGGGCTGTTGTTGCCAATGGAATACCCATCTAGATCTCCGGCATTCTAACCTTCCAATAATCCCTTTCAGTACCTATATATACTGGGTGGGCTGGTGTGGAGAAGTGATCAAAAAGTTTCAAGACTGATTTTTAAAAAATTTACAAGTTATTGCACATTGTCCCATTGGGGGAAGCTGGAAGGACCCTGAGAACTCATCTTCTGGAATGCTGTTCAGCTCCTCCAGCCATGTTTTCTTAATTTCGTCAGTTGAGTGAAATCTCTGCCCTTTTAAGGGTCTCTTGAGTTTCGGAAACAGGAAAAAGTCCGCAGGGGCCAGGATTGGGTTTTTTTTTTGTGGAATAATCGTGAATGAGCAACGCAGAATGAACAGGCGCGTTGTCATGGTACAGCACCCACTCGGAGCATCTGCAGTTGTTCAGTTAAAATTTCTTGATATGAGTCAAATGAAATGTTGCATTCCTCTGCCATTTCAAGGATGCTTAGTCGACGATTTGATCGCACGAGAACGTTCACTCTGGCAACATGATCGTCGTCAGTCGAAGTTGATGGGCGTCCTGTACGAAAATTGTCTTCTGATGATTTCCGGCCTTCTTTGAACCTTTTGTACCACTCATGATACCGTGATCGACTCTGACATTCATCCTTGAAAGCCTCTTGCAACATCTGAGAAGTTTTTGTGAACGTTTTACCCAACTTGACACAAACGCGTTGCTCTTCTTTTTGATTCATTTGACATAAGATCATAAAATAGCCAAACACGAAAAATATGTTTCACAAAAACGTCTGTTACATCACAACAAAGTAGGTTGCGGAGATTCTACAAAAACAGCTGAGCTAAGGAAGAACAACTAATGCTGCCAACCGTACTGCTCTCCGACGCTCCATTGCCGTGGAATCCAAAAAGTCCTGAAACTTTTTGATCACCCCTCGTATACGCCTAGGGATCTGAGCACTAATGGGGGCGGGAGAGGGGGGGGGGGGCGGCAGCCGCCGGTCTACACGACCGAGATAATAAAACAATAGTTACTTCTAAGTTGAGGAACGCGGACATATTGTGGAATTTGTAATAAATAAAATTAACTTATTTTTTGAAATATTGTCTATTCCACTAAAGATATTTATAAAAATAAAACTACCGGTTTCGGCCTTACACCATCGTCAGGTCTAGTTATGAACTGAAAACAATAGTTTACTTTTCACTATCATATTAACAATTAGGTACCATACACAAAATATTAGTACGTTATAACAAAATAATCAACACAAATTTAAATCAAGTAGTAGTAAGTCTTTTTTTTCAGCAAATCGGTCCAACACTTTTTCAGCTGTTTATTTTTTACTTCTCATTCTCGTTCACCTGCAGGTGTATCATGATGAATTATTATATGGTGAATTATTTTCACTTTTTACGGCTTTCATTGAATACATTCTAAAATATGCAGTTAGTCTTAATGGTCTTTTTATTTTAGATAAACATTGCATCGCCGTGCGAAGTTTTTTGGGAGAGATTTTAAAATTGCCGCGCGTTTTGTTGTGACACGCACGACGATGCTATTCGGTAAACTTTCATACTTCACCAATTGGCAGCATTCGTTGGAGTCCAAACTTTAAGAAAGCGTAATTTGAATCCGAATAACGTTTGACTGGGAACTGAAGCTTTCTATATTCTTGTCTTGACTGTAATGTTTATCTGTGGTGGAGTTGTCGTTATATATTATAATTTTTTTTAAATTAGCTACATTAGATCGCACTTTTCAGGGGGGGGGGGGGGGGGGGGGGTGCCACCCGTGCTCCCGCCTAGCTACGCCAACGATCAGGAGTTATCTATCGTGTTCACAAGACTTTTTTTTTTTCAGTTTTGGCATCAGGAGATGAGAAAACATGAAATTTCGTTAAAAACTAGATTTCTGACCGATTACGTACCTTTCTATAATATGCTCCACTACAAAATCCTGGATATCTCCATTACCTTCATGGTATAAAGAGTGGTTCATATTTGATTATTATGTGATTGAATCAATCGAATATTAATCACTCTTTATGAAATTCATTTTGAAATTTTAATATTCTCAATAAATTCCAATTGAAATATTGTTATTGGTATAATGGAAATATTTTCAGGTTTTAGCCATGTGAGATGGTTAATGGCTAAATCAGGTAGAAACTGTTTTACCGGATGATTAGCTCGCCCCCGAGGTATGTGGCTGGAATTTGATGGGTTTTATATTTGATTATCGGATTTAATGGAGGGCTCCAGTACAAATAATAGGTCTCAATTTTGACCGCATTCAACCTGATATTTTAGCCAAATTCCATTCGCATACCTTTACTGATTCGCGGTTCCCACTAAATTCATTGCATCCAAGTGCATTTTGTTACTGTAGCGCTGTGTTTTAGAGTTAGGTATGTGAGTGCATATTGTGGTCAATGTTTAATTCTATTCAATGAGCTGTCGCGAGTAATTTAGATAAAAAATATCTTACTCAGAAATCTATCAACGATAGGAAATTGTCGATTCTGATTTGGTGTATTCATGTAATCTTGACAGCCTGAAACGTTCCTTCTTTGCTGCTGAAGTTGACAGAAAACCGACCTATTTTGATCTGGGTTGAATTTTGCAGGTAATGTGGAAAATAATAAATCACCAAATTTTTTTTGTTCATTCGATTTTTGCTTCTCCAGCTGTACATAGGTACTAGTTAGTTATTATGACTCATGCCCGGGCTTTAACTACAAGGTCATATCGCCCACTACCAGAGCGCTCATTCGTCATTCTGGTGGACATGAGCCCGCCCGACTCTACTATGGGAGTCCTAAATTTTGCCTACCCTAAATTTTTATTCACCTAGGATAGGGGTCTTTAACGAGTACCTACCTAACATTGTACAGACTCGGGACCATAGCTTAACATCCCATCCTAAGGACGGAGTGCTTAAATTTTTTTTACCTCCCAGATAAAATAAACTAAGGCCCTCGGCCGGGTATTGAATTCGCGACCTTGAGCTTAGTAAGGAATCACGCATACCACTGAGCTACCGGGGCCCTCTCTACGTACTAGTATAACAGGGTATTTGGTGAACTGTTGTATCACACCCCAAAAAGAGTTGGTCGGTTAAAATTAAAAATTATTAATTATTTTATCTGGGAGGTAAAATAAATTTAAGCACTCCGTTATATATTATATAAACATCAGTATAATTTAGTAATGAATCCAATGTTAGATAATGTAGTGAATAAATTAATGAAAAATGCTCTCGTAAATAATTCCAGAATAAAAGAGATAGTTTTAAAGAGGCATGCTCATTATTTTTGAATTAGGCAAATCAAAATACATTTTTCCGACTATGAATTTTAAATTAAAAGGGGGAATTTTTTAAAATATTGTAATGAACTGGATCATTTATTTTTGATCATTTTATGTATTCATTGTTGATCTAGAATGATAAGCCCGAGACAAGTACCATTTTGTAACCTTATTATTCGAACTTTGCCTTGTTTAATTTCATAATCGATTTATTTTTTTATTGAGGTTATTCGTAAGTGAATAACGTACTGCGATGGGTTTTGTGTTTAAAAGTTGTTTCTAAGTTGTTTCTAAGTTATTTTAAAGTCGCTGTTTATGTACATGTTTTAGGTCAACTTATCAAGTTATACAGTATCAAGTTATTATAGTAGACATTCCAGACATGTTAAATTTTGACCAATCACATATCATGGAACGTTATTGTTTTTTTTAAGATTATATCGTCACTTCAATGCCAAAACCAAGAATGTGCAAACTCGCCTTTTAAATGAAAAGAAATTTTATTATTCTGGGACCGAGGTTCCCTAAGAATAAATATACAGAGTAAAGAAAATGAAACAATGAAATATAGTATCAGTACGTCTTAGAATGAAATAAATAAATTAGTGCTACATTGGAGAAAACTTGAAATTAATAATATATAAATATACAAAAGATTAACATAAAATTAACAGCTTAATTATGAAGAAAAAAATAAATAAAAGTATCTACTGTATAAATAAAGGAGAATATTTAAAAAAAAAAAAAAAAAAAGTATATAAATAAGAAAAAAATAAATAGAATAATGAAGTCGACAGAGCATAATACTGTGATGGTTGATTATGAAAGAGAGGGGAGGATGCCCAGACAAGGTTTAAAATAAAATTAATTTTAGACAGTAGGCGCTAGACAGAAAAGTGTAAGAAGAAGAAGAAAAATAAAAATACATAATGAAATAAGATAAAATAAAAAATAAATAAATGCTTGATGAAAAAAAAAAATATATATATATATATAAAACATAAAGAAAATAGAAAGAAAGAAAAAAATTGGATAAGTAATTGGAATAATGAGAATCCTTTACTGGAAATCGTGAATTAGACTCTCGTGAAAGTTTTTCCTTCGGTCACATTAGTGCAATAAGATGGTCTCAGCCAAAAAATCAAACATACAACGCCTTCAGTCATTACAATCCATCATACTACGCCACATTGCCAATGCCCCATTTTACGTTTCCAACCTCACATTACATAATGACCTCAACATCCCATTTATACCTTCTGTTATCAAGACACGATATCAAAATTTTCACGACAAACTCCATCATCACGCCAATCCACTTATTCTCCAATTATCCACGAACACTCTCCCCACAAACCCACCAAGACGTCTAAAGCGGGCATGGCAGAGGGACCTGCTCCAGGACTAGCCTGGACTCCTCTTCGGTCACGTACCTCAGCAGTACAGCGACACACTTGCCACAGCACATCATCACGATCACTAGTGACAAATGTTGTCGTTGTGAATATGTAAATAAATAAATAAAAAATAAAATTTATTTTATTTAAAAAAAAAAAAAAAAAAGATGGTCACTTCTACCAACTTTGGACTCACTATCTATCACATTGGCTGTTTGAGCATTGTAATCTAGTCAACCAACTCTACCGAAAATTGCACTGTGAAAATTGTAAAATTTGAATTGGAGTAACGATATTTACTGGATTAGAGTTATATATTCTCAGGTGTACTATGAATTTAGTTAGTGTACCAGATAGTATGTTAAGAAGAAAATAGTTATATTGTATGTTTATTTGAGCCATTTTTCTGTTATTTGGTCGCTTCTCACAAGTTTTTTTTTTTTTTTTGCTGGCCGGTTCATTCGTGTACAATTGGAAAATAGTGAATAAAGAATTACTCACTGTAAAATGGATTATTTATTTAGTCACAATTAGATTTAGAAGTAAATAGTCTGTGACAATATTTTTTCTTCCAGTGAACCATACGCTCGTATAAATTGTGTTGGGCTGCTTGAATTGTTTGTGAGATAGTAGGTCTAGCCTTTGTGTTTACCTAATTTCACAATTACAAGGTGTATGAGATTTTTTTATTTGTGCTATCCGGCTTTCGAGGTTGCCCTCATCGTCAGGCTGTCTGATGAAATATTTTTTTTAAATATAAAAATTTAAATTTGTGCCCCAGATGGAGAACAGAAAAAACGTATCTGTCCCCATCCATGAAATTTTTAAATTGTTAATTTTTAGTCGTTTATTTATTTATTATACAGTTTTATTTCATTCGTTCATTCATTTTACTTTTTGACATTTGTATGTTTCAAAAAATGTTTCATCAGATAGCCTGATGATGAGGTGAACCTCGAAAGCCAGCTAGCACAAATAATAAAATCTGTGACAGACTTCGTTTTTATTTTACATCCTGAGAAATAATCACCTCTCACTACATCAGCCGTCCTCTGTTTCTTTTTTGTTGTTTATCCTTTGCCTGGGCCTGGAAACTCATCAATTCTTCGAGTTTTTTTCTTTGTTTTTTTTTATACTTACGAATTGACAATATTATTGATAATAGAAAGATATATGAGCCATTTATTAAATATGCGAGCTATGTATGCTCTGCCCCTCTCGCCCCCGCTCCCCCCCTTCCCTATGGAATGCACTCATACGAAGATATGTCTCGTGGTATTTGTCAGGGAACAAAAAAAAGAAAAGAAAAACACTAAAAAAAAAAATGCTTGTCATTGGACATAAATTTCTTTGACATTGTTTAACATTTATTCCATGGCGTCTCCATGTTTTGAATTTTTAAAATTTTACTCCAGAAGTCCATGTTTCCCGGCAACAGTGATAGCAATTTTGGAAGCTTTGAGCTACTCTTTGGGAACCCCAACTTCCAAAAAACTTGAGATAGTGTCAGATAGTCTTAATGCCCTTCAACCTCTAAAGAATGGGTCCTTTAAACCACCTATTAATAATTATAATAATACATTTATTTCCGTTAAACCATAACATGGCAATAGGTCACATCATAAGAATGTATACATTAAGATAGCTTATAAATTAAATACTGTTAAGAAATAAAATGAAATGAATATATAAATACTTGAATATATGAGTACAGAAATAATGATTGATAGAGTCGACAGTATCTTTTCAATGTAGAAGGAATTCGAGGAAATAAAAATTCAAAATTTGGCCAACGTTTCGAAAACTATTCATTTCCTTCTTCAGAGCCTTATAATGACTTCAGAAGTCCCTGAGTAAAATGGTCTTTGCAATCAAATCGGTAATGATAAAGATACCAAAGATTTGAGAGAGCGGAAAATTATGTCGGAGTCGGAGTGTAGACTCAAATTTAGAATTCGATGAGTCTGAAAAAAGCAAAAACGGACGGTAAGGGTCCACCAAGTTATAAGAGCGAAGGTTTACAGGGAGAGCGGAAACTTATGTGTGAGTTGGGATGTAGTCTCAAATTCAGAGGTTGAAGAACCGTCAATAGAGCAAAAACAGAAGGTTAGGGTGCAATAAATAAAGATATCGAAGGTTCCAAAGCCTGCACTCGGGTCCGGTTTCTTTCCTCCAAAATTCCGAACCCTACGGCTTTTGCATTTCTTCAGAAAAATAATTATATACAGTAAAATCCGGTTATAACGATTTCAAGGGACTAAGAAAAATACATCGTTATATCCGGAACAAAACTGTTAAACCTACATACAAATGTATGGGCTTGTTAGTGAAAAAAAGCTTTACAATGATCTTAACGAGAAAGTTTACACATTTTTATTTACTTTTTAAAATTTACTTACATACATTTGTAACTGTATACATAACTTATGTATACACATGATTTACATATGTGTTAACTTTCCACAAAAAAAATCAGTTATTTTAGTTTGCTTGCTTTTTTTTAAGTATAAATTTATGCTTACATGGTTATGAAGTTCCGAAGTCATGATCCCTACAGAGGCAAAGGAAAGACTAATCTGAAACTAGGAATATACGCACTAGAAGGGAAGAAGGGAGTTCGAAGAAAATTCGACAAGGGGGAAATGGAATGACTCATTGCGCTCGGAAAGAGTAAACAAGAATCACGTTTAAAACCCTTTTCTATAATGTTCGTATTTTTCATCCGTTCAAAACTCATATTGTTTTACCCAATTATGTGTATGTGCGTATGTACATACATATTATATCGTTATAACCGGAATGAAAAAACAACTTTTTCTTATGTTTTAGATCGTTTTATACGGAATATCGTTTTACCTAACATCGTTGTATCCGTTCACTTTTGAATAGCAAACCAAACTAGATATGGGTTTTATATCGTTATATCCGGAAAATCGTTATATCAGGAATCGTTATAAAAGGATTTTACTGTACATTGTTGTTAAATGGCAGATTTGAAACATTTAAATGCGATAACAGTAAAATAAAAACTTGACTGTCTCTCCGTTTCATTTCCTTATAAAGATAGGTTCTTGCCGAATTTTAATGTAATATATCCCCGCTGCTTTGAGAGACCTAATGCCAGGGAGGCAGGGAGGCGGTGAGACGGTCGGTTTATTGTACCCCCTAGCCGAGAGATGAGCCTCATTCTCCCGGCCTACCGCCCCAGTCTTTATCCCATCTCACTCCCTTTCCTTTCCTCACCGATATTAAACCCAGCACAGACAGGTGTCCCACCCAGCTTTTCTCAACGATTATTTGCTCGGAAGCCTCTTTTTTTAATATGAGAAACCTGACACAATTGATTCACTTCTGGTGGATAATATCCATGCCTTCCCCCAAATTGAGACCAAGTTTTTTTTTTTTTTTTTCCGACTCCTGAAGAGATAGTGAGCTTCTTAAAATCTTTTACTGCTCTGGATAAAACAAGTTCTTTTTTCAAATAAAATCTTTTTTCTCACCACCATTTAGCAATGCTTTATGTCCTTCATATCCAAAAAATTTTTCTTTTTTTTTTGGCCTTATGTACGATGCATATTAGCCATTGTCCCTGAATTATATAGTTATTTACGACATCCATGGCCCCGGGACGGAGTTCTATCTACGAAATAAAATTCTCTCCCGGGCGGGATTCGAACCAGCAAACCATGGTGAGACCATGCGACCGAACCCTACGCTCTAGCCCGCACGGCCACCATGGCTCCCTATAAAAAAAAAACATTATTTGATACATATCTTTTATGTGTTTCTTAAACTTCTCAGGGATGTTCTACTGTTGGTTGTTTCCGGCATTTCTTCCAGAGGTGTCTTCTTAATTTTTTGGAATAATATTTCGGGACACTTACACGTTCTTCTCATAGTGACCGGAAGTAGGCACATGTAAGTGTCCCGAAATATTGTCCAAAAAATTAAGAAGACACCTCTGGAAGAAATGCCGGAAACAACCAACATATCTTTTATTTTTATTTTCCTGATATCCTCCGCAGATATCCTTCTTTAAGGTCTAGCGAATTCACTTTTTGTTAAATCATTATTTTTTGTTACTTATATACTAATTTACCTATTTTATTTCTCTTGGTTTATTCTTTTATTTACTTTATTGCTATTATTTTTTTATTTTCTATATTTGGCACATTGTGACCTGGTGAAGGGACGTAAGAACGTCCCTTAATATCGTCGTAAAAAGACACTTCCGGAAGAGTTATAAAAAATATTTATCATAATTGAAATAAAATTAAAAATTGTATCTACTGTATTTATAAGTATTATTATTATCCCGTCCGGGAGTGAGTTTTATTTCGTAGATAGAACTCCCTCCCGGGGCCATGGATGTCGTAAATAACTAGATAACACATTGACATGGCTAATATGCATCGTACATAAAGCCAAAAAAAAAAAATAAAATAAAAAAAAAAAAAAAAAAAGTATTATTATTCTTGTACTCATCAGGTCTTTTGAAGTATTTATTAACCACCGACTCAAAAGGAGGGGTGTTATAAGTGACATCGTAGCTCCAAGACGGTTGAACCGATTTAAAAACAGTTTTTTTGTTTCAAAAGCTGGTATTTGCGAGATGGTTCTTAGCCATGTTTGGTGGAAATCGGGTATGCCGTTGCCAAGATCTTCAGATTTCATCAGATCATGTGTAGGGATCTCGGCCTCTATTACAGCTAGAGGCTTGGAGTTTGAGCTCGATTGTTTATAAGGCCAAGCCTCTTCCCCCTCCCCCAAGCCTCCCCTAAGCGCTCAAGCCCTCCCCATCAAGGTTTCAGTAAAAAAAAATGAATGAACAAAACAAATTTTTTTTGGGTCGGGTTTTTTTTTTAAATTTAATTTAATTTGTTCATTTTTTATTTATTTAATTTTTTTTCTAATATCTATTGTTATTACTAATCACATGTGTAACCAACTCTAAAAGTTAGAGGGCGCCGGTAGCTCAATGGTATGCGTGCTTGTGAGCTCTAGGTCGTGGGTTCGAAACCGGGCCGAGGCCCCCTGGGAGGTAAAATAAACTTAAGCACGCCGTCCTTCGGATGGGACGTTAAGCGATGGTTCCGAGCCTGTACGATATCAGGTACTCATTAAAGACCCCTGCCCTAGGTGAATAAAAATTTAGGACTCCCAGAGTGACCAAAAAGCGCTCTGGTAGTTGGCGATATGACCTCGTAGTTAAAGCTCGGGCATGGGTCATAATAACTAACTAACCTTTAATAGTTGTAGCGCTATATCTATTTTGAGCTAACTTAATGTATACTTTGGTTTAACAGAAATAAATATTATTAAAGCTGTTTAACCTTGTTCAGTCCTGTCCCGATGATCCTTATGTTTCCTTGCCCTCCAGACAAAAGCTGAGACTATGCCTGGAACTAAAATATATTTAATCCAACTTGAGAGTTGCTCAACTTTGCATAGCCCTATGAGAACGGTCCATGCAGCCCCGATATTCTCCCCTACATATGTATGAATGTCGAGGACGGAGGCCTGAAATGGACCCCCACTTACTCCTCTTCCCCTCCCCTACATTGCCAAACATATGAATATTTATCAACTTCCTGGGCAGCCATCCGGAGTCTTCTTTTCTTTTTCTGTCACCTTTTTCAGTGTTTCTATCAGTTGGAAGACCGCTCAGAAAGACACATTTCAGATGGTTTCGAAATCGCCGCTGTACCTCGTACGTACTTTGACTCCGGACACTTAGATCCATTTTCTCATACTGAAACTTCTGAGAAATAATGCATCTTTTATCATCCGGATAGTTCCAGAATGTCACAAAGATGTTTTTTGGGGTTCTGTATGTCGAAGACCTACAAAACCATGAAATGAAGCTATTCAATGGAAACTTAGCATGAAGTTAATTTGTGATGTGTAGACCAGGAGAAAAATCAACAAAACAAACTATAAGTAATTTGAAAAGAAATATTAAGGGAGACAAGCAATATATTTAGAGATTGTAGGTTATCTATAATACTCAAGTAAATACCAAGAAATTACCTAAAAACAGGCTTCATATAACATTTTAACTCAATTCCATCGTATACCGACCCGAGCTTTTCTGGCCTCTGGCAAACACCGAAAATGCCAAGGACTTACCGTGAGTAATCATTTACTTCACATATATACCCCGACATTATTTTGAAAGCGTCCTAAGATGTACATAATATGAAGACAATTTATAAATAACTGCCGCTATTAACATGCAGTTATACTAAATCACACTCATGCCTGGGCTTAAGATGTCAGATACTCGTTGAAAACCCCAACGTAAATAAACCTGGGTAGCCAACTCCACTGCATTCGGGCTTATGTCCAACAGAGCGACGAAAAAGCTTCCTGGTAGGCCCCCGGGGGCAACTAACTTGGACAGAAAGTTGAAGATGTCAGATCCAACTGACTGTGAGGCAGGTTGTCCTGTCTACATCCTGGCATCCTTAGGCTGTTCCGCTTATCGATTACCTTCCATTCCTACTTACCACCACAGTCCTCCTTTATCACACCTCACTCCACCCCCCCTCTCCTCCTTTCCGGGAAGCCATTAGGAACAAGAGCCGAGGAAAACAATTCAACCCCGTCATAAGCATTAAAAGTCGAGTACAACTAACTACGCCATGCTCACACTGTTAATACTCTCAAAATATAGATCTTTTAGAGATCTTATCTGCGATCTTAAATGTCACTTGACAGAATTAATCATCTATTGCATTATGAAATAGGGGCGTAACGAATAATCTTCTTTTTCCTCCCCAGCTCTATACGAAGTATAAGGGAAATTATGTAATCGGTCAGAAATTCGATGTTGAGTTTTCACCGAAAGTCATGTGTTCCGAAAAATAAAAAAATAAGAAAGACACACTGATTTTTCGCCAAATCGGCCAAACTGAATGGAGAAATTAAGGGGGTTTAATCCAAAAATTCTGATAACTGCCGATATATGTTTAATATTACGATTCAGAAGTCCGAATGTTAATCAACTATCGATTTTTAGCCTAAACGGTCAATTGATTTTAGAGGGAGAACGAAGATTAATTAATTAACTCGTGCTGGGGAAGTTTATTGCAGGTGATTCACCGATTTTTTTAGTTTTTGTTGGTTTAATAACGAATTTTTTAATATTTTATGAATATAATGATAGGTGCTGATTTCTGTAAATTATGCTCCCCAACTTCGGGGAATCGCTTTAAAAGAAATCTCATTAAACCATTATTTTCCATAAAGGTTTCGTAATGAATATTTAGGAAAACTTCGTTAGATCTTTCAAAAAGTTGAAAAACATAAATAATGTAAAATAAACGAATAGGTAGATATTCTACTAACTACAATAGTAGGTACTCCACGATCATACAAATAGGTAGATATTCTACTAACTACAATAGTAGGTACTCCACGATCATACAAATAGGTAGATATTCTACTAACTACAATAGTAGGTACTCCACGATCATACAAATATTGCAAACAAAAAGAAATCAGGAAATGAAAAGCTCCGTAACAAATAGCTGATGAAGGAAAGGTTGATGTGAGCTTCTGAACGCCTTGACGTCACTTGAGGGCTCTCCCCACCACCCGGTGCTCTACCCTCGGTTACCGGATAACCTTCTACTAAAATAAATTTGACTTTCTGCCACTTTCTACCGCTACCTTTCAAGTGAAGCCACTCTATGATCTCACATGTATAAAATAAAATAATATAAAGAACACAAGTGAACATTTTTTAGGTTAGGTAATTCATTGTTAAGCTAGTTCGGGTTGGTTGGTACCAAGTGGATGGCGACAATCAGACAATTAAAAATAGATAGATATATTTTATTTTATTTTTGTAGAAAATACAAGTTTACAGAAAGGTTCCTTCACCGTTACCCTTATACAAATACAGTCAAAAATAATCAGTAAATTAAAAAAACAATGCTACTTTCTAAGAGAAAATTTTAAAAACTCTTAATGATAAAGGAGAAAAAACAAAAAAACAAAAACAAATATAAAATAACTGAATTGAAAGTAAGTTTATAAACTGTCGAAAAACAGAGATTATAATTTTAAAATCGCGATCGGATATTTTTATGCTTCCCTCCCTGAGGTTTCCCTATGTTTTTAACCAATGCGTTTTGACTTGCGTCACACTTAAGGAAAAAGTTTTTACCAAGATTTATTATATAGTTGAGTAGGAGCTCGATATCTAGGTCTTCGTGGATTTGTAGGATGGAGGTGTCCCTCGAGTAGCTTCCAACCAACCTAAGGCATTTGTTTTGGGATACTTGAAGAGTTTTTATGTTGGTATTGCTGGCAAGACCGGCCCACTCTGGGCATGCATATGTAATGACTGGCCTCAACAGAAGCTTGTATATGAGGAGTCTATTGGTAAGGTTAAGGGCTGCATTTCTGTGGAGTAACGGGAATAAGGAGAACACAAGTCCGCTTATAGTATTTGCTTTCTGTCTGATATGTTGTCTGAAGGTCAGTCGTCTGTCCAGAAGAACTCCAAGGTATTTTACTGTATCAGTCCAGTCCAAATTTTCTATTTTTTGGGGTCTTTTAGTAAACAGAATCGCTTTAGATTTTCCTTCATTAATTTTTAGTTTCCATTTGTGGAAAAACCGTTTGATCCGTCTAAAGGCGTCCGTTAGTCTGTGATTTGTGACAATCAGACAATAGTTTGTTGTTCTTAATATCTTCATCTAATGCGGGTGTCGACAACTATTTTTCACTTGCAAGCCTCATTATGCCCTAGACTTATCAAGTGCAGGCTGCACTATACATTTGAGTTTCAAGCGCGGGCCGTATATCAAAATAAAATAAGCAAAATAACCACCATGATGTTCAAAAATTACAAGAAAATCTACTGTTATAACATATTCAGCCACTCCTAGAGTCTATATCGCCAACTTTTTTCCCAGATAAATCCAATTATTTTTTCTAGTTCTCTCGTGGGCCGCACAAAAGGTCCAGCGGTGGGGACGCATGATCTAATGGGTTGGGATTCTTCAACTGTAATAAAGATTATGTATTCAGCTGTCAGACTAAATTCAGATGTGTTTCTTTTCTAGGATACTTCTTGGTACATTTTTTGTCCTTCCAGAGGTGTAGCTTCCCGACTAGAAATGACCTCAGGCAAAGCCTTAAAATATATCAGGTCCTGTTAAGGTGATTGTAAGTAATGCCACTAAAAGTATGCCTTCTCAGGAACAAGTCAGGCGCAGAGTATTATGCCCTAATGATATGTATAATAAAGTTCCATGAGGTTTTTCGAGCTGGGGCCGAGTATGGACCAAAGTAGGATATCCAGACCCTTTGAAATATTAAGTAGCATCAGGCTTTCCCGATTAGGACCACGTTAGCACCAAAATAAGACATCCAGAGGCGACGAAATATTTAATTTTTTTCTTTTAAAATTTTCTAAAGACATTCAGAGAAAGCCTGAAAGGGCAAACAGATTTTAAATAAAAATAATTAACTTTTTAAATAATTATTATTGCAAATGTAAATATACAGTTTTTTTTAATTTTGTAGAAATGTTTATTATTATGTAAGGTTTATACATTTTCTTAATATTCTTTTAATAAATGCATTCCATTGTATTTTGATACTTTAAACCATTTAAAGTATAAAAATTTAAATTTTTTTTCTTTTAATAAAAATATGAGTGTAATATTTCATAAAACTGTATTAATTTTTCTAGTTAGGTCAGCTAAGAACTATTTTTAAAACATTAGGCATTCATCTGAAAAACCTAATCACTTCTACATTAGGTATTACTGAATAGAAAAACCTTATTAGTTCCAGATGAGGCATTCCTGATTAGTGCCTTAGTACTCATCTGCGTTATACTGCCTCATCGGGCATGACCGACCTAATCCTGATAGTGTTCAGCCAAATATTTCTAGTCGGGTACTTTCCAACGATATTCCGGAACGATTACTAAAACCTTGTTTACTGGAAAGTATATGTATTTGTTTCGAAACATCGTAGGAATGAAGCGGCACCCCTGGAAAAATTTCTGAAGAAAAACTATTCTAAAACAGCTGATTTAAAGCTCAAAATATTTCCTTAAAAATAAATTCGTCTATATATACTAGTTACGAAGTCATTAAAAACTGGTAAATAAAAAACTGGGTTACAAGAAGGGGAAAGCCAGGTCTCCAACACTTTTTCCATGGAAATATATAATTTTTGACTAACCAAAATTCTGTAGATCAAAGAATTTAATTTTATTCCTTAATTTTAATTTTTATTTTGGAGGGCGAAGAGGTGGTTTAAGTCCATTATACTCTGCTTTTATCCCAGCATCCAGATGTGTCATCAGCAGTGGAAGCTCTACAAAGGGACGTTCATGTCGTGACGGACTGGTTCAATAGGTGGAATCTTGGAATAAACACTGCTAAAACGATGGTCAAAGTCTTCACTCTTCGAAGGACTAACTTGAACACACTCACACAGATTCGAATCAACAATGACGTCATATCCTGGACACTTACTGATGTGACAATCAAGTACCTTGGAGTACATTTCAACACTAGACTGACATGGAAGACACACATACATAGAAAACTAACACAAGCATACACTTGACTATCACAACTATACCCACTACTGAACAGACGTACACCACTCAGACACAAATGCTGCACACTACTCTACACAGCCTTGTTACGACCACTCATCACCTATGCATCACCCATTTGGCAAGGTGCAAGCAAAACTCACCTAGACGAACTTAGAAGGTTTGAAAACAAGGTCCTTCGTTTGGCAGTGGGCGCACCTTGGTTCGTCCGGAATCAGCAGATCCGAAGGGAAGTGGACATACCGGACATCGAGGCATTCATCGCCAAACTGACCCTAGACTACCATGAAAACCTCGTCCTGGTGCCTGGAGCCCAGTTCTACAAGTTGGGAGAACCAACACCAGATAGGAGGCTCAAACCTCGTCTCTATCAAGATTTTGTTATTTATCCATGAACTTTTTTAATTTAAATGTTAACTTTTCATTCTGAATGTTTTCAATTTTGTGCTGAACCAATAAAATTATTATTTTTTTTCTATTATTATTTTTTTATGAAGTTTATTATATCTCTGTCAATCTCATTAAAATTTTATAATGAAACGGGGCTAATTATCAATGGTTAACAGTGTGATGCAGGGGGCGGACAGACAATGAACATTTTGAAACAAAAGATGAAGAGAATACAGAAAATGCCATATTGGATGAGAGGCATTTTCAATATAGCACAACTCATTTATTTTGTGCCACACTCATTTGTATGCTGATGATTACATTTACATAAAACTGAATTAACATACAAACCCTAAAGTATAGGTGGAACTCGAGTATTTCATTATGGTTTGCGGGTTCGAATCCCGTCCAGGGGTGAGTTTTATTTCTTAGATATTACTCCCTCCCGGGGCCATGGCTGTCGTAAATAACTAGATAACACAAGGACTATGGCTAATATGCATCGTACATAAGGCCAAAAAAAAAAAAAAAGTTCTTCATATCCTAATTTATCCAGAAGTATGTACTAGTTAGGTTAGGTTTTATGACTCATGCCAGGGCTTTAACTATGAGGTCATATCGCCTACTACCAGAGCGCTCTTTCGTCACTCTGGTGCACATGAGCTCGACTCTACTAAGGGAGTCCTAAATTTTGCGTACCCTAAATTTTATTCACCTAGGTTAGAGGTCTTTAACGAATAACTGACATCGTACAGGCTCGGGACTATCGCTTAACGTCCCATCCGAAGGACGGCGTGCTTTAAAAGTTTATTTTACCTCCCAGTACTAGTTATTAATTATTATTTTTTGCTCTTTCTCCTGTTTATCCATTCTATAAACGAGTTCTCTTTTAAAATTGCTAAGAAAAACTAAAAAATGCAATGTATTTTGAAGTGAGGTGAGGTAAACAAACGATAAAATGGATGAGACAGTCTCCCTCTCCTGCCGTTAATGAACTGTTAAATCACCTACTTAATCATCCACTCACCAGCTACAACTTCCATCCCACCCCCACCCCTCTTCATTATTAAACATCTCCTCAAATATACTCCCTAATCAATAAATAATTTATTAACTGTTTACATAGTGAATATAGAAATAATTTAAACTGAATAATAATAGTGCGCAAAGTGGCCCACAGTGGGTATTATAGTAGTAATCTTATTTCGGTTGCAGAGTTTGCAGGGTTGCGCACAAAGTTTACACTTTGGGGTACGGCTAAGAACATTGTAGTTCTCTTAAAGAGCTTCGCCTTTTGAAAGGGCAGACAAATGTCTTTGAGTCATCGTGACAGCGGGACACACCGGACCTCCACCAAATATAGAAACATGCTGATTCAGGAATTTAATTTCTAGGACCCAAACAAACCTCCTTCCTTCATGCAATCTGTGATTATTACCATTTATCCATGTTTAGTTAGTTTTATTTGGTTTCTAGCCACCAATCTCTTTATTTTTTATTTTATTATTATTTGTAGTTTTATATTATATTACCATCCACGCATGTTTATCTATCTTATTTCGTTTTCAGCCTTAATACATGTCTTTATTTTATTTTCTCATTATTCGCATTATTATTTTTGTATGTTTTATGTTTACATATTTTTTTTAAAGAATTTAACGATGATTATTTATTCTCTTCATTTATTTAAATAAGCTAATATTTTTTGTTCTTCATTATCAAATATCTGTAATGCCAACTCCGACTGACGGCCTAAATGGCTATGGACATCCAAAATATTTTCTGTGTACATATTTCCGGCATCAAAACGTTTTCTTGATCACCATATTTTCTTTTTCTTCTTATATTTTCTTGTAAAATGACGAGAAATTCGCCTAAGGCAGCAGCAACTGCTACTTGCGAAGACATTTTGAGACTAGTTGATTTCATGGCCTCTTGGATGCGGAATAATGTCCCGCGACACGTTTCGGAACATTGTTCCGAAACAAAATTCCTCACTAGGCTTTAAGCTTATTATTTCACTTTATTGTTACGGGTGCACCTTGCTTTTGTGCAACATGACCCGTCGTGTCTGTAGAGGGAGTTCGGGTCGACCACTAGGCTTTGAACTGTCGGAGAATGTTTAAATCCTGCAAAGAGGGCGGGGAGCACATGTGAGATTGGTTGAAGGCTCCCCTCGACAGTCTGCAGAGTGTTGCGATGCACAGATGTTACCGTTACTGCTTTCCGAGATAATCCTGGCCAGTCCGTCACCACTCGTCTCTCCACCATTACCATAAGCCAGTGCACAGTCTGCATCCCACTCCAACTAATCATTTTTCCACATGGCTCGAAATCAACATTAACTCTCGAAAATTATTTCATATGTGATAATAAGGATGTTGTGAGACGAGATTTCTCAAATAAATAAAAGACATTTTCCCACTGTTTTATTTCCAACCAAAATCGGCCATTAAACATCTAAAATGTTTCATTAAACTCCACATTGTACGGGTGGGATGAGCCTCTGATGATGACGCAATTACGATGAAAACTAGTTCTTGTTGAAAATAAAAACACTAGGAAAATAACGTATTTTATTTCTTTGAGAGTTCTTAAAAATGTATAAATAAACTACTAGTTTTAGAATTACCATCGTCAGGTTTTGTTATTAAATAAGACGATGGTGTAATGCGGAAACCGGTGGTTTATGTACCAATTTCTTGAAAAATAGACAATATTTTTTTAAAAAAGTTTGTTTTATATATTTAATTATTATTTCCACAATATGTCCGCGTTTCACAACTTAGAAGTATTGAATCCTGAAAAACAAAACAAGGTATTCCCTTCTTAACTCCGTTTTACCAAGACCTGGAGCAACTTCAATTTCACAGCATCATTTATCTCTGTCCCTATCCTTGACCCTTCATCTTCAAGCCCGCATTTCCTACCATCTTTCCAGGCTTTTCCAGTTCTTAATTCAAGTTTTCCGTATACTGGAAATATAGATTTTTCTTAGTACTCTTTGCGAAGAGAATAGTCGTCTCAGTCTTTTCCGCTTCACAGAGTTCGAGAAATCCTGCTCGTACAATCCTATAAACCACCTAAGTACATCCCTTGAACTTCACTTCTTAACACAGTTCGGACGAAGTAACACCTAGTTCCGTGTAGGTAGGTTTTCTAACATACATGTGTAGTTTGTGTAATCGGTTTACTTACAAATGCATCATACCGCCAGATCACCTGTAATAACTTTTTTTTACATGCCCAGCTATACAAAGTATAGGGGAACTTATATAATCGGTCAGAAATTCATCTGAAATCAGAAAAAAAAGTCCGTCTGTGAACACGATAACTCCCGATAGACTGAATGTATCGAAATGAAGTTTTATATGTGTGTCCAGGACCTGATAAGGACGACACCTATTGAGCTCCAGCCGAATCAGCCAAAGGGGAAGGGCAGATTAGGGTGGAGGCTTTTCAGAAAAACCAATAACTGCCGTTGAAGTGAATGTATCGACACGAAATTTCATATGTAAATTCAAAACCTCATAAGGACGACACCTCTTCACTTTCAACTGAATCGGCTGAAGAGAATGCGGGGGGCTCAACTCAAAAACCCAAAACTGCCGATGTAATGAATGTATCGAAATGAAATTTTATATTTTAATTCAAAACCCCATAAGAACAGCACCTATTAATTTTCCGTGAAATCGGCCATAGGGAAGGGATCAGAGGAGGGCGCTCGACACATAAACCCTAATAACTGCCGATGTAATGAACGTATCGACACCAAATTTAGTATGTGGACTCAGAAGTCCGAATGTAAATTCAACTATCGATTTGCATCCCAAATGGTCGATTGGTTTTTGAGGGAGATCAATTTAATTGATTAATTTTTAATGGGGAAATATATTGCAGGTGCTTCACCTACGATTTTTAAATAATTTAATTATCAACTTCATTTCAATCTTTTTTTATTTTTTCTCATTAACCCCATAAGTTATTTTTTTCTTTTGTTTTTAATTTAGATGTAATGAGCAGCCAAGGCAAATGTGAAAAAACCTACGAAATGTGTGAAGGATGTGGTCAGAAGATCCACGACAGGTACCTTATGCGGGTGTCCGACTCGAGCTGGCACGAGCACTGTCTCTCATGTAGTGTCTGTCGAGCTCTCCTCTCCCAGTCGTGCTACTGCAGGAACGGCAAGCTCTACTGCAAGCCAGACTACGACAGGTCAGTCCACTTTCTCAGCTCAATCCTCCTTGTTCGTTAAACCAGCCAATTATCAATTTTTTTAAATTATTTTTTTCTTTAATGTTTAAATTATTTTCATAGTTTCTTTTTACGAAACAACTTTCTAAAAATGTGATTGCATTAGTTTGTATATTTTTATATTCATCACGTCACCATGGAATATAATAAATTATTTTGGCGTAGAACTACGTCTTTCCCGGTGGTATGAGGGATAAAAGTGGGTCACGTAAATGTGTCACACTTTGAGTGCTTATATCTCCTAAAGTAATAATCGTAGAATAATGAACCAAACGCCGATAGAAAGCTTGTATAGTGCGATTTATTATAAAACAAGTTTCAACTCTTCATCTTTCATCTCTGAAATACAGCATAAAAAGAAAATTAGGCGCCACTTGTCCGTAATATATCAAACTTTTTACCGAAAGGCATCTCTTTTAAGAGAAGGATGAGTTATGTATTTATTTTATTTGTAATATGTATTATTTATGAAAGATGAAGGGTTGAAACTTGTTTTATAATAAATCGTATTACCCAATTGACAACAATAATACAGCTCATTCTACTTCTAGTTAAATTAATTAATAATTGATTAAGATAGCTTCCATGAATTGTATACAGCATAAATTTATATGAAATAAATAAAATAAGAAAGATTTCTTTTGTTTTAATTTGAAAAACTGAACATAATAGACGTAGTTCTACGTCATCGGTTGCGGCACAGTCGGAGCTGTGCCCCTTTTTTTAATTTTCCCTTTAATGTATTTTGCAGTAAATCTCTGAATATCCACAAATCAAATATTGATAAGCCCATACCTAAACTCCTTAATCATGTTCTCCTGATAATGGGATATATTTTTTACTTATTCAAAGCGAATTTGGAAACTATAGGTAGCTAGTATAGATGAGTATTCACAGAATGAATAGAATATTACCACGGATAATAACCACTCTAAAAACATACAAACTGTCTTGATTTCTAAATAAAATATACTATATTTTCTGTATACACGTAAGGATCCTCTTCTAAATCCTGAAAACTGACCTGCCTCATGGACCTCGAAAACTAGTTTAGTTCAACAAAATTCGAAGGAATGGGCAGATGAGACCCACAATACATCCATTAACCGAGGGATGATCTCCAAAAACTTCGGCTCTATCACAATTAAGCAACTCGCTGTAAGACTGCTAGCAAATGTAAGTTCCCTTCAGAGATTGAGTGTAGAGATTTGGAAATAGACCCCCAAACGTATTGCGGATCGCACTAACCTAAGTGAGGCCTCTAAGAGAGTAACAGATTATTTTAAAGGCCTCTATGTTATGTATTGAATAGGTTCAGAAAGTCTCTAGTATGTCTCAACTTAAAACAAATACTTTCGTTGGAGGACTGTATGGAAGAGATACTAAAAGTGTATTTACTGTAAAGATGGATGCAGTTATTTTGCTACTTATTTTTTTTTTTTTCGAACTTCTTATTGTTTTTGTTTGCAGGCTGTTCGGTGTGAAGTGCAGTAGATGCGGGGACCGACTACTGCCCCACGAGATGGTGATGCGAGCCCAGTCTCATGTGTTCCATCTGCCCTGTTTCACCTGTGTCGTCTGCTGCCAGCCCCTTCAGAAGGGTGAACAGTTCGTTCTCCGGAGTGGACAGCTCTTTTGTCGGCAGGACTTTGAGAAAGAGATGTTCCTCCTTCAGCAATCCACCTCTCCCTCAGGTAACACTTCTTAACTCAACTTAGTTTTTAAGTATAATGACTAGGCATTCTGCATTTCCTGGGTCCTCTGCGGGGTGGGGGTACATACACTGGGGAAGCGGGAAACCAGACACGGACTCGACTACAACCACTGTACCTCTTTCTGAAGAAACTTCTTCATTTGTTCTATCGAAAAAATACAAATTTGATCCTCTCGAATACGAATCATTAAACTTATGACTATCATAGTGCTGTTGTAAGAGGCAAGAATAACGCAATTTTAAGATGGTATGTACAGTCATTACAATCCATTATACTTCGTCTTATGATGCGCCCATTTTACGTTTCCAATCTCATGATTGCATAATGACAAATCCCATTAGTCCACTCTGTTAAGAGGACATGCTATCAAAATTTTCACTAACTCCATCACCATTCTAATCCACTTATTCAACAATTATCCGCAGACACACTCCTCATGACGCCTTAAACGGGTACCTGCTCTAGGAGTAGCCTGGACTCCTCTTTGGTCACGTACTTCAGCAGTACAGCCGCGCACTCGACACTCACAACCCCGACTATCTTTGGCTTAGGTCATTACTTGCTCGTAGAGCTATTATTTGACTTTGCATTATTTATAGTTCTGGAGGAGTGGAGACAACAATAATTGTCATTAAGACCCCCTGATAACCCACATGGCTTGCGGGCCGAACACTTATTGGAATATATTAAACCTTTCGAACTCTGGGTTATGTATTGTATGTAATCTTTACCAAAAGTGTATTTGTAATAATGACATTTTACTCCCCCAGCTTTTTCAAGTATAAAAGTTATGTAATCGGTCAAAATTTCGATGCGGAGTCTTCAACTGAATTTCATGTTTACCGACCTCTAGATTCAAAATATGAAGAAAAAAATTGTCTGCCTGTCTGAACACGATAACACTTGATAGTATGAATTTATCAACACGAAATTTTATATGTGAATTTCAGCCAAATCGACCAAAAAAAAAGAGGAGATTAGGGGGAGGCTTAACTTTTGAAAATGTTTCTCTACAAATTTGAAACACAAAAATACCCTAAGATTTAAGATACAATGAAACAAAAGTTAAAGCGCTCCTATATACAATAAATTTTCCGCTTGAAATAATTTAAAGTTAATTTGAATTTAAATAACATGTCAGATACAGCTGTGTTCACTTACACCAATGTTGTTTATTTTTTTTTTTAATAAAGCTTCTGTTATTGTATTCATAGTAATCCAAGTATCCTTATTTCAGATGAGATGATGCTGGACGAGAACAGCAGGCCTCGAGATGGGAGGCGGGGGCCCAAGAGGCCACGAACCATCCTCACCTCAGCACAGCGGAGGCAGTTCAAGGCATCCTTCGAAGTCAGCCCCAAACCTTGCAGGAAGGTAAACTATTTCCTCGACAAGTCGAGGCGCACCAACCTTTCTCTATATTTGTTCTATTATAGCAATAGTTATTTAAGTCACTTCCCTTTTTTCCTTCTTTCTCTTATTAACACACTTCTCTATTTCTCACTAAGACACTTCTAAACCATGCTAAAAAAAAACATTAAAAAAAACAGTTTCCACTTATGGCCGCCAGGGGTGCGTCTTAAGTCATTCCTGGAGCTATTGGTTTTTATTTCATCTTAGAGGTGTAGCATAGCTCTTGACATCGAAATACATGGCTTTCAACAGGTTGCCATAATTTCCTAAACAATCATATTCATTAGTAAAGTTATGTATATTATAATAACCTATTTGTACAAAAATCAAACCCAAAATTCTCCCTCTAAAGTTCATAACTTCCACAATCCATAGATTTTGGTAGATATTTTTTATTATCACGGGCAGATCTAATTATGAAAAAAAAAAATTGTTTACTATTTTATGATTTTTGATTGATTTTTCCTTAGGTGCGAGAAGCTCTAGCCAAAGAGACAGGTCTGAGTGTGCGGGTGGTGCAGGTGTGGTTCCAGAACCAGAGAGCTAAGATGAAGAAGATCCAGAGGAAGGCCAAGCAGGACTCGGACAAGTCCCCTGGGGACAAGGAGGACAAGAGGGAGAAGTGCATTAAGCAGGAACCTCTCTCCAACGACCATAGTGAGTATGGGGGAAATATATGTTAATCAATGATTCGGCCCCCGGATTAACCGGGATATTGATGGGGCGGGTACTACGTTTAAAGCAAAATCGCGGTTAATCCCCCTTTTAAGGTTTTTGGGTGCACCTTGCACGCATCACCCATCTTCATCTTTGTGGAGAGAGCTCGAGATCTGGGCTTAAGTGAAGCTATGGCAAGCCGGGGGCGACCAACGTGTGGCGATCGGTGGTCGCCCCTGCCCGTCACTCACCAGGAGCCGAAAAACTGGCTGAACACTGGATAACCGGTCTCCATCACCAGCTGCCGCAAATCCAGTACCGCGAATCAACTCCATCTTGGCCTGTTTATACAACGGGCAATCGAGGACTACATGTTCTGCAGTCTCGATGCCGCCACATGAAGTTTGGGTTGTTCTTCCTCCTAAAGAAGAGAGTAAGGAGTTAAAATCTCCGTGGCCTGATAATATCTGAGACATCCAGTGGTCTGTACCCACGTCGAGTCGAGGCGTACCCGGACATCCGGAAAGTATGCGTAAGTTGTTCGGCTATCTGGGCTTCGTGACCTTCGTTGTTGCTATTTTCCCACTATCCATTCCTGGGCAATTTCCTTGCAACGCTTTGGGCTGGACTGTCCGCGAATCTCTTCTTGCAGGGCTAGACGTATGGGCTCATCCTAAAAGCATATTGCATCCATAGTAATACGAGGCAACAGCACCATCCAAGACCAAGTATAATATTGAAAAGATCTGTGTTTAGGCAATTCGCATCATTCGTTGGACAAGGGCTTCGAGAATAGTTTGTCCTGTGCCAGTTTGTGGTGAAGGGAACGGGGGATACCAGAGCTTCCGCGACGGAACATTTAATCTGTCCAAGCAGAGCAAGACATGCACAGACATAAGAATAGTTTGTCTGTCGAATTCATTGGTTACAGAAATTGACTTGGTAGCATTTTTGATTTTCGTTTTTTGAACATTGTAATTTGTTTTGCAGGTCATTACTTGGGACTGAATGCACTGAGTATGCATGACTCCTCGGACGCTGGTTACCCCACTTCAAGTAGTCAGCCACTCAACCCGAACCATCCATACTCCCCTGATGGTATGTATTGTTCATAAGTAAGAAACCTCTATCATTTATAGATACATTTTCCTTCCCTCAGTGGTAAAACAGGCCGAGAGCATTTTGTCACAAAATTAATTTCAAAGTGACCAAGGACAATTTAAGGACTTGCCTTTGCCACTTTCATTATTAAGGGAACGATAAGCTCATGCCATACGTAAGTGTCCTCATTATACATGTAACAATGATTTTTTTCAGATGCCTACCCAGCGCACTCGGGTGAGAGTTTCTGCAGTTCAGACATCTCGTTAGACGACAGCACCAACCTGGACGAGGGAGGGTCGGACACTCTGTCGTTAGAACTGGGACCTCCCTCTGCTCACGATGGGCTCCTCCACAACCCCATGGCACACATCAACCCCATCGACAAACTGTACCTCATGCAGAACTCCTACTTCAGCACGGCCGACCAGTAAGGAGACCGGAGAAGAAACTTGAAGAGCTCAGGAGGAAAAAAACTATCCTTGAAATTGAACTACCGGTGCTGGCCGCAGCGAAAATGGCCACGAATTAGGTGATTATGTATTTGACAAGACTGAAGTCTCTACATTAGTGATGTGGACAAACAGAGGAATGAAAACAATAGGGTACTTGATTGACCCCTAAAAAAAACGAAATTGTCACAAAATGTGATTTTCGAAATTAGGAAGTTGGTCATAAAATATAAATTGAAGAAATAAGAAATTGGTCGCAATACGAAACCTCCTTAGTATATTGAAATTCACAAAACTTTATTATTCATTATTTATAAACTTAAACATCCCCTTAAGCCCTCTATGTGTAAGTGTGTACTTGCACTGATAAAATCCGATGTACTAATTCTCCCGAAGAAATAATCTAAAAGAATAGTGACCAAAAACAATTTGTTTCTTAGACTTTCTTCTTGCTGGTTATTCTCCGCAAAATTCAAGATATTATGTGTAGATTCCACAGACAGTGCCGTCCACTGTGACCAGACGAAGGGACGTGGACGGAACTGAAGAAGGGAGAAGGAGCGACATCTCTGGGACAACATCAAAAATGTGAAAACCTGAAAACACTTCAGAACAAAATCTGTACTTTCAACTTTAAATCATACTATTTTTTTTTACTCTTATTAAAAAAGAGAGATTAAGATTCAAAAGAACTCGACGAAACTACAGCCCTTTGAAAAATTGTTGGTCTAGAATATATTTCAATGGCGACAAAAAATGAGACTTCACTGAACTGAAGTTTCTTCCTTTTCTCGACTGTATGTACAGAAGTATATATCAAAGGCGAACGGTAAAATCTAACTGACAAATATACTTCTAATATGAAATAATGAAACAGAATCATTTTAAAAAACTGCAGTTCATATTAAAATGTATACTAATATGTATTTTCAGTTGAAATATTTCAATTGTTTTTTTATTGACTCAAAGTATGGATATGACGATAATTTTTCCCCTGTGCCCTTCAAGTACTATCTAATAATATCTGTGATTATTTACTTACTACTAACCAAAGATGAAATATAATAAATATGTGATTTTAAAAATATATAAAAAACCAATGAAATAAAAATCTAAGTCAAACGGTCATAATCGACTTCAAACATCAAATTATGAACCAGATTTATTCTTTAAAAACTGCAATTCATATCAACATTTAAACTAATGTGTATTTTCAGTTGAAATATTTCAACACAGTTTTTCTGTATTTGGATATGACGATGTGTTTTTTTTTCCCCCTGTGACCTTCGGTTGTCTCATTCGGAGTACTGTCTAATATATCTGTGATTATTTACAAACTACTAACCAAAGATTTAAAAAATAAATGTGTAATTTTAAAAATATGTCAAACCAAACCATGATAGAAGGGCGTGATAAATGCGCAACTGATTCCAAATCACAAAAAATGGCATTTACGAAAACACTTAATAACTATTCATAAGTTTTTAAAATTATTTACCTGTATGATTGCTACAAATTATTCAATAGGAGCAGCCATAGTTTTACTGTTTCTCAATATCGGTTTTGGGTGGGATAGTTTCTTTACAGATTATTTTTAGTGAATGTTTCAACATACATCTAAAGAAAAACCCTTTTTTTTTTATTATTTATATTGTTCTTTTAACTTGAATTTCTAAAATCTGATATTACTCTTAGCCGCAAGTCTATGAAACAATCAGTTCTACCAGTAATGTGATTATTAGTGTAGGTGGTTGCCAGGGTGACAGCTCTTACAGGGTGTCCAGCAAAACTATTTTAAAATACCATGAAAAAATGTAGAATCAGCAAATCGATTTTTGAAGAAAATAAATGAATATATTTATCGCCATATCTCCGATTCTAATGAATGTAGACGAACGTTTTATGACCAACATTAAAGAAAATAATCTATTACTGACTGAAAATGACGTAATTGTGTAATGATTTTTTATGTACAATTGCGCGAACGTACACATTCTGTTCGCTGGACACCCTGTCCTATCTAACACTAAACCAGTTTTAGAGTAAAAATTAAATAGAAAAGAAATATACTTGCAATTCACCACTTGTACCTGCTGATGCCTCGTGAACAGTTGTGTGCACCATTAAAATAAAAATTTACAAAAAGCAAATTTCTTCAAATTAGCTCATGATTAACGACTAAATGTGTTTTTTCTTATTGATGAACACCATGAATATTTTATTTCAGCTAAACGCGAATAATTATAAAAAAAATTATAATTATTATAATAGAATATAAAAGCTATTTAGGTCATAATCTGATGATGCTAAACACAATACATGGAGACACCTTTATGTGCCAACAAATTACCGAGAAGGCTTCATATCATACAGGAACTGTTATGTATTAATATTTTGCTCTTAATATTCCGAATTAATTGAGATTACATTTCAGAAATAGTTTTGGTTGTGTAAGGATTCTTGTTAACATTTAATATATAGTATTACAGCATCACTTCTAGCAATTACAAACGTTTCGGGGAGCACTCATCATCAGTATCATGTGTTCATCTGTCAGTGAGAATCTTCTTTTTATAGAAAATATTTATTGAGTCGACATCTCTATTTAAAAACCTAGTAAAAACATTTAACTATAGAAGTCGACATATTTATTATGTTCTATAAAAGGAAGATTCTGATTGACAGAAGGAATACTAAATAACAAGTATTATTAGACACTGAAGATAGGAGTGCTTCCTGAAACGTTTATAATTGCTATTTTTTGAGAAGACAAAAATAAATGGAATTAGTGATGATGTAATAATATATTATATATAATTTTTTTTGTTTTGTTTTTATCATGATGCTGTATTTAAATAAAAATATGGACTATTTATGTAGGAGTAAGGCTTTCCAACATCTCCAGAGCAGGGCAATATTTAATGCAAACACATTTTCTTCCACTTCAAAACCTCTTAATTTCTCATTTCCACACATGAACATTCCTTAAGAGACATTTCTTAACATTACTTTTTAAAATAACAAAATTAATATAAATAATGTTATGATTTTTTTGTGTTTATTTCTTCCAATGGGTGTGAATGTATCGAAAACTCAATAGCTTTTCAATGTGCCAAGATTACGTTAACTATTTTGTTTTTATTTCTTTAATATTTAAGAAAAAAAACTAAAAGTGCTGTAGTTATATGTAATTGTACTTTTTAAATGTTGTTATATTTCATATGTATATATCATCCAATTTATAAGTGTTACCAAATTTTTGTAAATATTTAGAAGATTGTTACTTCTTAATGTACAGTTTACTTCTAGTCATTCAAGCTTCACAATATATGTATTAATATGTATATTTAAAGCTTGTTTTAAAAATACAAGTAACTCAAAGTCTTATGTGTTTTCGCTTATTTATTTTTTTATTCCCTCTAACCCAAATTGGTGTTGACATTGGCATATAATCAGACTTTATTATATGTACAGTACATCTCAAGATTTTTTAAAAAAAATATTAGCAAAGACTGAACAAAATACACTGGAAAGCGGGTATAACGATGAACCACCTTTAGCGACCAAAAATGTCTGCCCCATGCCTATCTTTATGTAGGAGCAGAAAATGAACTGGATACAACGACATTAGTTACAAAGACGGATTGGTTATAACATATGGTTAATAGCAATCGTAGTAATGCATTGATCTCTATACTAACTATAGTATATATACTATACTGTAGTAATGCATTGATCTCTATACTAACTATAGTATATATACTATACTGTAGTAATGCATTGATCTCTATACTAACTATAGTATATATACTATACTGTAGTAATGCATTGATCTCTATACTAACTATAGTATATATACTATACTGTAGTAATGCATTGATCTCTATACTAACTATAGTATATATACTATACTGTAGTAATGCATTGATCTCTATACTAACTATAGTATATATACTATACTGTAGTAATGCATTGATCTCTATACTAACTATAGTATATATACTATACTAAGTATAGGGATCAGTGTAATAATGTTACTTTTCTTACCAAATTTCGAAATCTAATGGTAAAAAAGATTATTTTCATTCTACAGTTCTAATGAACCCTGACATCCTCCAGGAGTAATATTATATTACAAAATACGTTAAAGTGTAAAAAATTATATATTTAAAAAAAAGAAAGAAAGGAAGTTGATCTGTACAATAGAATAAATTAAACGTTCCTCATCGACAACAGTATACACACAAAAAGTATTATCTAGTTTGAAGGGAGGCTTCCTTCCTGGCAGCGTCTTGGAGGAGCTGAGTGTCCACCTCGTCAGCTGGGAGCTGGACATAGCGCACCACAGAACCTCGGATAAAACAGTTCTTCACCGAGAGCTGGAACAGACAGTTCATAATAAGTGATCCGAAGCAATATTGTGGGAACAGTATATTGTTATGAGCTTGTAAACTGAGTTATTAGATCAATTAACACATTTATTTGCATTCATTTTGTTGATTATGTTATCTCACAATAGACCTCCTTATCAAGTGATCCCACATCTTCAAGTATAGTTAGTTATTATTGTAACTCATGCCTGGGCTTTAACGAGGTCATATTGCCTACTACCAGAGCGCTCTTTCGTCTCTCTGGTGGGTATGAGCTCGACTCCACTGTGAGAGTACTAAATTTTGGCTGCCAGATTTAGTTATCTAGGATAAGGGTCTTTAACGAATACCTGACATCATAAGGTTCGGTATCATCACTTAACACCCCATCCGAAGTACTCAAGAAAACGTTTTTCACCTAAAATAAAAAAACCTAAGAGCCTCGGCTGGGTTTCGAACCCACGATCTTGAGTTCAGTAAGCAAGCACGCTATCTTTGAGCTACCGGTGCTCTCACTGCCATTTACGTGGTAAGTTGTTATGAACTTGTACAGTGTTGCAACAAATGAGCTCATTTCATTGTATTAAAGAGAGCGCCGGTAGCTCTGAGGTAGTGGATTAGGTCCTACTGAGCTCAAGACCGCGGGTTCGTCCGTCGGATGGAACGTTATGCTATGGTCCCGAGGCTTGTGCGATATCAGGTACTCGTTCAACATCCTACAAAATTTAGGACTCCCACAGTAGAGTCGGGCTCATGTCCACCAGAGTGAGCGCGTAGTTAAAGCCCGGTCATGAGTCATAACTAACTTTAATTGCATTAATTTTATTGACTATGTCATCTCATATTAGGCCTCCTTATTTATATCAAATTTTTTTTGACCTTATGGTCAATGACATAGCCATGACACTAGTGAAATAATAGGTAAGAGATTTAAGAACTTGAATAGAGGGACTAAACAACTTGAGTTAAAAGTATTTGACAAGAGGTGACTAAATAACTCGACAAGTGAGGACTAAAATATAACTATTTGTTTGGACTAACTGGAATAACTATAAAACAACATCGTTTGCTGAAATAAATTGATGAGAGCGTCAAGGATCTCAATTTTTTAAACTAATTATTAGTAAGCTAAGTTGTTACAAAATTAATTGCATTAATTTTATTGATTATATTGTCTTACCATATGAGGATATTTTTCGCTATCTGTAACACTTATGTCAGTCAGTTTTATATTAAGGTACTGATCAACAGAATGCAGAATACCATGAATGCTGAAATACAAGATACATTTTAGAAAGTTAATTATAATATAATAAAATTATATCTACATTATAATATAATAAAATTATATCTACATTATAATATAATAAAAAAAAATCTGACGAAAATTTGTAAAAAATAACATATTTGTTACTAAAGATTCGATAGAGCAACAAGAACGAGAGAGGGCGCCGGTAGCTCAGTGGTATGCGTGCTTGCCTTCTGAGCTCAAGATCGTTATTTCGAAACCCGACCGAGACCCTCAGTTTATTTTATTTGGGAGGTAAAATAAACTTAAGCATGCCGTCCTTTGGATGGGACGTTAAGCGAGTGTACGGGGGCACCTACGATTTAGTTCTCATTTTTATCAATAGATTTCGCCATTAGAACAGTAGAATAAAATGATTACGACTGCTGTTTACCATAGTAACCATATAATTACAACAATTGTTATAATCATATGGTTATTTTCATGTATTCCTAGTTGGTGCATCTAAGGACACTCCGTATCTGCACAACAGTTGATATCTTGATTGATTCTGTGACAAACAAAAATCGTAAATCACTCTCAAAATTAATCCTACTCTAAGGAATTTACGGCTGATCCTTATAAAAATTCTCGAAAGTATGAAAAATCAATTTTTTCTTATAACTTGAAAACTGTTTGTCATATTGATATCTGGTGTTCTTCATTTGAAAGAGCAATCGAAACTGAAAAACTTTTTTGTTTATTGTATGCCACTATCTTTTCCAAATGCCAATTCGAGTTTCTGAATTTCACTAATGTTGTTCCTATGAAACTAAACTACACATTCACTTATAATTATTTAGGTATGCGCACGACAAATAATAAATAAAAGGTAAACAGAAAAACAAAAATGGTATTTCATATTTGCTGCACTTACTCCTGCCATGTGACAGAAACAAAAAAATTTGAAGATTCCCGGATAAATGTGCGGAGATGCCGGCGATTTTTTTCTTCAATTTTAAAAGCTAGAAAAAGGCATTAACCCTCAGAGCTCGCCCTCCCTCCCGTAACTGAGAGTACATAAGAACATTAGGAGAGGAGGGGTGGAATAAATAAAGAAAAGGGGTCCGATCCGAAAGTCTCCAAAATAAAGTAAAGAAAAATTAAGAAGAAACATTTAAAAAAAAAAAAAAATACTTATGTAATTTACAGATATGCTGTACCTAAGGTCATTCTTCAACTCAACTACGACATCCTTCCCAACAAGAGACTTAAAAAATGAGTAAAACAACTGAAAAAAAATAAATAAAAAAGTTACAACATATATTATTGTAAAATAACAAATGCAGTATTACAAAGCTAATCAACTGCTTTTTAAAAATTAATAAATATGCAACAAAAACGTTGACACCCTAATATATAGAGTAGTTGAATAATAAGATTAAATAATATCTTCAATCCTACTGTAACTTATTATGCACTGTAGAATTAATTTACGAAGGATAATTATTTATGTAATATATAAAACTATGACGTCTAATTAAACGAACTAATAATAATATTGATCTGAATCACCATTTCTAAATAAATTCAAATTCCAAAACAAGTAACGAACTCAGCACATTATACTGTAACCTCCCCCTTATCTTCCAACAGTTGTGTTATTTGATCTGGTTATGAGAAGAATTTATTCTTAATGATTACATTATATAAATTATACTTTAAATATGCTCATGAGATAATTTAGCGCCTCATTAACACTATATTTAATAATATAATAATTCGACGATAGTAATTCGACGATTTTTTCTAATATTAATGCCCCCCCCCCGTTCCCAATTTTCGCATTGAATTACAGAATTAAAAAATGTCTTTTGTCAAGATATTTTTTCTTTTCCTTTCCGGTACAATGAAACTTACATCTTCCCTTTTCCTTTAAAAGTTCAACAGTTCTGTTTCTGGGACGGTTGAATTTTCTCCCTCCCATAGCCTAAAGACATCAATACTTTCTCAAGCCACCCTTCTCCACTCATTTATGCCTATGCCGTACAAATAAAATTCATGTGAGATATTCAATAGCTTCCTTAAATGAAAACAAAGCAAATCGAAAACTAGCCCCTATATGATTTATTGAGTTACAAAATAATTGTTTTTGTGGAAACAATTGTTTATCCTAATTGTTATGGTCTCCATAATGTCAGTGTTCTATATCTCAATAATTTAGACAAAGTGGCATCTTCAACAAAATTACGGTCACCTTAAATTAACAACGGAGAACTAATTACTAGTTCTCGCTAACATAAACAATTGTAAATACTTCCTTCTTAAATGTAATTGATAATTTTTATAGCTGTCTCTATAAACATATCTCTGTTCTCGACATGGTCTATTTATTTTATAAATGAAAATAGGTAAAATTAATTCAAAATAATTGAAAGAACTCATTTAGTTAATTCAAGGCGAAGAAACCTTATAAATTGTTATATGTATTTAGCTTCTACGAGTTACGTTTCTATGCATTTTTCAAATTTAAATTTTTTGGTTTCTGAGTTCAATATTATAAATACTCAATTACTACTTTATAATAGAGGGCGCCGGTAGCTCAGTGGTATGCGTGCTTGACTTCTGAGCTCAAGGTCGTGGGTTCGTAGCCCGACCGAGGCCCTTAGTTTATTTTATCTGGGAGGTAAAATAAACTTAAGCACGCCGTCCTTCGGATGGGACGTTAAGCGATGGTCCCGAGCCTGTACGATGTCAGGTACTCGTTAAAGACCCCTACCCTAGATGAATAAAAATTTAAGGTAGGCAAAATTTAGGACTCCCACAGTAGAGTCGGGCTCATGTCCACCAGAGTGACGAAAGAGCGCTCTGGTAGTAGGCGATATGACCTCGTAGTTAAAGCCCGGGCATGAGTCATAAAACCTAACCTACTTTATAATAACTTTGGCTAATATAGGATTGATAATCTCTATCTTTTATACATATTATTCATATTATGCGTGACCATTGCCTCAGGATTGATCAAAAATAATTATATATTTTTTAGATGAATTGATCTCGAATTTACTTTTGATTGTCCATATGCGTGTAAGCCTCCATCGTTAAATAGAACTTCTAAAATATCAATTTTCATTAAAATCCATTATTTAAAATGGATCAAATCTATTTTTCTAGGCTATTGCAATAATATTTTATTTATTTATTTATTTTTTATTGGGAATGTAGTTAGTAATGTTAGGTTGGTATTGGCGTGAAGGATCAGCTGATAGCTTAATGTTTTTACTATCCCCATGTTGAACCCTTTCAAAACACTTTTGTTGAAACTGTCTGCAGTTTTTTTTTTCTTTTCCTATTTGTAAAATGTAAAAGAATGTGTTGATTCTTTTTTTAATATACGCAAGGCAAATCAGGTCATGTTATTTTTAAATGTAAGTTGATGCCCATAATTTTTGTAATTGGCTTAGGATTTACTTCTCGTGTAAGGTAGGGTTAATCCATGGTTGCATATATTAACAATGAATGTATTTGTCCTCTTGACTTGACGCTATTATCTATTTAAGAGTTTCATTTCTTCTCGTTTTTTGTCAAGTTTTACTATTTTTTTTCAAGTGATGAGAGTCATTTTTGCTTTCTCTGTAACAAGTACTTTTCCATATACATATAATGGCTGCTCTCGTTCCGTGTTTCATTAATTCGCTCAGTTATAACATTGGTGTGTCAAGCAGCTTCTTCTTTCTTAAGTTTGTCGTGGTTTTCATTTCAATATAAAAAAATCAAATTGTTGTGATCTCTTTAAAACCTTAAAACAACAAAAAAAACTGACAATTAATCTGTCAATTCCATTTATTTGTTATTGATAATTGTTATTAAGTTAATTATATATAATTATAGTCTATTCATTAGATTGTAATTTATTTCAGGTTTAGGTTGACG
The DNA here is from genome assembly GCA_963662175.1 of Aradus depressus. Lineage (NCBI taxonomy): Eukaryota > Metazoa > Arthropoda > Insecta > Hemiptera > Aradidae > Aradus > Aradus depressus. Next base: position 24,319,514 of record OY759216.1, on the reverse strand, counting down.
TGAGTTCGCTTTGTATAATATTTAATATAACATTAAGACCTTAATGTGCTAGGTATAAAAAATGTGGAAAGGCGTGTGTCTAGATGAGTATTGTCAACAGACTCTTGTCTACCCCGAGTGTCTCAGTTATGTTGTATGTCACTTTTGCGGTCAGTCGCATGCCACCTCCGCCTTGGAACATAGGGCACCCCTCGACCCTAACCTTGAAGAAAACAAAGACTTAATCAAATGTTGTGTGGACAAATTCAATTTGCCACCCAAAGGACCAGAACTTGTAAGTTGACTACTATTTTTTTAATACTTATAATTGAATTAAATTGCCTTTTTTTTAGTGATTTGGAGATGGGAAGTTTTATTTATACTTTTTCATTTCCTCGTTACGGCTACATGGTACAGAGATATAAGTATTTAATTTGTATTATGAGTCATATCACTGCAGAAAGATGAATAAGGACTACCGAATGGTTACAATATCTGTAAAGTGAAACTCAGACAACCATAATGCTTGGTAGAGTCGACAGTATCTTCTCAATATTGAAGGAAGTCGAGGTTCTGTTGTGTAAATAAAAACTCATTGTTTGGCCAACATTTCGGAAGCTATTCATGAGAACAGTTCATCATTAGACAAACATCGCCTTCACCATACACTTCTGGCTCTGAAGAAGGAAATAAATAGTTTCCGAAACGTTGGCTATTATTAATTTCTTTGTTTTTATTATTCTCGAAGTGTATTTATTCTATAATTTGTATCGTTCGTTGTTTGCTCTTGGAATTATATTTTCTACATAGCTTTCACCTTTTGCCCTATGAGTTTCTCATGTCCTGGTATCTAAAGATAAGTTAGAAAAATAATATCACAGTTTTGCGATAGAAAAACAGTGGTATGTTTGATTACTGGTACAACCGGAAAAAACTATATTCGTCTCATAATTGAATTTATTATACGTTAAAAACTATTGTTTTTTTAAAAATCAAATTCACCATTTCCTTATGTCATCTCTTTGGAATACGGAAGTCACTCAGATTACATTCTCCCACTAATAATTTCTTACATCGGAGGAGAATATATTGTGCTAATTCCTCCCGATGTATATAACTTCTTTTTTGTAGTCACATGGACATGATCCAAAGAAGTTCGAACTGTCTACCCATAGTAACGTAATTTATGAAATTATTGGTTAAAATATTTGGTTTTTTTTTATCAATTTCAACTAAGTTTTAAGTAGACATGATTGCCTTCCCCCAGATTTATTTCCAATCAGAACCGGGTTTCAACGCAGCAGCGTCGTCATCAGTAGTATTCTCTGAATACATAAAATATGGATGACGCAGTTGCGTTGAAACCCGATTCTGGTAGAAGATAAAACGGTGGAAATATGTCTTTTAATTTTATGAGAAATCTCGTTCTCCCTTACTGTTATCAAAGTTTTAAGCAGTTCTGTTTATAAGGGAATATGTCAATAACTATTTAACAATATCATCCTCAATTTTGTTTGGTAACTTACAAGTAGAGCCCGGATTTCGTGCAGTAATAAATTAAACGTGCAATAAAAAGGCAAAAATGTGCAACAAAAAAGAAAATCCTGCCATTACGGTTTTTCCTCAAAAAAATGGTCTAAATTAGTAAATTAAATAACTATTTTCTCAGCATAAAATTGGACAGGTTTTGAAAATAAATTTATAAAATAAAAAGCCTAAATGCATTCATTTATACAATTTATAAAAAATATTTACTGAAAACATAAGTTTTAAGTTTTTTTTACCTCCGTGTTTTAATTACAAAAGCATATATGTATACATTTTTGATTAAAAAAATACTAGAGATATGTAAAATACAAACACCACATTATTCGAGGACGAGAATTTGACTTCAATTAAGTTGATATGTATTTTTTACTTAAGCATTTGATGCATTAAAATTTACCACTAAATAGATTTCAAAATTCTTGTCTGAAAAACTGTGCCGCTTGAAAGCGGATCTTATTCAGCAGTCCGTTCCAAAACAGCCACGTGATATTTCACGAAACTTGTATGTATGTATACATTTTCAAACTTAACTTACAAATAAATTTACTAATACGACAAAATATGCAATTTTGTGCAGTAAAAACCTAAAATGTGCAATTTTGCCAAAAAAGTTAAAAACGTGCAATTTCGTGCAAAATAAAATTTATATATATAAATCAGGATGCCCAAATTCGTTTCAAGCAAGCAAAAAAAATGCAACTGCATGGGAATCCGGGCTCTACTTATAAGCCTTCATAGTATCATTTGTTAACACGAGTGAGCAGCCAAATCTACTCTGGATACCATTATCAACCTTGCACACTGCCTAGCCGTCTGAACATTAACCTTCCGAAATATGCTTTGTTAATTTCTCACATTTTGTCTCCTGTGTTTTTTTTTTGTACAAAATAATTATAAAAAATCTATTTACAAAAAAACAAATTCTCGAGTTATATTGTGAACATTTCCTTTTATGATTGTAAATTTAAAACATGTAGATATGTTTAATAATATTCATGTTATTTGTTGTTTGCAGATCCGAGTGATGGGTCTGTGTCATTACCACGAGAAGGTGATCTCTCCTCTCCTCTCTACCTACGGCATGGATAAACACACTGGTAAAGCCAAGCTGCTTAGGTTGCTTACAGGCAGGTCAGTCTTAGCCACATAAACACCCCACTTTATTATATTTTTTTTCATTAATTAAACTTATCTTTTTATTAAAATGCCAATGATCGAAGATAATATGAACGATTGTGACATCTTTCTGTCCCCTTAGTGTCGACTCTTTCTTTACACTAGCAAAAATAATTGAGTACAAGAGTAATTGTATAGGCTGGGAGGGGAATCCAAATAAGATTTCCAGTTAACCTGATTATGGTTTCTCTTTAGGTTCAAATGACGACCACTTCAAAATATTGGAGCATAAATGAGATGTGAGATAATAAAATTGATTGGTTAATATTTGAACATTATAAAATATGATATTTATTGTGGGCATATCGTGAGCAAATGAAAATTTAAAGATTGATGAAAAAAAAACAATAGATAAAATTGGTCAACTGAAAATAAAACTAAACATGGAATAAATAAATAAAGTAAAAATTAATTTAATATTGTGTGGTAAATGGTGAAAAATATAACGAGTTTAGAGAAGGAAGAAAAATAAACTCTCATAAATTTGTAAAATAATGGAAATCCTTATGGGATCAATGAGGTAAGATGGTCCGCTCTGATATAGGGGGAGGGGCTGATTGCTGAAAGAAATAAACAATGAATAAAATACTAAAATGACAAATTTTTAAAAAGTAATGTCGAAACAATAATATTACACAGAATAAGGATGTTTTACAAGTTCTTTCACAACTGATTGGTGGCGTTATCCTATAAATATGTTTTATCTCAACTTTTGATCTTGATTCTGTCAAAAGTCCTTCGACTAATTGCCAATGCTCCCATTCACTAACAAAGACCTCAATATTCCTTATGTCCATGACCTTATCCAACGCAGCTTCAAGAAGTTCCATTCTAAGCTGAATATTCATACCAATCCGGTCCTCTCAGTCCCATCCCGACAACCCTCCACGCCGCCCAAGAAGACGCTGGCCTGGATCTTCTGTGGTTGGCTTCTCCCATCAATGTTACATTTTATTTTATCTTATGTTCACTTCTACCCATTGTATATTTTGTACAAATCGTAAAATAAAAAAAAATCCAATATTTATGTATTGAAGAATCTTTTTTTGAATCTCCTGAAGTTTGCCACATACATATGCACATATGCTCAGTATAGACCAAAATTAGACTGCATTTTTTTATTTTTAATAATTGTTTTCTTATTATTATGTGTTGCAGGTCAAATCTGGACTGTAGTGTGTTCAGTGACCGAGTGTTCATGTTGGAGCCCCGGCATGTAGAGATGGCTGGCTTTGGGAAGGACCCCGCTGCCAACAACTACCTGTCGGAGACACTCAAGTCTCTTCTTCCCTACAACAACAATGTGTAAGTTGCTACCTCCTTCCTTCGTGTCTTCTCATTCTTCACTGAGTATTACTTAAGTGGAAGGAAATACTACTCTACTATTTAAATTAATTACCCGAAGCACATCTAATCTTATATATAAAGGAGAGGTCTGTATCTGCCCTCGCTATGGGTTACTGCACCATTGGCCCTTATGGGCACGGAATCAGGCAGAAATGTGTGTCATATTTGCAGGCAGTTTTAGTGAAGGTCTGAGTTCTATAATATTACAAACTAAATTAAACTCTGAAGAAAAAAAACCTAGGCCCGACGTTTTGTCTTCTACAAGTCAGTTTCCCAAAGCATAAACTGTTATGGTATTTGTCGCATATTACTTTAATCTACACTAAATTACCCACAAAATGGCACCAGTTTGATAGCAAAACCACGAAGTTTTACCAGTTTACAAAAATTGTACATGTTTTACATGTAACTATCTATTTGTAGGGATTCTCGATTGAAAATCAAAAAGTAACCTACTTTATTATTATTTATTGCTCTGTAATGTCGGGTGCAACTTGCGTTTGTGCAACATCACCCTCTGTTTGTTGAGGGAGCTCGGGATCTGGATAGTGCTTAAGTAATGCTATGGCGGGCCGGGGGCGCCCGGGACGTGATCGATGGTCGCCCCAGCCCGCCACATCGTTTATTTCTGCTCGCGCCAGTAGCTGACAAACTGGCTGAAAACTGGGTAGCCGGTGTCCGTCACCAGCTGCCGCAGATCTGGTTCCGCGAATCAACTCAACCCTGGCCTGGCCATACAGAGGGCAATCGAGGACCACGTGAAAATGTGACCTACTATCGTCTGTTGTTACTTTCAATTAATTCCTTATCTATTTAATCCTTCTTCAACCATAAAAGCCCACCGACAAGTTTTTGTCGGTCTAAAGCGGTTTTTAGTGCATCCGGCGGCTGGTGGGTGCCTCTCCTTTCCATTGTCGTTTATTCCACCCCTAGTAATCGCCTTACAAGTATCTCATCTGCATAGCGCTACTCTCATGGCCTGTACACAACGCCTTCAACTTGAGGTGTACGCGCTGTCAAAAATTGTCTTAGGAGGGGGCCACCCACACCATTCTCTTTTAGCAACTTTAGATCCGGGATGACGGATTAGCGAGCTCATTGCCTGAGGGACTTCTAGCGATACTATCATGTGAGTTGCTAAGTACAAAACTATTGGAAAGTCCTATAAGTCTTTAACTTGCCAGTAGTTTTGTGACTTTTCCTGGCAATGCTAGTTTATAATTTACATTTTACCCTTCTTTTCTCGATTACAGTTTCTTCAAGACGATATAGTCATTATAGGCAGACAAAGAAAAAAAATTATTATGAAATTTTAAACCTGAATCATAAATTGTTGTAACAATTGAATTTAAATTCCAAAGCTTTTTTGTACCATTTAAAATATTTCGAAAAAAAAATCTAGATGTATGTATATAGCCTAATAAATCTCGGAGGATCTAAGCCCAGGTATCGTTTGGGGTTTATTTATTTATTTTTTAATTGGAAATTACATATTATTGGTGGCAATGAAAAAATATTTGATCTATTGATTTTTTTATTTGGGGACTCTTACGTTTAAGGATTAAATTCTACAGTTTTAAATATTGCTACATACTTCATTCATTGCTTGAAATCATGAAGAGGAGAGAGTGTTTATCTAAGAAAACTACTTGATTTTTGAAAAAGTTTTAATTATATGTCATATTCTAGAATATTTCATTTTTAAAATATCCCTCTGACTCCATTATATACTTGAAAACCTTCCCTGATGAAATCATTGTCGTTGCCTTTATTTTGATCTCTAATGTCAAGTTCTCATTTAAAAAAAAAATAATTTGGAGTTGAGATTCATTTGAAAGGTGAGTCAGTTGAGGTGTTTTGCAATTAAATTTGTTGATGGAGATACATTGGTGTCCAGGTGCAATCTGGTTGCTCTCCACGTGGATGGAGACGGACACTGCTTGGTTCATGCTATATCCCGGGCTGTCGTTGGCAGGGAACTCTTCTGGCACCCGCTCAGAGTCGGCCTCAAACATCATTTCAACATTAACTTGGATAAATACAAGGTTTACTTGGATAATTATTTATTTGGTTATATCTTTGTAGGTATTGTAATTGTTCCAGAAATTCGAGACAGACTTTTCAACGAAATTTTACTTTTCATGGCCCTTGAATGTTTGTATGTGACTAGAATTTTGTTAGCGCCCTAACTCAGAAGCGATTGCAACAATAAACTTGACATTTGGGATGTCTCTCTTTACTTCGGGCTCTAAATACATTTTACCACCACTTTTTCGAAAACTTCCCGGTTTGCGAGATATATGCTAGAAACTCTCCAAAAATGACGAAGTGGAACCCATTTTTGGAGACATTTTATTGATTTAAGCGAAACTGTTACTTCTATCGAAAAATGGAATTAGGAATTGTCTGTCCGTGTCCTCCGATTCGAGAGAAGACCAATACGAACAGAGGTATACAGCTCCATTGTACGTACAATAGGTTCTATGGTTTATTGATAAGCAACATTCTCTTCTCTAGATAAAAACGAAATATATATTTTTATTTAGAAAGATATATTTAGTAGTGTATAAAGAATATACAACAAGCAAATGTGCTGAGGGAGAAAAAAATGGTAATGAGAGGGGGAAATAAAGAGAGGGAAATCACCCAATGGTGACACTCCCTAGGCACTGAGTCGCACTCATTTATGGTTAATTAAGATTATGTGAAAGTGTTTTATAGTGATTTCTGAAATAGGTGCAAATTAAATGTTTTGTCAATTGAGAGTCTGCAGAAGATGAAAAATAATACATATGTCAATGGTCGAGAAATATATATATAGTTTTCTGCCAGATCCTGGAGCCTATATACCAATTTTAATATTTTTACGTATTTAATTATGTAATTTCTCTGAAAAAAAAATTATAAAAAAGCCCAATTTTCTTCAAGAGTCAACATCTACGGTTCAATTAGCAGGAAATGTACAATATTTTTATTAGGGCTGCGTGATGGTACGCGCACGCACGAGTACTGTGCCCACGGTTCGAGCATGTATTTTGGGAACTGCAGTGGCACACAAGCCTGCATGAGCACGAAACGATGTGAAACATGTTTATTAGCTGAACGGCTCTCGTGCGAGAACGTCGTTTCCTGCTCCCCTAAAAAATCTCCTAAATGAAGAACTGCCTGATAATAGCTTTGAAAAAAAAACGGAACCTAGATGTATTGGACTCATTATCACTTTCTGTTTGTTTTTACAATAAATATTATTAATGAAAAAAACAAACTGCCTAATCTCTTCACTCACTCATATACATGCGAAGAAAATTGAATAAGCGTAATACAAATAATTCCTTTCACCCCCCCCCCCCCCCCTCCTCTCGCTCCATTTCATGCTTTAATCATTGTTCACTCAAAAGAATGCAAGAATTATTTCATTGTATTTTTTAGAATTAGTGACCCAAGAAGTATATGAAATGTGATGTCACTTTTGTGTAATTATTTTTGTTATATTTGCTTTGCAGTCGTTGCTGGGTAGCTGGATCAGCAACGTGGAGTGGGGAGGTATCATCGAAGAGTGTGACCCTGACTACTCTCCCACAGACGGGGGAATGGTTGGACTGAGGAACATTCATGTGTTTGGACTGGCCAACCTACTTCGGCGGCCCATTGTCCTCATCGACTGTCTTCAGGGCATGAAAGCATCTGCTGACTATGCTGGTCAGTCTTGACTCTTTAATTTCTAAAGAGTCCTTCAAGGAAACCTACATTTATTCATTTATGATAAGTTTTTTTTTTTTTTTTTTTTCACTATCTCAATTATACGAAGTATAAGTGAAATTATGTAATCGGTTAGAAATGTTATTCTGAGTTTTCATCGGAATTTCATTTTTTCCAACCTCCTGAATTCAATAAGAAAAAAATCTTGTGTCGGTCTATTGTTTTCTTGTTTGAAATATTGTTTAAAAGGTTCAATTTTTGTTACTTTTTTTTAAACAATTTTGTATTTTGGTTTTTTCAATAAAGTTTTTAAAAACTTTGTTATGCATTCAGTACGCTCAATAATAACTTTTTGGAGTTGTATGGAGTGCAAAACTGCTGAAAAACTCAATAGTTAAGCTGAGTGCCGCGCGAGTGTAGTAGAGGGTTAATAATAACATATTTCTATACAAAAATAATTACACTGACTAGAAACAAAGTGCGAGCCGAGGGTCCACAGTTTGCGGCACTGCAGCAATTCTAATGCGATTTCTTCGTATGCATATTGTCACAAAAAATTATATATCGTTTGAGCAAAGAAAAAAATCACTTGAAAAAAGATAAAATAAGTTTTTAAGAAGCTGCTAATTTGTTAACGATACACCTATATTAACAGTTATGTCAACTTTGATTTATCGACAGCCGATGAATTTCTACAAATTACAAACAAATTTGTTTAAGTATTTGATTTTCATACTTTTATTTTTTTATTAGACATTGAATATTTATTCTAAAATACATTTCGAGGATTGAAACGCAGGGCTTGTGATTGTTTCCGATAAAATGTATTTTTAGTTACCTCACATTAGAACTTGCGTCTTCATCTATCAAGTGTCTAACGCTCAAAGCAAATACAATTAATATTTGTAAGTTTAAATTAATATTATATTATTTACAAACTACCTATATTTATCATTACCAATGACGGGAGATTGTCTAAAATTTTAAAAATGTTTTTTAAGTCCTGCGTTTTGACCCTCAATTTTTTATATATATATTATTTTGTTTCATACTATGTCCATAACATACAAAAAAAAAGGGTAATTTTTTTTATTATTATTTTTATGTAGTCGCGATAATGTAAGTTGGTTTGCAGCTGTGTTCTTACCTGGGCTGAACCCACCGATGGCCTGTCGCGACAAGACTGGAAGGTTAAACTCCCCACTTCTTCTCGCCTGGTCTTCAGCTGCTAGAAACCATTACGTGCCTCTGGTTCCCATCAAAGACGGTACGACGTGTTTTCAATAATCCCATTGTGTATTTATTTTTGGAGAAATTAATTTATTGTTTGTTAATGCGGATTATTTTTATTTTTACACAATCTGTTAGGTGGCCAACTACCCAGAGTTCCGAGAAGTTTCCTTCCTGAAGTTTGGGGTTTTCCTCAGTCGCTTCTCGATACTTATGTACAATTTGACGAACAGAATTGTCTCACCATTGGTAAGTGATCTTCAGAGACCGCATTTATTTGCACTAAAAAATACCAAAATATGTCATAATATACTATAGAAAAAAAGTTGAAAAAGACGAATTATTTTCTTATTTATAAAATCATTTCTTTTTAAATTATATAATACGTAGTACCTACCTAGTGCAACGCCGTTTGCGTGAAGCAATCCGAAAAAAACGCCCAGATTTGTGGCGAAACATTTCATGGCTTTTGCACCATGATAATGCATCTGCTCACACTTCATTGCTTGTTCGTGAATTTTTGGCCAAAAACAACACTGTAATGATGCCCCAGCATCCATATTCGCCAGACATGGGTCCGTGTGACTTTTTTCTGTTCCCAACAATAAAGAGGACCTTAAAGGGCCGTCGTTTCACAAGCATAGATGTGATTAAGAGCGCATCGCTGAGAGAGATGAATGCTATCCCAAAGATCGAGTTGCAGAAGCGTTTCGGGGATTGGAAGAAGCGCTGGCATAAGTGTATAATATCTAATGAGGACTATTTTGAAGGGGATAACATTGAACACACCTCGTACAATATGTCTATATGTATATTACATAAACATCTTAAATAATAATTTATTCATCATACATTTCGAATGTGTTCGAATTTTCAGACAATATTAATAGGTCTAAACTTAACATTGACATGATTTTAACACTCATGATTTGCCAAATAATATGTTTGGGAACCGCTGGTTTAGAAGAAGAGGGAAACGTAGTTTATTACTTAGGTGAAAAAAGACATTCATCCAGAAATTGTATTGAATACTATTTAAGGAGACATTTCGACATGAAAGGTCAAGAAGCCCTTTCTTAATGCTGTTAAATATATTTAAAAAAGAATGAGACCTGCGTCCGAAAGGTATGTCATTAGACTGAAGATATCTGAAAGACCGAAGGTGATACAGTGAACTTTATAGTCATATTTGGCCTGTTTCTAGGTCTAATGATAGCATAACTTTTAACCAGAGAAGGACAGAAGATGAATGTCCTCTCAAATACAATTGAATAAACTTTCGGGAAGACCGAATGCGGTTTTTCATCTGCTTCACATAAGATGTCTTCCTCTCCCCCTCCATCTCCATTAGTTGATTACAAATACAGTGTAAACTCCATTTAACCTCACTCGATTTAACGACAAACTCCCTAAAACATCGAAATTACTTGAATCTGGTTGGTTTACCTTGTTGTCCATACAATGATACACTCTATGTAGCATCACACCCACTCTAAATAACGACAACAATACGTCATTACTAAGCAATAAACAGTACTTTAAAGTTGCCGAAATTAATAAAAACTGCAGCTGTGTACGTTCTTTTGTTTGTTATTTTGTTGCTTTATTGTCTAACACGTATTACCTCGACTGTTGGCATCATACGTACCGAAGATTCTAAGAAATTCGTTCTTTTGTTTGTTGTGATTACCTTGCACGTGTTTACATCGGCTACTAGACTTCTTGTGTAACCAAGTTGATCCCACAGTATCCCAAGATATGAATAAAATACATAAGAAAATACTAGAGCAGCAAAAACCGTCAGACGAAGATAACAGACTATACGCAATAAGCGTTGTTATTTGTATCAATATTAATGTTTGTTGTTTGTAAATTTTATACTTTATCAGTAAATAAATATTATAATAGTAAAATACTATTAAATGTAATGTAATATGTATCGATTTTTCTTCTCTTCATTTAACGACAACTCTCAATAACGCCATAAAATGCGCAGTCCCTTAAGTGTCGTTATATAGAGTTTACACTGTATTTCGAACTGGGGAAGTGCATTTCCGATGACTCACCTCTGACTTTTTATTTTTCTGCTAGGAGGAGAAATGAGTTTGGCACAGCCGTATCTTCTGAAACTGACATACGCTATGGATGAGCTCTTCTTGGCCAAGAATGGAGTTCCACCTCTAGTTCTTACTGATCTCTACCAATATGAACTTAGAAATAAGGTAAGCTACAATATGGAACTTAAATAGCGTTCTTGGCAGTTAGAGGACAAGGTTAGGTTTGACAGCATCAGTTTCAATGAATTAATTTGATTCATATATATACTACCAGTCAAAAGTATTTGCCCATCTTTCTTTTCTTAAAAAATACATATTTAAGTGTTAGAACAATATTGATATAATTTAAACAAAAATGAAAACAATTTGAAACTTTAACAGATGATTGATTGATATGGCAGCCTTTGGCAGCTATTACAGCTCTACATATTCCAGGCATTCTTTTAATAAGTTCTTCCAATTTTTCTGCAGAAATTTTCTTCCATTCATCCTGTAGAAATCTCCAGAGATCTTGTTTGTTAGTTGGGGCTAACCTTCTCACATTCCTATCCAACTCATCTCATAAAAGCTCGATTGGGTTCAGGACGGGAGGCTGTGGTGGCCAAATCATTTTGTTTATTTTTTCCTGTTGAACATCGGGCTCAATAAAGCTCTTGCATAGCTTAGAAGAATGTTTTGGATCATTGTCCTGCATGAACACGAACATTTCTCCTATTATTCTTTCACCAGAAGGAATTGCATTTTCCTCCAGGATTTTTTATATTGTTTTTTTTTTTTTCATGATTCCTTCAATTTTGACTACATCGCCAACTCTGTTCTCACCAAAACACTCCCAAACCATTACAGAGCCACCACCGGACTTAATTGTAAGCACGATATAATAATTTTTGTGTGGCTTACCTGATGTTTTTCGAAAATTTGGTCTCGTCACTCCATAACACTTAAAATAGGCCATAAGACTATTAAAAGAATGCCTAGAATAAGTAGAGTTAGGTTAGTTTTTATGACTCATGCCCGGGCTTTAACTATGAGGTCATATCGCGTACTACCAGAGCGCGCTTTTGTCCCTTGATGGACATGAGCCCGACTCTACTATGGGAGTCCTAAATGTTGCCTACTCTAAATTTGTATTCACTTACGGTTGGGATCTTTAACGAGTACCTGAGATCGTACAGACTCTGGACCATCGCTTGATTCCCATCCGAAAGACGGCATACTCAAGGTTTTTCACCTACCGGGACCCTCGGTAGGTAACTACGCTGTAAGCTATCGGCACCCTAAGTAGTCAATCCAAATTCAGTCTTTTTTACTTAATTTTTTTTCTACCTTTATTTAAGGAATATATTGCGATCACTATCTGTATTTGTTCTTCTTTAATTATCATCTTTAATCATTAGACTTATAATTTCTCATGGTTCTGTGAGCACTTTATGTTCAAAAGTGGAAATTTATTGTAGAAAATTATTGCTTAGTGTTTTAACATACAACGGAGTACAAAAAGAAGAAGTATGTTTGAGGGTACGCGAGCAAAAAAGGAAGTATGACGTAAACTCCTAATTTTGTCCGCATCACAGTATCCAGCCGAATTCAGTTAGTTATTGCTTCTCTCCAAAAAATAAAAATGGAGCTTCACTAATTATTAACCGAAAGTTCAGCGAAAATTGGTTCTAATCTTAGTTAAACATTTTATTTCATTCGTTTGCTATCTAAATTATTACGATATCTATGAGTTTGACACAGCCATACCAGGAGTAAATATATAATATAATTTCAAAATTAACAAGCGCCCCCCTCCTTGACTAGTTGATGTTACAGTCGCGGTGTGAAGAGGGGGCCCCGATGCCGGCCAACTGGCGGGAGGAGACCATCACAGCCTCAGTGACAGCTCTTCAAGAGGGCCGCGTGGCCCGCTGTATCGTCTGTAATGCCATCTCCCTTCTACCTCTGAGGAGCAACTGGCTCCGACCGGGTGGCCTACTCTACAAGATGGCTGCCACCATGTCCGGCTTCCTCCTCGAGGGACAAGAGTACACCTTCAGAGGCAATCTGTACATCTCTTCGGTGAGTCTCCATATCAACCTAGTATTTATTTAAATCTTCATTTTTAGCTTACTTTCTGTCATTGAAAGAAAAATTGAGTTCATTTTGCTGTTGTTACTATAAACGTTTTCTTTATATTTGAGTTGACGAAACTACTTCTTATGTGAACAGTAATCATTTTTCCATTGCTTGATTGGGGGGAGCCCCTCTATTCACTGGATCGAGTTGAGTGATTGTTCTCATCGAAAAAAAAACTTTTAAGATTTCAATGAAATTCAACAATAGCAGTTGCGCAAACATTCGCTGACATAACTATTTTTGCTAAAAAGGTATGCTCAAAATTGCGGACAGTGTACAATATGCACACTCCGGATATGTTTGCTTTACACACATAACCTGCCAAGTAAAGTTGTAGTCAAGTGTGTGTATATAATTGCCATATAGTTTATACTCTGTAGCATAGTGTGCTTACAATAACGCGTATCAGCTTATGCGACGAATTTTCGTGTTGAGGAGTCCCCGGACACTAAAAACAAAATCTTAAAATTCGGATAAGAAATCAGAGAGAAATTCAAATCGAGAAATTCGTTTTTCGTCTCCTTGTTCAACATTTAGTGACGATCCGATTTGACTGGAAATCAATAAGTGTCGTTCTTAATGGAGGTCTACACATATAAAATTATCGGGAGTTAATGTGTTCACAGATAGAAACGCAGACAGTTTTTGTTTTTTTTAATTTCATTTTTGAAATCAGGGATATCGGAAAATATAAAATTCCGTTGAAAATTCCACATCGAATATCTGACCGATTACATAACTTCCCCTATACTTCATAGAGCTGGGGGAAGTGAAAATAATGTTCAGGCTTAACAAATTGCCTACTTTTAGTACTCGATCAGGCACATCTCTATCTCTTTTTTTTTATAATGAATTGTAAAGTCAGTTTAATTTATTATTTTTTGTATAAACATGACTTCTTTTTTGTTCTTTTAGAGATACAGTTTTAAGTATGATCTCAATCTGGACACACTGGTTGTCAGTAAAATAGACCCCAACTCAGCATGTCCTTTCTGCCAAGAGTGAGTATTTTCTTAAGTTCTTATTAATTATATTATCAAACCAATGAGAGTCACAAAATATCTGCAATCATTAACTTGGATCAGTGCGTTTGATACTTCCGTGGAGTGTCTCTCTTCAATTTTAATTGAATTAGTATGAAAATGAACGTTGAAAAGATAGGTGCTGGTTCTATTCATATTATAAGCAGAGAACCTGTACGAAAATAAAAATATATTTTACTTATGGAACCGAACTCATTTTCTTCAGTATTCGTTGCATTCTTTTCATGAGTGAACAATGCCACCAGCTCCTCTCACGTCTGCTTCCTCATTCCCCATAACATAATTTCCATAACCATGTTTTCTTAATTTCTCTTATTGTTGGACTCTTCATATGGACACCTTTCCTATGAAACGTCGTACCCACCAAAACCCAAACTTCTCAGTTTTCATATTTATTTTAAATGCAATCAAGCTTGTTTTGTTTTCCTAGATTGTTAAAAGGCTTTTTTAATGAGTAAACATACAGAAATAAAAAAAATAATTGGAAAATAATGGTTGTGCCATTAAATCTTGCTTTTTTTAAAAAAAATGTTGGATCATTTGGTACGTGCGGGTGGGGTTTGTAGAGAAACACAACCATTTCACATGTCACTGTATCGTAAGCGACAAAAATATTTCGGTTACGATTCTTTATTGTTTCTAGATGCTTATGATACTTTTGTTTTTTCAAATTTTTAATTCATCGTATTAAGAAACCGGAAAACTATTTTTTTTTCTGTGTAAAGTATGAAAAGAGTATATAAATTTCTCGATTTCCACAAAAATATGGCTTAGGATGTTTAACTGGGAAGATCTGGATGTATAAACGTTTCAACAATGTCCCCCCCCCCCCCCCCCCCCCCCACTTCTGAATCGAACCCAAGTCGCGTATAGTCGGCTTGGTCGTGTGACTGCGCCATGCAACTCTCTGTTGTCTGGACCCTTAAAGGTTTTATGTTGAAATTAGAATCAATCAATTTCTCCAAGTCCATTTTCACGACGGACTTTTTCAAACTACCCTCTCAAAAAAACACAGTGGATATTAACAATTTGCTGGCTTCCAGGGTTGGGTGATTACTTGTGGAATATTTTTTTTGGATGATATGTAGGATATATGTTTGTTGGTTGGAGGATGGTGTATTTACCAGTGTTGTTGTGTGTTTGGTGTAGATGCTCTCTTCGCCGGGTGGGCCCCACTGGAGCTGTGGAGTACGAGGATGGAGACAGGACACTGTTCCCGGTCCAGGACCTCTCCAAGACACGATGTCAGTGTGGAGCCAAGCATTACTGGAGGGGCAACTACTACGATAATCCTCCTCACGTCGTAAGTTCTCATTATTGGTTATTATTGAGGCCATGATTTTTTTTAAATCTTATTTTATTGCCATAGAACGTATTTTTATGTTCCAAAAGAGATTACTAAATATGTAAACCATTTGTGAAAACTTTTGGTCCATTTTTTCTGGCTACTGCTGGCTCGTTCACATATGGTTTATAATTTCATTGGATTCTCATATTCCATCATTTGGGATGAGGCGTTTTGGTATTTGGTACGTAGATGCCTTTGACGATTAAGCATATGCCTAGAAGGTCGGCTCCAGTACTTTTTAATAAACTAATGTAACTAGTTTTATATGCTTATTTTCATCCGTCTTCTATTTTATCTGGGAGGTGAAAAAACCTTGAGCACGACGTCCTTCGGATTGGACGTTAAGCGATAACACGGAGCGTTAAGCGATTTTACCTCCTCTTCTCTCAAGAGGAGGTAAAATATGAAGAGAGCAGGAGTATTACGAGTAAGGCAGGGCGCAAGTTGAGATGCAGTGCGGTGAGGTGACGCAAGGTGACAAGAAATTAATACAAGCGTGAAGTGGCTGTTTCTGCGTGCCGTGAGTCTGCGAAGTTCTGTGTTAGTTCACAGTTTTCACGGCGTGAGTTACAATAGTCCAGTGTTTTTCTCGTTTTTAACATGGAAAAGAAACTTTTAGAGGCAGTTCGTGAGTGAAAGGTTTTGTACACCAGAAATTGGAATGAAATTGGTAATAATTCTTGTATTATTAATTAGAAAAATCATTCTTGAGGATGAATTCTCCGTGGGTTTTTCTTTTTCCAAATAACTGCTTTTCGGAAGCTTCTTATGATAATATAAAGTTATTACTTCGTCGTCGCTATCTTCAGAATCAGATTCTGAACTTAATATACAATTTGCAAATGTTGCACTCATCATATCATTGATAGAACTGCGCCTTCAACTTTCGCTCTCCCCTGCGCGCAGTTCATTCAGATCCTGCTTCACTTCACCGAACTGCGTCTCAACTTGCGCCCTGCCTTAATGAAGGTTCAGTGAGCGAATGCGGCATTATGAACAGAAATGCAGGCAACCTCTGTTTATGTCCAGATCACATTAGAGCTGGAATGGGACGGTGTTGAGAAAGTGGAGAGGCTGTTGTGGTTCGAGGGAGAGACGGACTCCAAGCTGAACACCTGTCTCTACGAGGCTGCCAAGGAGATAGTCATGAGGAACTTCCCCTCGTCCACCAGACCTGAGCTCGACCTCGAGAAGCTCTGCGAGTACGTCATGGAGGAGATCGTAGAGAAAATACCATCCCTTAACAAACAGGTAAATATTTGTTGAATTTCTGAGGGTAAGTGCATACTGTCGGAGTTGCAGTCGAGTTTTACACAGTGTATTCCTTATATATCGTGGTCAAACCGGGGAAAAGAGAGAGTGTTCGCCTAATGAATCCATCCTTTCGCAAGTGTGTATTGAACTTCCATTCGTAAGCAGCGTCGTTAAACTCGATATAAACGTCGACCGCGACTTCTTTAGTATGTTTTATTACCTTAATTAACCACCGTAGGACGGTAATATTCTTTCGGTTTTTTTGCAAGATCCAAATAGACAAATTTTTTTTCTTCTGCTTTGGTCCTTAATTTAAAAAACCTACAAAGTAACTATTTTTTTTTATACTATACTTTCTCCAATTGGATTGATAGTATTGATGTTAGTTCAAGAAGGTAGATCATAAAGGTCTTTCAGATAGGTAATGGATCGAGTTACTCGTACTTACAGTGAAGTAAGTAAATAGAAAGAAAGTAACGTTTGAGGACTCAGAATAACTTCTAAGTTGAGAAACGTCGACATATTGAAAAGTTGTAATAAATAAATACATACAACTTATTTTTTTTAAATATTGTCTATTCCACAAAAAAAAAAAGTATACAAAAACTACCGGTTTCGGCATTACACCATCTTCGGGTTTAGTTATAAATATGTTGAAATAGACAATATAAAAAAATAAGTTCGTTTTATTTACTCAGAATAATAAGGCTGAAGAAAAAGAGAATCGGATGGGACCTGTATTGCAGCCCGAGGGGGCACATTTGACAACTGTTTGAATATGCCAAGTAAATGTTTTTTTTTTAAGGAAGGGAGAGTTAGTATTCAATAACATTACTTGTTTGTTTTTGTGATGCATGCCCAGACTATGAGGTCAAATAGCCTACTACCAGAACGTTCTTTCGTTACTGCACTGGTAGACATGAGCCCGGCTCTACTGTGGGAGTCCTAAATCTTGCCTACTCAAGTTTAGTTACCTAGGGTAGAGCTCTTTAACGGGTTCCTGACATCTCACAGGTTCGGGGCCATCGCTTAACGTCTCATTCGAGCGGCGTGCTCAAAAAATGTTTACCTCCAAAATCGGCCAGGTTTGGAACCCATGAGCTTGATCACACTAGACAAGCACACTATCTCTGTGCTCTCAGCGTCCCTTTGTATTGAACTTATATTTACTTCTAACAGTTTTCGAAAAGTGCTCTTCGGACTGCAATGTCCCTCTATTTTTTGTTGTGATTAGGGTAAATTTTTGAACAGGAATAGCGACTCATCCTCTATATGGAGGTTCAACAGGATGGCCCAAGTTCAATGCGACACCCTATTTTCACCCAGATGGTTGCAATCACAAACATGAAACAAACACAACTTTCGAATACATTTTTTGCGTTCTGTGTTGATATAGTGGAAATATTAATGAATAAAATAAAATGATAGATAAAAAAAAAAACTTTTTTGAACACTTATATTGTCTAATTCCACAAACATATACTTAAATGTGTGTCGACACAAATTGTTGAACATTGTGCTGACGATGGCGTAAGCCGAAACCGGTACATTTAAGTATATGTTTGTGGAATTAGACAATATAAGTGTTCAAAAAAGTTTTTTTCTATCTATCATTTTATTTTAAACACAACTTTTCACTATTTTTTATCCTGATTTGAAATCCATCATTGGACCTCCCCCTAGCTCTTCTTTGTCCTAAACCCACTTTTTTTTCCAAATTCTGAAACTAGTTTTTTTGAAAAGAGAAGTGACTTAAAAATGATGTTATCGGACAACAATAAAGTCGGATCCTCGCCCGCCTCAAGAAAGAGGGGAGGTTATGTACCTATTTAAAATTATGCCAACTAATGATGAACAATTGTATTTTTTTTCATGTTTGTAAAGTGTGATCTGGGTGAAAACTGAATATCGTATTAAAATGTGTCCCTTAAATAGTATTTTTGTCATCTTTCTTTTCAAGAAATATGATTTTTGAATCGAAAAGAAACATATAGTGTACTATTTTGGAAAAAAAGTTTAGATTGGGGGATAAAAAATTGTGAAAAGTTACGTTTGTAACAGCAACTGCCTGGGTGACCCATTGAACTTGGCCCAGCCTGCATATAAAATAATTAAATTGTGTCCACTGTTTAACTTTTAATATTCAGTATTGGAATCAAATGAATTAACTATTTTTTTGTAATTCCATCTTATAGAAACTTTCCACCATACATGTTGTGACACTCTGAAACTCTGATTGACTTATGATTGTGTTTGCAGAACGAGACAGAGGCAGGAAGCAGAAGTAGGACTGATGAAGAGTACGAACCCCCTCGAAAGAAGGTTTCTATGGTCTCCATAGACGACTCATCTCCCAAACCCTCGACCAGTTCCACATGAACACAAAAATACCTCAAAACTCCTCAACCTAAACTTCTATCTATAGTTTGTTTCTCACCTGTTTTATTTATTTATTACTTTGTTTTAGGCCAGTAATGTGTTTTCTTCTTCTGTTTTTTGTCCACTTTGCTCTTTTGTCTTGTACTTGATTACAGCTAAATGGAAAAAAAGACAAAAAAATAATAATATAAGATGCTTAAGGAAAAAACTGTCTGATTCTCTCGTTTAATAGGACTTATTTTGATAACTGTCTTTTATTAATATAGTTCTACAATTGTCTTGTGACATGAAGGTTTTCATTGTGAATAAATAAAATTCTTTCCAAAAGCGCGAAAGGGTTCCAACATAATATTGGAATTTATTATTAGCACATTTATAAATTAAGCTACAAAAATATCGACTCATTTATTTATTCTGCATAATAAATAAGAAAATGCCGTTATAATAAATTTTAGATGCAACATTCCTCTAAATACTCACGGCAAAAACTATCTTATTGCCTTAGGTTTTGTACATATATATACTAAAATACTAATATTAAAGTATCAACATACTGAGAATTACGTTCTTTCAGGTTTTGTTTTGCCAATTATGTTATTATTGTGTCTGATTAAACCACTGCGAATCTCACTTTAATGTGGGAAAATTATGAGGATTCATTTTTTAAAATAAATTTATTTTCCCCTACATTTTCTTTTTCTCTGAAAATTAATGACCATCAGTGTTTAAAAAAAATGTATAATAATTTAACTTGACTTATAAATTACTTTAAGTTATATGTGTTATTTTTTTTTTATATATGTATATAAATATTATATATATTTGATTTTCTTTATAAGTTATATGTATCTCAAATTAATTGTACTGTACATATTGATTTTTTTTTATTATTAGATAAAATATAAAATAAGTTTTTGTCTTTAAAAAAAGTTGTTTTATTTGCAAACCGACGACGTTGATAAAATAATTTCGTTCCAAAATCGTGCGCCGACCAACTCAGCACCACTAGTTCCCAGAATTGGTTTGAATGGTCAAATCTACTATGAAGAAAGATAACTACTACTAAGTTATAAACAATTGATATTTTATACTTATATTTCCATCTGTAAACTATAATACATATACAAGTATAACAATAATAAAAAGATATAAATAATATTGTCTGATTCAGTACAAAAATACAATTTTCCTCTAATATTGGTAGTAAATAAATCACAGTGACAAAACGTTCTTATTACTGTGAACGTAGTAATGGCACCTCCCTCTTACAGAGGTGAGCAAATTTCTTTGCCTTTTACTTATTATTTCACACTTTTTTGTATAATTTACAATTTGGACTTCAGTGAAGTCAATAATTTTTCAAGTTTCATTGCCTTTTGTAGATTTCCAGATATTTTCACTTTTCCAGTCATGAATGCTGATGTTGCTTTCAGTTTACCTAAAAATAAATAAACAAAACGTCACACAACTTGGAACATAAGGATTTTTTTTTTCCTACAATAAAAAACATTACGTGAACTTTAGTTAGTTTAAATATGTTATAGAAATCTATGTGGCCAGGATTTTTTCTACTCGTAACTCCTCGAGCTACTGGATTGATTTTGATAGATGTGCCAATAATATTGATGAAAACTTGATATTCCGAAAATAATTGTTCTTTCAAATTAAGATTCGCTTTCTCAGCCTGTTGTTTCAATATGGCGCCATCAAAACAACATGGATTTGAATGTGCTTGAGGTGTAAATGTGCCAAAGTAAATCAAATTAAACTCTCAAATTTTGTACATGTTGCCTCGAGAAGACAAAATATACTTAGCTTCGATAAAATAATAACGTGAGAACGACAACGAAGGAGAATCATTATCCCACCGAATTTCTACAGTCTATCTTATACTATATATATATAAATTTCTAGATATTGAAAAAAAGTTAATAAGTATAGGACTCACCTGTAAACAGTTTATGAAAGTTCTCGCTGTTCATAGTGAGAGTGGCGTCAGGAGTGTCTGAGGGTTTCCCCTTCCCGGCGCTACCTTCACCATTCCTCAGGTCTATGAACCAGTTCTCCTCATTTTTACCTACACAAACAGCATCAGTATCAATACGTATTCTAGTTAGCATAAAAATATATATTTCATTTTATATAGCAACGCTATGGGATTCAAAAATAACAGAGATGGCACTAATGTGGTATATTCTCAACTACTTCACTCACTAAGATTTCTAAGGTGTTAGTTTACTCGATCAATAAACATATTAATGCTCCTTGGATTGTAAATATGATGGAAACATCAAAATTTGAAGAAAAATAAATTCCATTGAGTTAATACTGAATTCAAAACAGACCCAAATTATTTGTCGATTTCGCATGTGGTTAAAGTTTCTTCAAATAGAGTCCCGACTGGAAATATAGTCTAAAACCAAAAAAGAATTGAAATTTTCAACTTTCAATATACTTAAAACAATTAGTAAAATTTCGTGGCAGCTATATAGCCCTGACCACGTGGTCTCTCCCACGTACTCTAAACAATCTAACTTGAGTGTCAGTCAGTAGCTTAAAGATCACGAGTTCAAAGCCAGGCCGGGGCCCTTAGGTTTTTATCTGGGGGTGAAATGAAAAGGTATCAGATGCTCGTTGAAGATCCCTTTCCCTATCCATTAGGCAAAATTTAGTATTTCCACAGTAGAGTTGGGCTCATGTCCACCACAGCGATAAAAGAGGGCGTTTGACTTCATATTTGAAGCCCGGGGATGAGTCACAAAACAAGGAAGTAGACGGTTCAAAATTCAAGGAAAGCAGGTGCATTCAGCAGTTGAAAAATACAAATTTTATTTTATATGCAATTTTAGTTTTTAATTCGAAAATAAGGAGCAACCTTCATAGTTACACACACCCATTCACAAAACTTTGATACGTATTTTAGGTTCATGAAATTAATTCAATTAAATTTCAAAGCCACGTGCACTTGGAACTTTTGGCATCATCTCATTTGACAAAAAAAGCAGTGTACCAGAGCTGAGGTTGAACTGGAAGACGGCCTGAGTGGATGTGACGATGTCAGAGTTGAGTTTGGACTTGATGGCGAGGAAGATGCCTTCCACCTTGGGGTCATGACCCCCAGAGGAGCTGTCCCCTGAACCAGCGGGGGCCGAACCTCCACCAGCACTGCCACTGGCTGCTCGGGTCTGCTGTGCCGACATCATCATCCCACTACTCGCAGGCTCATCCAGGAAGAAGTCTGGCATGAGGTTGTTCTTGTTACCTGGAAAAAAAAATATACATATATGAACCGTTCAAAGCCTCCGAAATACAATTTTACGGGGGGAACAAGAGTTAACTAGAAAATAATGTAACTGAAGAAACTTGGGGCTCTTAATTTCTTTTCAAACAGGCGTCAAGTGAAAGTGTTTTTGTCTAGACAACCCTCTAAACAGGGATCCTGCGATGTTTTGTACTGGAGCTGCAACAATCCAACACATTGCTTTGGAAAATATTTATATTTCTTTTGCAGTGTAAAACTGGCACTGGTGTGGGCAGTGGCGAATGAAAATTAACGAAGAGAAGTGTAGCCATCCTACCTTCACTCTGAGACGCCAATCCTGCCCTCCGATTCCTGCCTCCAATCAAATACGCTACCTTAGGTTCTATCTAGACCGACGACTGCCATGGAACCTTCATATACGACTAAAACGACTGGAGCTGAACAGACGGTATGGTCTGCTCTACCGGCTGCTCAGCAGACAATCCAAACTTGCTATTAAAAACAAACTGACCATGTACACGACAATAATAAAACCTATATGTACATATGAATTATGGGGTTGTGCAATCTAACATCAAGCGTATCCAGACTTTTCAATCCAAAGTCATACAATTAAAATTGTCGATGCACCCTTCTAAGTGTCCAACCTTACCCTCCATAATGATTTGGAAATTTTATTATTGACCTCATCAAGTCCCGCTTCTCCAAATTTCACTCTAACCTTTCTTTCCATGTCAATCCAATTACTCTTGTCATCCCATTCCCATCCAGATAATCCCCCCCCCCCCCCCTCCCCCCGAAGACTGAGGCGGCACTGGCCGAGAGACCTGCTAATGACCTTTAATATGACAACCTTCTAACAATTTTTTACGCCTTCAATATTTTTTAGCCCGATTTCAAAATGAATTAATATATTGCAATGAGCATACATATATATATATGTATCTCATAATGAGCATACATATATATATATATGTATCCCGCGGCCATTATGTCTGAAACATAAGAATTAAATTTTTAAATATTTTAGCCTTCTGTGAATTAAGGATTGAGTTTACTCAGTTTTTGAATCAAGAGAGGACTCGTCACTGGATAGAGCGGGCTTGTCTATTATGCTCAAGATCGCGGGTTCGAAACGCGGCCGAGGCCCCTACGTTTTTTTTTATCTGGGAGGTAGAAAACAACTTGAGCATTCCATCTGGACGTTAAGCGATGATCCGAGTCTGCGCGATGTCAGGTACTTTTACAGATCCCTATCTTAACTAAACCAGGGTTGGCTCCCACAATACAGTCGGGCTCATGTCCACCAGAGCGACGAAAAGCCTAAGCATAAACGGTAATTCTCACTCCTGTTGCTATTTTCCGCCTCTGTTAACTCTGGGATCTTGTGCAATACGTCTACTAGTGTATTAGGAAATCAAATTTCGAAACAGGTCTTAAACATAATTTCAGAAAGTTGTTGAAAAAAAAAAAACAAGATAGGAGGGATAGATAATACTAAGGCAAGGTGAAACTAACTACAGATAGAACATTTTTTATGATCCTTCAGTGGTTTGACAGAAAATGTTCAGGTTAGAACATAATACAGGAACATGACAACAAAAAATAATACTCAGGCTTAACAAAAGGCCTCTCTGGGCTGAGGATATCACTTGCTGTCTTTATGTTTTGCAAATGATCTTAAATTTCGGGCGGCAGTCCTGACATTTCTGGGCGTTACAAACCTTTTATCCAAATATTACAATAAAGAATGAGATATTTCATAAATAGGCAAAGCTAAAGATTATTCATTAATACTCAATGTATGTAGATAATAATTACCAACATTTCTTCTAATTACTACTTACTTCCAGTATTTACAAAACGTAGAACTTCTTCAGTCAAGTGGATATCACATACTTAAATGATTTTCGATGTGTAGGTTCGTTACACGAACAAGTCGATTAATTTTATTGTAATTCAATATATGTTAAGTGAACTGTTACTGTCCCTAGTATACAGTTGTTTGTGTGATTGTTTTGGTGAGTCAAACACGGGCTTCAAGTATGAGGTCATACCGCCTACTACCAGAGTGCTCTGGTGGACCTGATCTACTGTGGGAGCCCTAAATTATTCCTACTCAAGTTCAGTTACCAAGGATAGGGGTTTTCAATGAGTAACTGATATCAAAAGTCAGGAACATGGCTTAACATCCCATCCGAAGGTCGGTGTGGTGAAGATATTTGTTTACCTTACAGAAAAATAACAGTAGGTTCATATTGACCAGAAGAAGGAACATGTGTCCCGAAATATTGTCAGAAAAAAGAAGACACCTCTGGAAGAAATGCCGAAAAAAAACCAACAATTCTATATCCCAGAGAAGTTTAAGAAACACAATAACAGTATACAAATAATAATGTCTACTAATATAAACGATTTGTAGAAGGTGAAGAATGTAGGTTACCTTGCAAAGATGATCTCCAGGAGTGAGAGCGGAAACTAAATGGTATTCTATTGTGTACTGTATTACTATTCATGTTGCAAGTCACTTCCCCAACCATTCATAGCGATAAGATTAAATATTAATACAACTAACAACACACGTAGATCAATAATATGTTTTTATATTTTCTTAGTGTTATCTTTCTGATTAATTGTTTTATTGACATCTTATTTAGTTAAAGATTATTAACGTTTATTTAAAATCAACAAAAAAATAATCAATAATTGAAAATATGTAGAATGTTGTGGGTTTCTTTAAATATATATTTTTTTAAATTATTATAATACATTTAAATTATCTCCATTATTATGGAGGATTCTATTCCAAAGTTGGGCCAATTTTTTAAGCCCAAATTCATAATCTGCCTTAATTTTGATCTAAAACCAGTTTGAATATGAGGTTGTCACGTCATGCAAAGTAGCGGGATAAATTAAGTTCGAAAACCGTTCAAGATAAGCTTTTGTTAAAAAGTTCGCTCAGCTAAGTCAGCTATTTAAGAAACGAGTTGCTGAAACTTACCACTTTTTGTAGAATATCAAAAATTGATATTCTGAAAAAGGACAGAACTTTCTTAACGTC
This sequence comes from Aradus depressus, assembly GCA_963662175.1. NCBI lineage: Eukaryota > Metazoa > Arthropoda > Insecta > Hemiptera > Aradidae > Aradus > Aradus depressus. The sequence goes on along the minus strand of OY759216.1, from coordinate 24,294,013 downwards.
TTGTTATTTCAGATGGTGTTAATAATTATTTAATAAAGACAAAATATATTAATAACGTGCATTTAGATTAGTTAAACTGCAAACGAAATCATTAGCATACGAGTGCAAGTAAAATGTTTCACCGAACCTCCTTATTACAAAGCCAATTTCATGAATATAATCAAAAACATTATTTATAATCATTTCGGTTGAACTACAAAATGTGTAATTTTTTTGTGTATTTCTAAAAGCATAGAATTTCAAATCATATGTAAATTTTCGGTCTTGTAATGTACGCCAAAAACTACAATTCCGTTAAATCGCTAGGGGTGTAGTTTTTAATTGAAATAATGTATTCAATAAACACTGAAGAAATCTAAATGAGCAAATTCACAATTACTATTTTACATTTTCCTTAAGACTTTTTCCTAAACATTTGCGAAGCCGTGGAAAATACTAAACCACTATCTAATAATTGTATCGTTGATCCCAATTAACAAGTCTGAATTTTCACAAATCAGTGTGGACATTAAGCTGCCTAACATTGTTTATCAACGTAGTGAGATCATCAACCGACATAAAAAAGGTCACTTGTTGCTACAGTGAGCGCTAGGCTTAAAAAGGGTGGTATAGAGAAGAAACTTACTGGGAACGCAGGCGTATTGGTCAATTTGGTCTTGGGTGAGGCCAGCAGTTCTTAACACCTCCTCGTCTATGTAAAAGTTCCCCGTCGTATTGCGAGGATCCTGACAGAGGATGTGGTAGGCAGCGTCCGCCACTATCTCCGGCTTTCTGGAGTGTTGTTCAGAACCTTTCCCGGTCAACATCTCTATCGCCGCCGTATGGATAGCTACCAACACCAAATCGGAATATGTCGAACTCAGGAAAATCAATCCCATTCTAATAATCAAAACCTCCATAAACAAATAATTATATAAAACAATTAATTATTATACAAAAAGGAGAAGTTTCGAAATTTTAAGTTTTAAGGCGGGAAAAGTTATTTTATTTTCCCATTTTTGCGCAACGCCGAACTAGAATCTTGTCAATTGTAAAGTGTAACGTTAAAATATATATGATCAGAGCCGAGGTCAGCCACTATCTTTCTACGCCAAAGCTAAATACGTTTTTCCATATATGCCTCAACGTTTCGTTTTTTTCAAGTTAAACTTCTCACGTATTCAACCTTTTGGGATATTTGAAAAGATGTCTCATTCGAACCTCCCCCCTCCTCCAATAGCTGAAACATTTGAGGTGAATTTTTTTGGTTTTGACGAATACTATTTTGAAAAACAGGGTTCAAATTATTATTAAGGGCTTTATATCTTCCCCGTTTGATAACTCATTTATATTTTTATAAAAGTCTATTTCATTCAAATATTGTTTCCTGCTGTTTTTATTCATTTTTCTTCCGTCGGTTCACGGACCTATATTCACATACTAAATATGAAGTGTCTACCTCAAACGATGAGGGTGCTAAGACTTCAGACCAGACAAGAAAGACATGGGACAGATAAATGGACGAAAACAGGAACTAAAACATGAACAGATGGCCAAGCTAGTTGGACAGGCGTTCCAGATACTGACAAATAAGCAACTAGTGGCCAAACGATAGAATATCCAGTTAGTTTTTCTAGCAAAACGAAAACCAAGCCTTAATGATTCAAGTTTAATTTTAATTTTTGTTCAAGCCCACAAAGCACAAATTTCAAATCGCTTGCTTGACGAACATCTATTGATAATAGGAAATAAGTATAACTAATAAGAAATTAGACTTAATAACCTAATGAATAATTCAACAGCTTATGGAGAATTAATTTGTAGAATGTTATATAGCATTGCCTCACATGGATTTATAATGGAATTAATTAGTAAATAGATATTAGTAATATGCGATCAGTAAAATTTAATTAGTCTGGTTTAGACAAATGTCTGATTTCTAAAATGGTTAGACAAATAACAAAAAACATCATGCATACAGCTCTATACTATTACCCGCGATGAGGGTGACGACAGCTCAGGGGGTAGTGTGCTAGTCTACTGATCTCAACATCGCAGTTTCAAACACGTCAGTGGCCCTTAAGTTTTTTATCTGGGAGATACAAATCTTTGAGATTGTGCGTATGTTAGGAACTCGTTAAAGACCCCAGCCTAATTAAACCTGGAATTTTAGGAAAACCATAGTGACCTATGTTTGAACTGAGAGTATAACGAAGTTACATGTAAAATTTCATGAAAATCCGATCAATCACTAAAGAGCTAGTTACTCTTTTCATTTTTTGAGCCCCCTCCCACAACTCCCCCTTCTGTTCAAAATGTTGATATATCACGTAGTCTACATTCCAAGTTGGGTGATCCTTGAAAGGCCCTGCAAATTTAGTGAATATACATTCGACTGTTTTCCCAAGAAGCTCAAACATACATCCATACAGAAACACAGACAGAAATTGAACTGATTGTCTCTAAGGCCTTTATGTAACATGAAACGGATTTCTGATCAAACAAAAAAATCATTCCAGACAGAACTTTAATTGAGCTGAGTTTATGAAGCTTTTTCTTAGGCGACTCATGTATTTCGTTGTACTCGTACTTCTCCTAAACCCCCTTACCGATCACATTGAAATTTGCCACGATGGTAGTGTACAAGATGACGATGGATTACTACTAAAAAAATCTGAAATCGAACATACCACGGAGGAATAATAACCGAAAAACGAAATCCCCATTGAAATCAATTGAGAGACAAAATTCTCGCGCAAAATAGAATTTTTCGATTTTAAATGTAAAAATCCGGGCGAAGCCCTTTTCGGTTTACCATCGGACACCACTTTTTTTGAACCGTTTTTATCAGTGTTCTAACGTAAAAAACTTCGACTTTTTTTCGATAAAAATATTCACAGCTGTTGTTGTCTACAAAGAGGCTAGAAAAAATCCATTGAATTCAATTGAAATCTATTTAAAGTATTAATATATTCATAAAGAACATACAAGGTGAGAAGTTACTGATAATTATTAAAACACTAGCAGTAATACCCGGCGTTGCCCGGGGAACTTTGATTTTTGTCCCAATATCTTCTATAACGCTATTCAGTTCCTCGACAGTACATTCATGATGTTATAATTTTCAATTATTCATACGGAATAAGGCTTATAGTCCTTCAGCTGTTGTAACGCTAGTAAGTTTTTAGGACTCCTGGGCACCATAGCTAGTATGCGCCTTTCAACGGCGGAAGCCACACCTAGTGAATACTTAGCATCGCTGGACGTCATAGTCAGTGCGTACTTAAGAACGTTTGTGACCACAGCTAGTATGTGGCTTGCAACGCTGAGCACCACAGATAGTACGTAGTTGGGAATGCTGGGCATCATAGCTAGTATGTGCCTTGCGACGGCGGACCCAACAGCTAGTACGTAGTTAGGAACGCTGGTCACCACAGCTAGTATGTGCCTCGCAACAGCGGACCCCACAGCTAGTACGAAGTTAGGAACGCTGGGCATCACAGCTATTAAGTGCCTTGCAACAGCGGACCCCACAGCTAGTATGTAGTTAAATACGCTGGGCATTACAGTTAGTAAGTGCTTTGCAACAGCGAACTTCACAGCTAGTTCATAGTTAGGAACGCTGGGCACTACAGCTAGTAAATGCCTTGCAACAACGGACCCCACAGCTAGTACGATATTAGGAACCCTGGGCATCACAGCAGTATGCTTTTGCAACGACGGACCCCACAGTTAGTACGTTTTTAGGAACGCTGGGCCCTACAGGTAGTAGGTGCCTTGCAACTGCGGACCCCACAGATAGTATGTAGTTAGAACCACAGGGCATCACAGCTAGTATGAGTTTTGAAACGGTGGACCCCACAGCTAGTACCTACGTAGTTAAATACGCTGGGCCACACTGCTAGCGCCTTGCAACAGCAGACCCCACAGCTAGTACGTAATTAGGAACGCTGGGCATCACAGCTAGTAAATGTCTTGTAGGTGCCTTGCAACAGCGAACCCCACAGCCAGTACATAGTTAGGAACGCTGGGGCTGAGCACTACAGCTAGTAAGTGCCTTGCAACAGCGGACCCCACAGCTAGTACGATATTAGGAACGCTGGACATCACAGCTAGTAAATGTCTCGCAACAGTGAACCCCACAGCGAATACATAGTTACTACTACTACTACATGTGAAATTCATGACAATCCGATTCATGACAATACGATCAACCGTTAATGAGCTAGCTCTATATTTATACTTAGTCCCCCCCCCCTCAACCCCGCCACCCGTTCAAAACTTCGGGACGCCACACACCTTATTTTTCTATTTGGCCTTCAGGAATAATATATGCGAAATTTCGTGACAATACGACCAACCGTCAATGAGCTAACTCTATATGTATATTTAGCCCCCCCCACAACCCTCCTTCCTGTTCAAAATTTTGGGCCGTCACACACCTAATATTTCTATTTGACCTTGAGGAATATTACATGTGAAATTTCATGACGATTCGCCCATTAGTTAATGAGTTAGCTCTATATTTATACTTAGGCCCCCCCACTACCCCCCCTCCCGTAAAAACTTTTGAGCCGTCACACCGCCTATTTTTTTATTTGGTCTTCAGGAATACTACATGTGAAACTTCGTGACAATCCGACCAACTGTTAAAGAGTTAGCTCTATATTTATACTTAGGCCCCCCCACAACCCCCCTCCCGTTCAAAACTTTGGAACGCCACACACCTTATTTTTCTATTTGGCCTTCAGGAATACTCCATGTGAAATTTCGTGACAATCCGACCAACCGTTAAAGAATTAGCTCTATATTTATACTCAGGCCCCCCCACAACCCCCCCTCCCGTTCAAAACTTTGGGACGCCACACACCTTTTTTTCTATTTGGCTTTTAAAAATACTACGTGAAATTTCATGACGATTCGCCCATTAGTTAATGAGTTAGCTCTATATTTATACTTAGGCCCCCCCACAACCCCCCCTCCCGTTCAAAACTTTGGGACGCCACACACCTTATTTTTCTATTTGGCCTTCAGGAATACTCCATGTGAAATTTCGTGACAATCCGACCAACCGTTAAAGAATTAGCTCTATATTTATACTTAGGCCCCCCCACAACCCCCCCTCCCGTTCAAAACTTTGGGACGCCACACACCTTTTTTTCCTATTTGGCTTTTAAAAATACTACGTGAAATTTCATGACGATTCGCCCATTAGTTAATGAGTTAGCTCTATATTTATACTTAGGCCCCCCTTACAACCCCCCCTCCCGATCAAAACTTTGGGACGCCACACACCTTTTTTTTCCTATTTGGCTTTTAAAAATACTACATGTGAAATTTCATGACGATTCGCCCATTAGTTAATGAGTTAGCTCTATATTTATACTTAGGCCCCCCCACAACCCCCCCTCCCGTTCAAAATTTTGGGACGCCACATAGCCTATTATTCAATCGGGCTCAAAAGAATGCTACATGGGCAGTTTCATAAAAATCCGTCCAGCCGTTTGGGCGTGATGCTGGAACAAACATACATACATACAAACAAACAAACCCCGTTTCAGCTTTATTAATATAGATTAACTGAGTTTTTCATACAGATATGCCTGACTCAGCTCAGTTTTTGCAAAACAGCAGAATGTATTGAATCCCTATATAATATAGAGCTAAATTACCTATCGTTATAAATAAAAAATATTTTTTAAAAGATCTTTGCAACGTTATATATTATTATTTAAGAAGGTGATTAAGAGTAGAAGTATCCCACATAAATAGCAGATATTTTTAAAAAAGCATTAGCAAAGAAATTTAATAGGGGACACACATTACACAACACCCCTTGAGTGCATTCACACCAGTGATGACCATGAATAAATTGATGAATAATCAGCTACTGACCCTGACACTTGGAGAAAGGAAAACTAATTTGTATTTTTTCTTCCTTTTATATGTGTAATCAATATTTTTTCTGTTTTGTTAGTACGTTAGAACGGTAATAGTTTTGTAGGATTGAGAGTGGTGTTTAATGATGAAATAAATGTATTCATTTACAGAGAAAATAGATAGTTATTATGATTCATGCCTGGGCTTTAACTAAGAGCTCATATTGTCTACTACGAGTGCGCTAATTCGTCGCTCTGGTGGACATGAGCCCGACTCAACTGTGGGAGTCCTAAATGATCCCTACCTAGGTTTATTCACCTGGTGTCTGGGTCTTAAACGAATACCTGACATAGCACAGGTGCTCAAGGTTTTTTTTCACCTCCCAGTTAAAAACTCTAAGGGCTTTGGCCGGGTTTCGAACCCGCGATCATGAGCTCAGTACGGTAAAACTATTGGACATGAACAATGTGTTTTTTCAATTGATTTATGCTTTTTATAAATGTTTTGAGCACCTAAAATTAAAAATTGTTCATTAGGGTCGAAAAGAAGTGTTAAGGTCTAAGTAAATAAAATAAATAAATAATTAAAATGTAAATAAATTAATTAATCATGGCTATGGTCTTAAATTGTGTAAAGGTTCATAACGAACCAGACAACAGTATGGAAACGTACATAGGGCACACATACATACACACTTCTTCATACATAAGATAAAAATTATTTATTCTTCATGGGTGACAAACAAATAAATTACTTTTTTTTTTTTTACTTTTCCATTAATTAAAGTTAATAATTTAAGAATATACTAGGATAATTTCTTTACAAACCTGTGGAGCCTTCATTACGTGACAAAAGAAAATTAAATAAAAATAACTTTACAAACAAGAAATTCATTCGTTAATTCGTGCCCATCATTGACTCGCACAATACTATTATTTCACACCAATCCATTTGGTTTTTTAATTACTGAAAATTAAGGGGGACATATAGGTGATAAATTCCCAAGAAGTGTCACAATGCATGCAAAACATCGTCCAAAATTGAAGGCACCGGTAGCTCAGAGATAGCGTTCTAGCCTACAGAGCTCAAGATCGTGGATTCCGAACCCTGCCGAGGTCCTTAGGTTGCCGTCCTTCGGATGGAATGTTAAACAATGGTCCCGAGACTGTCAGGAACTCGTTAAAGACCCCAATACCTTAGGTAACTAAACCTGGGTAGGTAACATTTAGGACTACCACAGTAGAGCTAACAAAGAAGGTATAAGAGCATTAGATGCTTAGGTCCCTAGGTATGTACACCAGCCCTCCCAATATATACATGGTCCAAAATTTCGGTCGTGATGAATTTGAAAAAACTGAAAGTGAATTTGAACCCCATATTCCAAAGCAAAATGTAGATCACTAATGACAGATCACATCACTAATCAGAAAAAAAGAAAAACACAGGCTGTATCCGAAAAGCAGCCGCAATGAGATACGTGAAACCCCCAAATACACAAGGTGTCGAACTCGGGGGCGCCATAGCCGAGCAACCGTCAAATTTCTGCAACAAATTACACACTTGAAAGCCTTATAACTCCTGAAGAGCACCGGTTTGAATTCGGTGGATTATACCTACTACGGCAGAATGAGATCTCTCAAACGCGACCATTCCCGCTCGGATCGACAAACATACTGCCGAGCTACGCCTCTGTGTACGCCGCACACGAGACTAAATTTCAGAGACATCGGCGCCGTCTGCGCACGCGACACATGCGTGATCGAGTAATGGCTTTCCCCTACACGACGATAGCAAAGTAAGGTGCGCGGCTAGTACGATTGCAAAGATATAAGCGATATTAGTGTTACATGTTTCCGTTACATGCGGTTTTAGCAAGCGACTTCGTACTGACCGAAATGAAAGAAGTTTCACGTCAAAAGTAAAAAAAATATAGTTTAATTTGTGTATAATACCTGTTCTGGGCCAGAGGGCATTAACAGCGATGCCATCGGCCTTGAACTCGTGGGCCATGCCGAGGACACACATGGACATGCCATACTTGGCCATGGTGTAGGCACAGTGGTTAGAGAACCAGTGGGGCGCCATGTTGAGGGGAGGGCTGAGGTTGAGAATGTGACCACTGGAGCTCTTCTTCAGGTGAGGCAAGCACACCTTCGACCTATTCAAAAACAAAATAGCCTTCCGAATAGAGGGTACATAGAGGAAAAAACATAAAAATAGTGGTCAGATCACACTTGCAAGGGTCCCATAGTTGACCATGAGAAGAGAAACTAGATGTTGATGGCTGCTGCTCCTTAATATGCCTTATTGTACTACAATACACATTAAGCCGCGTCCGAACCAGTAAACATTTACGTTATGGGAGTACTTCCCGAAACGTTTGTAATCACTATTTTTTGAGAAGGCAAAGTATATGTGGGAGTAGTGATGCTATTTTAATATATTATACATTAATTAAGAATCTCCTTACACAAACCAAAAATTAATATTAAAACTATGTGCACATTAAATGAGACTTAAGTTAGTTAAAGTGCTTGTAAGAGGATTTTATACTTCAGAAGAAAAGTGGATCCTATCGAACAGCGTGTTGTCCTAAACTGCAATCAGCATGTTCCTCTCACCATAAATGAGAACTCCCCTCTTTTAGATTTGATTTATGCAAATGAAAATACAATAAATGGGCAGGAAATTCTAAACAGGCGTGTCAAAACCTTGATTTATAGAAAAGAAAATACCATAAAAAATGACAAAACGACATACGATTAATGTCCAAATACATTGTTGTGATCTGTGTTGATATAGTGGAAAGTTGATAAGAACAAAAAAACTGGTTCAACTTTTATGTTGTCTAATTTCACAAAAAATATATACATATATGTATAGTTTCGGTTTACGCCACCGTCAGCGTAAGCCTAAACTAGTACATTATACGCATATATTTTTATGACAATATAAAAGTAAAAACATTTTTCTAATTTTAAATTCAATTCTATTGTGTATTTTTTTATACAAGAAATAAAAATAAATAATTACTTCCAAGACTAAAACACAATCTTCTTGATTACTTCATTCTTGTACAGCTGATTCCAAGAAAAATTCGAGTAGACATTACAATGTAGGACGTCTCCAATGTTTATTTATATATTCGTACAAATATAATTTTTATATTCTATTCTTTAAAATTATAATTGTCTCTTGAAATACTTAAGAAAATAATTGTCCTAATTAATAATTGTACATTACACTAATTTCATTGATTCATGTAAGAAATCGACTTTACTATTGATTATAAATATAAAGTAAATCGATTTTGAAAGCTCCTAAAGATTTTTAACGTAGAAGGTACATTTATATTTATATTTTTTAATTCTGTTGTGAACATTGATTTTCACATTGAATTAACTTTTAGAAAAAGTGAGTGATTCATATTAAAAATTAATCATTCTTGATATAACTGTGAATAATGAATAATAACTGTAATAATAAAAGCCTTAAAAAAGGTCAATGTGAATCTCCTGAATTGAGACAACTTGAAAGAAAGGCATTTCAAGAATTACAACAAAACATTCCAGAATTAAAAGCATTAAATGGTGTTAGTAAATATGAAATAATCACGGGGGCTGCGGACTACATTCGGAGAATGAGAAATAGAAGCACTTATCATGGCCAACAAATAGCCACACTCAAGAGGCAAAATATATGGCTAGAGTCTCAGATCCGTATCTACGAGAGAAGATCAGTTCACAAGGGCCAACAACCACCAACAGATGTTCCTATCAGCGACGAAGACTCAAGCTTTAGTTCCACAGAATCACTAACCTCGGGGGACGAGTCACCCACCCAACATGAACACAAAGTAAAAATGTTACGAATAGATTTTAACAATTTGTAGAAGTACTACATTTTTATTTTCCAGGTGTAAGATATCTTATTTTGTTCAATGTATCTCTGAATTTAGTATTTATAAAATAATAATTATTCTTTATTAAAAAATTAAGCTCACACTTAAAAAGTTGATCAATAATAATTTGATTTACGTACTTAGTAATTATAAAGAGAACATAAGATTTATATTTTGTATATTTGTTTAAAAAAAATATATCTTTCTTTTGTACTGTTATAGTAATCCTTTCTTTATATGTATGCAGATAATTCCTTTTAAGCCTTACACTAAGTAAATACATTAGGCCTAATAATTATGGATTTACTGTAATGTCAGTTATTTTTTGTTATTATGACTCATGCCCGGGCTTTAACTACGAGGTCATATCGCCTACTACCAGAGCGCTCTTTCGCCCATCTGGTGGACATAAGCCCGACTTCTAAAGTCCTAGATTTTGCCTACCCTAAATTTTTATTTACCTAGGTTAAAAGTCTCTAACAAGTAGGTCGTACAGGCTCGAGACTATAGCTTAACGTACAACCGAAGAATGGCGTGCTCAAAGTTTCTTCACCTCCCAGAAAAAAAACCTATGGGCCTCGGCGGCCTCGTTTCGAACCCGCGATCTTGAGCTCTCTTATTTTCAGTGTGCGTTCTTATGGTACTCCAGTTTGTCAAAAAAGATGGGCACATCACGCAGTAAACATCCTGGTCTCTGAAAGATTGCCTTCCTTATTTAAAGCAACGGGAAATTCTACATATTACTAGGCGCGTGTTTACCAGCAGAGGTTTAAAGAAACTATTGTTGTTCAAGGTTTTCAAATGTGTATGGATAGTACAGAGCACAGATAGGGTAAGTACTTTCAGAAATGTTAAAAGCATTTAGATAATTTTTTTTTTTTAATGAAGGTTGGTATTTATTTTTAGAAGTGCGTAATCATGGTTTTTCGAATAAAAAATAAATTGTTTGCAATTTCGGGCCGCATTGGTATTCAAGTGCGCACCGCAAAATCCACAGTTTCAAGCCCGGCCCGTAGTTCAGAGTAAAATAAATTAAATAAGCACTACGGTAAACACAGATAACAAGAAAATTCCATACTTTATTCGTTAGTTTGTATCCAGGATTCTGACTCGGCCAAATGTATATTCCCAACTTTTGTGACAAATTAAATTAAATTTCTTCGTGATACAAATATTTTTTCTGATCCCTCGCGAGGCGCGGGTTGCCGACCCCTGCCTTAGAAAAACAAGGTTCATTCCGATATATTTTATAATTCATTCTTTGTATAAAATGGAAATTAACTGCAGGGCATCCTAATAACAAAATTATAACTAACTAATAAGCTGACTATTGAATGTGTAACACACCATAGTTTCTACAACCAGTGCTGTAACAGATAAATATATATATATATATATATATATATATATATATTTTCAGTATCTATGTACAGTTACACATACTTTTCATTTTGAAGTAACTAAATACGGATAGACCCGTAAAAAGTATTTAAATTTACAGATACACAGTAGATAAATTCCTTCGTTTAAGAGGTACCTATAATAAACCGTTCAAAAATGTGTAATAAAACTTAACTGAGTCCCTCCTACTTCTGCTCCCTCAGAGCGGGACGAATTATTTCCGATATAATATCAAGGATAAAACCAAAAAAAGCCAATATGCTTTTTTTTTTAAATTATAACAGCTGTTTATTAAAGTTATTTATACGGAGAAGCTTTTCATTCTTTGTAAGAGCATCGCACGGAGTCAGCTTCAGGTAATAAAGTAATATAACGCAAACTTACTCCCGGGCTACTATCTGAATTCACACTAGCTGTAGTAATCGGTGTCGCACGGGTGAGTCACTAACCTAGAGGGAATAGAACATATTATTACAATTTAAAATATAAGTGAACCGCTAGGCATGTGAGAAACGTCGAGTGGGTTAGTTAAATGATTCGCTTCTTCCAATAGCCAAAAATGTTTACATTTTCTAAACGTCACTAGAGTTCTTCTAGATAATACATAAAGCCTGGGAAGACAGAACATTATTAAGCCGAGGTGATGTGGGTGAAACATTAACTCTGCGGCCAGAAAATCATTGAACATTTCAACTTATTTCTAGAATCACCTTACTATGCAGCGTAAAAAAAATTGCCATTTATGTTTTGGAGACGGGGGCCTGCCGACTCTCTTTTAGCAATTTTTGTTGGGGTGAGCGTTTAGCAAACCCATTGTCCGGGTAACCATATAGCGACTATGTCACAGTGGTGGCTAACAGGCAAACTGACATACGTCATGAACACGCCTATAGCTTTGTGATCCCCGGACAACGCCGGTTACAACAGCTAGTAATCTATGTAAAACAATATAGAAGCCATTGTTATAATATAAGATGTTAATAATACACTGTATGTAAGACATTATATGTGCTTTAATGTAGAGGAGTCATTGTTTTGTTTCACTGACTTAATGATACCCTATAGTGTATATGAAACACAATATGGGAGCCTTAATGTATATAAGCCCTTTTTAAAATACAGTGTCTTAAAAATATACACTACTAGCACGTTTTTCGGCGTAGCGGTTAGTAACTGTTTTGGATGATTTTAGAAATAAGTTGGAATTTTCAACGATTTTGAGACCGTAGAAGGGTTTGTCACTTACCTCCCCCCTCCGCATAAATAAAAATTTCATATGTACATGGTCTAAGTTAAATAATTCCACAACTAGGAAAATGCCTACCGTTCAAAATTTAGAGATGCCACATAGTCTATATCCTAGGGCAATCCTTGAAATAGAACAGTTAGTAATAGTTTCGTGAATATACGATCAACTTTTAGAGAGCTAGTATAATATAATAAAATAGTCTCCCTTCCTCCCCCCCCCCCCCAAAAAAAAAATATATTTCCTCAAGGAATTTATAGATGTAATATATGTACGTCTGAGCATATATTACCAAAATTATCTACCCAATAGGCCTTGTGCCATCTCAACGGGTGACCGATTTCCCGCGAAGCTCAAACATACATATCGATAGAAATTAAACTGATGGTCTCTAAGGCCTAGAATATATGTTATGTAACATATAATGAAAAAATATATGTTATACATAGTGTATAGTCACTGTACCGGCTTAAACTGACCTCTGGCCTTCAGTTATCACACAGATAAACTGCCCTGGGACAAAAGTCCTATACTGTCGTTTATTACTAACTGAAGTCATACAAACATGTGAAGTAAAAAAAAAAATATTACTCGTGATTAAGTGATGGTTCACAATTACCTTCATCTCTCCCGCAGGGCGGCTTAGAAGTTATAGGACCTTACTTCCTTTTTATTACTTTTATCAATGCATTTTCATATTTTATTCTCTTCGTATGCCTTAGTATAAGAACGTATAATAATTAATCGTGTTAGAGAAATTTGACGTCTAGTTTTCAAAGGAATTTCTACATTTAAAGGTCCCCTGATCATGATTTTACCATTGTGTGTGAGGGGAAGAAGTTTTGTGATAGCTCCAACTCGGAAACGATTCAATAGTCGCTTCCAAATTTTTATTTTTTATTATAGAGATAAATTAAATTTTAAAACACACATAATAAAACGATCAATGCGCGATAAGTGTTTATGGCTTTCGAATTTTTCATTTATGCCGAGGAGTCTGGCTGACACACCATTTCAGAGGTCTGCAAAGATTTAATGAATTCGACTAACTTAAATTGTAGGTATATTCAGGTCTCCTGAAAAATACTTACATAGTGACTTAAAAATGAAAAAATAAAAATACTTGAGTTTATGGTAGTACAGGTCAAAGACTAAAATAGCAATAATGTTTCGGTCTTATGAGAAGGTTCAGGCACCAACAAAAGTTCATAAGAACTTGTAATTCCGAATATAATATATGCTATGCTCAGTCTTAAGATAAAAATACTATAGTGTGAGCAGAGTAAGCAATTAAGAGAAAACTGGCGGCGCCAAAAAAAAAAATAAGAAAAATAAGAAAACAGAAGAGTAAAATATCATAAAAATGGGATCGAAAACATTTCTCTTTCTTTTATTTTCATAAAATAGACCAACAACCAAAAACAGGTAGATTCAAGAATGATGGCTTTAAAACTTTCTTTTAAAATAGTTTCAGAGCTAATTATAGTAATGGTATTCTAAGGTCAAATTTAGCATAATGAATAAGGGCATCTAAATTTTCAGAGGCTATCTATACTCAAATATACAGGATATGGTCAAAGAATGTTAGCAAAGCATAATATAAAAAATAAATAAAACTTACACAAGATATGTTCCTCTTGTGTTGATATTGTGCATAAGATCGTATCTCTTCATTTCTGTGTCCAGCGTTCCAGTCAGTGAAATAGCGCTTGCATTATTGATAACCATGTCAATTCCTCCAAATTTCTTAACAGCACTATCAACTGCGCTTTGTACTTGAGTTTCATCTCTCACGTCCACAACACAGGGCAGTGCTTTACCTCCTGCATCTTCAACTGTTTCGTCCAACAGAAAGTTTATTAGAGTTATAAAAACAATAATATACGAAGAAAAAAAAAAAAAAAATAGGTATGAATTGTGAACACTTACTTTCCTTGGCAGCTGTGTATATTGTGCCAGGTAATTTTGGATGAGGGTCTGCAGTTTTGGCAGCTACAACAATATTCGCCCCATCTTTTGCAGCTTTGAGTGCAATAGCTTTTCCAATACCTCGACTTGCTCCAGTAATAAATATAGTTCTGCCAGCTAATTTTCTATAAAAATTAAAACTTATTCTGTATCACTTGCATAATATAAGCTAAATATAACTTGGCTAATTAAATTTGTGCTCAGGCTTATTTTTATTGAAAACTCATATAATGTTTAATAGTACTCTGAACAAATACAAATAAATATTTAAAAAGCTTACCCAGTGTTAATCATTGTTACTAAAACAGTTAAAATTATCTATCAAAATTAATTATAATATGAAATATATTCAACAATTTATAATATAATTTCTATAATTATAAATAAATATACAATAACACTGAACAACAAACAACCCGGACCCTACCACGGTTTGAACGTCACTGAATATTTTTATTCTTGACTTCTTGCTACCACAAGACACGTCACCAACAATAATTTAATGTTCAATAATTAAAATATTTTAAATAAAATTATAATATACATATTTTTTTTAATTATAGAAGAGCTTATTAAAATTATTAAAACTCATTATTAACAAATTACTCAGAAAAAAAACATTTTGTAAACACTGGAACACATAGGAATTAGTAAAAGCAACAAATAATTTAAATTCAAGGCAATCAAAAAAAATGATCGAATATTTATAATACCAAACATTTATTGATTAAAACAGTTCGAGTAATATAAACATTATGAAAATAACTTTTCAAGGAATCGTATTCAAAAACAAAGGAGGGGGGCTGTCATTCAGGCAAAGTCAATGAACTCAAGAATTCACAAGTAGCAGTAGCTCCTTCGGGAAGTATCATGTCCCGGACTCCGTTCGGGCTCGTTCGTGTCATCGATTTACATTTGTATACAGGACATGACATGACAATGTCAATGTGTGTATCATGAACTGTTATGGATATAGAGAACGGAATCCCAACCGGTGTGGGGGTGCCGCGCGACTGGCCAAAGTAACCGTGAGACTTTGAGGGATGAGAGGAACAATAATAATAGCGGAATAAGTATTACAGAAATAATAAAAATAAAGAAACGGAAGAAAGTTTTATTTTATAGAGTTTCTTTGAAAGTGTCTATATTATTAGTTTTTGATATTGGCAGACCTAGAAATGTTGAGAACCCCTGATATATACAGTGGCATGTCTTAAATAATACACAATGGTGTCTATTAGATATTTCAGTTTGTATATAAACATTTCAATGTATATAATACTGTGTGTATACATATAATGCACTCTAGGGTACTAAGTCCTGGATTGTGCTGAGGCACCCTTCCTTCGCCTAGGGACCCAAGTTTCCCAGCGCCTGCCCGGCTTCTACTTACTAATTATCTCGCTATGGTGAATTTGTTAAATTTAACTTGTACTATTAAAACCTCCAAGAAAGTGATGTAGGCCTATCTGTGTCATTTTAAATTCTTCCCGGAATACCGAAGAGTATTTTTCCACAAAAGTTCATGATTTCTTCTTATTTATTTTTTTCTGATAATAATGTAGATGCGACGGTAACATTGAAAATGGTTCTTTATTTTTCATGACATTTCGAGGTATTCACCAGCACTCATGCTGCATAGAATAGTATCAATTTTGAAGAAAGTCGGGATTCTGACGATGTGAGAAGACAAACCAACGTTTCGAAAACTATTTATTTTTTTCTCAGAGCCATGATAAACAAGCACATTTAGTTATTATGATTTTTTTGGATGTTATTGTCCTGTCTTGTCGGCAGGGCACAAGCAACTAATTTGTTTTTTGTATCCTGTTAGGCTCTGAAGTGGAAAATAAATAGTTTTCGAAACGTTGCCCGATTTTGAAGCTTCTTAACTTACAGAAATGACATTTTCACAAATATACATTTTCCCTTAACTTTTGGGTTATGTAAAGAGATTCTGAATTCATATATAACATATTTATCACAGCATCACTTCTCCCAAAGGGGCCATCACTGAGCGTGATGTAGAAGAATGTAAGGTAGCCTATAGGGACCTGCAAAGCGTCTGTAAGAGGGAGACCTGAAGCAAATGGGAGGCTGAGCATGACAATTCACCGAAAGGTAGCTTCTTTAAATTTTTAGTCCCCAGACTGAGACAGAAGCCATGGTTTGCGCAGAAGTCGGTTCCCAAGTATCTGGAGAGGTCGACAGAATATGCTCGAACCATGGGACTTTATGGTTTCTACTTGCACAGCATCGGTCGAATGGACAATCCACGCTTTCCTGGTGCAGGGTCCATGACACCATGGAGCATATATCATTTCGCTGAGAACATTTTTTGAATGACGTTTATCCTCTCGTCCCTTGCCCTTTCACCTATAAAACTCTTCTCGGAAGTTGCAACGTTGAGGTGTATAGCAAAATTCTTTGTTTCCTCCCCGATATCAAAATTAGTGTTAAAATTACTAAATTATTTTTCCATCATGCATCATAATTAGGTTCTTTTTTGTTATTCATTTTTTTTCTAATCATATTATTAATGTATTTACTTATTTATCGTTTCATTGTTATTTATATATTATTTTCTCTTAAATAATCACATAAAAGTTGTGTTGGCTAGCCATAAAAAAAAAAGGGGGGGGGGGGGGGGGGGACTATATTCAATCAAGTCAAGACTCTTGATTAATTACAGATAGACGATGGGAGTACTTGCCGAAACGTTTGTAATTGCTTAAAAAGCAAGTGATGCTGTGATAAATTTCCTTTCGCTGATCCACTAAATTTTCTTTACAAGGCAAGTCTGAAATGTCAAATTGTAATTTCAGAAATACCACTCCCTCCGAAACGTTGGTCAAATACTGAGTTCTTTTATTTACCCGACAAGACCCCGATTTCCCTCAACATGAAATGGTGAGTTCTGAAACACCGATGTCGAACCGGAGGTCTAGAAAATGTTTGCGCTTTTAGTTGCCGGCATGAGCCATAACCAAAAAAAAATATCTATTTGATAAGTTAATCCTAAAAGGTTTTTGGAAGTTATTTGTTACTAGCAGGTTCACCCGGGAGTTATTTGCGTCTTTAATGGTCCTATTTTCGAATTCCCTGTAGAAGTAATTTCATGTTTCGAGCCCCCCACAACCTCTCTCCCCATATCCATCGAAAAAAACATTTTCACCAAATGTTTGCAATCGAATGAATACATTTTGTCTTCACCAATCAAATGTTTGCAAACAGCAGTAGGTTTGTTATCGATCCAACTAGAAAACTGTTGTCAAAATGACACCGAGAAGAAAACTTATTGCTAGTGCCGCATTTATACTTATGTATGCTTTAAAAGAAAAAGAGATGAAAAAAAAAAAAAAAAAAATTGGGTAACCCATTTTTTGAAAACTAGAAATTCAATGCTACTAACTGACATAAGAACAAGTGATAGGAGTGGTTCATTCAAAAAATGTTGCCGTATGTCACCTGAAAATTTTGAATTCTTAACTTTGCTAATTGGCCCAATAGTTTATAAGCAGGATACAAATTAGAAACTAGTATACCATATCTTTTGCTATTTTACACCACGCCTCATGCTTTTTTATTTTGTTGTAATGGAACTTATGTAATGCTTGCTATAGTTCTGGCTTAGGTTTGTAAAACTCCATAAATGTTGTTGATTCAGTATTTAAAAATTAGATGTGACCTAGTAAATAATAATATATAAATGTATTAACGAAAAAATGTGAATTAATTAATAAACTAATTGAAAGAATTTATGAATTCAACACATCAAACTTTACAAAGTCCGTCTCCATTGAACGCGCACAAACAATGAATTTCTTTCAATGGTACATCGAACACCAGCATGCTAAATGTTAAATTACATTACAATCAGATCAACCGTTGGAGAGCCAGCACCCTTTTTACCATTTGGGCTCCCGAAACTTCACTATCCCGTTCGAAATGTCACATAGTCCTAAGTTTGAACCAAGCGTATAAGGATATTTTCATGACATTAAAAAGCTAGAAGTAATTTAATTCCCTTTTTCTTCATCCCTCTTTCGATCGAAAATTTCGATGGAGAAGAGCTACAATGGCCTATGTTTGGGTCTTATAAGGATGCTACTTGTGAAATTTCAGGAAAATCTTATCAATAATTAAAGATAAGGCAACATGTGTGTCACAAAGCATTTGTAAATATAATTACATATCAAAACATGGAACGTAATTTAAAGAGCAATTGATAAATACAGTTCTATTTATGTATGATTAATACAATAATCACCCAATACAACTATATATAATAATATACAAACAAAATTCAACATGGAGATTAGATTAAATAAATGATGTTGCGCCCTAAATTAAAAGTAGAGTTAATGACAAGAATGACAAAGCGAAGTTGGTGTGAACGCACTCTCAAAAAATATAACAAAATCAAAAAAATATTTACAAAAATCGGTGGTTATTAATGTACCAAAAACGATTTTATAAACTATAAAGGAACATATTCTGAATAGAAATGCATCGTCAAAATGTCAAAAAATTAAACAATAATGAAGTAAATGTTCAATTTCTTAAAAACTATTTAAGTAAGTTCTTCAATTTATAAAAAGTACAAAAATAACAATGAAAGGAGATGATGGGAAAGCACCGTTAAACTACTCTTAACTATTCACCTAAAACTAAATACTTAAAATACGTAGAATAAAAATTAATATTTTAATTACTAAAAATAAGTATAAAAATGTACAATTTTTTATACATCTAATAAAAATAGAGTTAAATAATATCCATTCTCTAGAACTACAAAAAACATCACAAAAATATATCATATAAAGTCCCTGAGGTAAAATGAAACTTTCAAATTCCCAATGATTAGTAAAAATATATATAAATATCTTTGTTGAAACTTCTACAGGTATGAAGAAGCTTTATGCCTTACGAAAGTTTCTCTTTTTAATTATTGTACTTGGGAATTTTCACCACATAATATCACTGCACAAAATGGAGGATGTTCATACTTAGATGGTCCTCGCAGCCGTGCGTGCACGTTCGTGCGCAGTATTTCAACTCTAGGTGTGTCGAAGCAGCAGTACTGATGATATTGTAGAGGTTCTGAAAAAAAAAAAAACACAATTAATATGAGATTTAATTATTCAGCTTCAAAATTAGTGTCTGGTCTTCTATTTAAACAAGAATGTCAAAATAAATATACAACTTCTCTTAGACCAAAAAAATATACAAGATCCAGAAAAAACTGACGATTTTTAAGATAAAATCTTTAATAATCTGCACATTATGATTGTACCGTATATATTCGCTCATGATTTACACAGCAACGAAACTATTCTGTTTTGTAGGCCTATGTCTACAATAAAAAAGTGAAAAAAACAAACAATGTACTTATTAAAATTTTTAATTGCATATAATTTAAAAAGGTTTAAGAATAAATTCATATATTTAGAAGAAATATAAAAACGTTCACTACCAACAACCATGTGTACAACTGTAAGTATCACACGAAACTTAATACTACCAATCAGCTCCGGTATGGTCTAGTGGCTAGGATACCTGGCTTTCACCCAGGAGGCTCGGGTTCGATTCCCGGTACCGGAAAATATTTTTTTTTTATTAGTCCCGACATTTGCAATTACAATTTTTACATGATCTTATTTCATACTTTTTTTTTCAGTCCCAACATTTGAATAAGACATCTCTCCCAGCCCTTACAGTTCACAAATCTTCAGTAGTATTACTTTAATTAGTACCCATATGCCTGATATATTATGTTGTTTTTAATAATTTTTACTTTTTATCTACACCGATGTTATTCGGATATTTATACATCCATGGCCTCGGGAGTTCTTTCTATCTACGAAATACAAGTCTCCCGGGCGGGATTCGAACCCGCAACCACGGTGGGACCATAACTAAAATGCTCTATCCCGCATGGCCCCGGGGCACACATAAATGTTCATATGAGTTAAGCGTCATCTCTCAGATTCATAGCGATTAAATATTAGTTTAATAAATTAAAGAAAAACTACATTCGCAGTAGAGTAGAACAGGGTGGCAATCTGAAAAATTCTAGCTCTTTCTACTTGCCACAGTTAGAGGAAATAAGGTGGTTAAGCCAAATAACAAACAACCGACTGAGATGGATTACAAAATGGGGCCCCATAACAATAGTTGTGTTTCACTAATAAGGTGAGTTAAAAATGATATAATATCGGCGTTTTACCATTAACAATATAATACGACAGGCTTATGAACGAGGCGGTAAGGTTGGACTACGTAATAACTCCTGATGTGGGCCGTTCTCCTAATAACTGTATTCAGTCACAAAAATGTATAGGTTTGTGGGAGGAACAAATGAGTGATAATCATGGTCTATGAACTCTGAGTCTAGGTTCGAATCCCAACCTCGACATTACAATCTAAACTTATATTTAATATTCATACCAACTATCCATTTTTTCAGGGATGTCATTTTAATAAAATTTCACTTTTAATGCAACATTCCACCTATTGACAAAATAACTCATAAAGGTTCTATCTTCATGCCTTCAGGTGGTCAGATATGTTACAAATATAGCAGATGTGTTGATTACAATTTTTTACAATTAAAACAGATCCATGCCTACCTCCACAAGAGATATAAACGAAATTATAACCATATTAATTCATGAATACGTCATACGTACATCTCCTCCTCCGCTCATATTTATGTCTGGCCCTAGGCTGGGCAGCTGACTCTGACTTCTTCCTTCGACTGTATATACAGTCACGGCGCATGTCCACTGGCCGCTTCCTCTGATGCAGTTTGTAATAAAGTCCACAAGCATTGCAGACCAACTCTCCAGCCTGATTCCTTCTCCAGATCGTTGTAATCCTAGTTAGACAATTGCTGCACTCTGGTTTCCCTCGACGTTTTTTAGACTGAAAAAAGTACATATGAATAATAAGTTTGGCATAATATGAGACTAGAAAATTGCTTGAGTTGCATCATACCTCTCTAGCCTTTCTTAAGGCTATTTCAATTACTACGGGTCATGTATGCCTGTACATATATATTATATATCCGGGTATATATACAGTCGGGACATTTATAGAACTAAAAAAAGTAAAAATAAGCTAAAGAAAGAAGAAAAAGTCACAAAAAATAAATTAATTAGGTATATGAAATTTTATAATTTGAACAGGAGATTTGATGTGCTGAAAAATTGGAACAACTGAAATATTTGTGAAGCATCATCATTGAGAGTTTCTTTGATAATACCATATCAGATATGGATACTAATATGTATATATGAATGGTTGAAAGCCATGGTGGTGGTAAGTCAATTTTTTTGTATTCTTGACTTACGTCTTTTACGATATCTTTATAGGCATAACTGTTGAGAGGAAGAGTGAAGTAAGTCATAGTTTACTTTACTAGCCGACAGAATGCAGCATTTTCGAGACATGTGAACGGAACAGCTATTTTGATATCAGTAATAGTGGTGTGAGCCTTTGGTTTCTCATAATGAACCTAAAGTGACTTACACCACTATGGCTTTCAACTCTTCATTTGTATAATGCTACGAGCTGAATACAGTTGTAAACTTATTTTATAATATAGTTACTTACATTAGATTTGTAGAGTGAGTGTGGAGAAGGGGAAGACTGGGACTCAGAGCCACTGTTCTCCTGAGATGTGTAGTTAGCAGCCTCCAGAAGCTGTGAGATCCCAGACTCAGCTGACCAAGAGGCAGGCGAACTCTCACCCTCCTTCCGAATTGGGAGTACCTGCTTCCTTCTTCTTCCACTTACCTTTTTATATTTGTCACTCTAAAACATAAATATAAAAAAAAAATGTAAGAAATAATAATAGGTATAGTTTAAGTAATTAAAAAACAAGGTTCGCTAAATTCTTTATTGCGTAGTAAATAAGTAAAACTAACTTATTTTTTTTGAAGTATTGTCTACTCCTCAAGAAATGTATACAAAAAATTCCTTCCACTTTCGGCATTACAGCAATTACTACTAAACCTGACGGTGGTGTGAAGCCGAGTTATATAGATATACTTCTATGTATGTGTAAATTCCTTGTGGAATAGACAATATTTCAACAAACTAAGTTTAATTTATTTATTATAAATGTCCACATGTCCGCGTTTCTCGACTTAGTTATAAAGTAATAAGCTTGTAGTTCTAGAAACTTATCCTGTTCTGGTTTACTTAATTTTTTTTTTTCATTTGTAACACAAACCAAATTAGAAAATATGCCTCTCATATAATATACTTTATAATCAATATGGTACTTAACATTTTCTGTAGAAATATTGTGAAACACTTAATAAAAAATAAAGAAAAACTTATGTTTTAAAATATTGTCTATTACACAGAAAATATATAAAAGAGAGTACTTTCAATATTGCAACATCTTCAACCATGACAACAAATAATGTATCATATTTCTATAATCAATAGTTTTGAGAAACGAAATGGGAACTTAAATACGTCAGAGAAAGTGAACAAATAAAAATATTTTTTTAAAATAAAAATTGCACATTTCGATTATAAATTCTTCCTTTAATTTGACAGGTATATACTTGTCGAAGCATAGAAAAAGAGACAAAATGTTTCAAAAATATCTAAAAGTAGACATTTTTCATTTGTATAAAAGCATTAAAATTATGTTAATTTGTTGGATACTCCTCGTTCTTTTCGGTGGCTTTATTAGATATTTGATAAATTCAACTTTTTGAATTTATGTAGGATCTTTTGGGAAAAGCCCCGTGAATCTAGAAAAATTACAAAAAGGCAAATTACTCATAAGAAATATGTTGTATTTCTCTCCTCTCAAAGATTGTCTGTCACACGAATAGCCAGTCGCCCTGTATATAAGATATATGGATGGTCTAATTCCAATACCCCGTATGAAATATAAATATTATTGTCTCAAAGCATCACCAACCAGTTTAACCATCACCAACCATTTACAAAAAAATTGAACATAGCTCCTATGGACTGATTAAGAACTCGGGTTGAGAGGTTACCTTGAGAACCTGCCACTCTGAACTCAGCCGACTGCGTCCCAAACTATCCCAAGACAAATTAGATTTTTTTTTTCGGAGACACTCTTGTGTCGCTTCAAATAAACATTTTTCTTTTCATAGACAAAAAATTGTTATACAGTAAAACCCCTCTTTACGGACAATTTAGGTAAATTTACCTCTCCTAAGCGGACACTTACAAAACAATTCATTTGAAAAATATCATTTTGAATGTTTTTTATTACTCGTAAAATTCGTTGTTTGTGAAACAGGCATACATACCTGCTAAAAAATATAAAGAAAAACTAATGAAAAACCAAAGAAAAACTAATGAAAAACCAAAGAAAAACTATTTCACAAGATATATAAAATATATGGGAGTACTTTCGGTATTGCTAACACCATCTTAAGCCACGACTTGACAAATAATATATGTGATGTGGAAAGCGATGAGGGACCTCTTGTCAGGAGAGTGAAATGTTGAGTATAATCAAAATAAGGTGTTAGCGTCAAAAAATGGCATTTTCTGTTTTTTATGAATTATAATACTCTACTATCTCCTTTACCTGTGATAGTTGTTTAAAAAAAGTAAAGTAAAAAAAAAGTGTAGCTAGTTCGTTCCTGAAGTATGATAATTCATAATTTTGTAGCATTTCAAAATTTTCAAACGCGTTTTCCCACAAAAGCCACTTTTACTAATAACATTTTTAAAATTCCATAAAATTCATAATTTTTGAGATATTCACTCCATTTTTTTTTGCAAAATGTCTATTTTTTAGTGTTAAATTAGAAAATATCAAAAACTCAAAATCGAAATTTCCGACAAGAGGTCCCTCTTCGCTTTCCACATCACATATTTGTCAATTAGTGCCTGAAGATGGTGGTAGCAATACAGAAAATACACCCATATATTTTATATTTCTTGTGAAATAGACAATACTTTTAAAAAACATTAGTTGTTATTTATATTTTTTATTAAGTGTTTATTAGTATTAAACATAAAAGCAAATTAAACGTTTTATATATGTACCTACATACATATAAAGACTTTTTTTTTTTAAACCCTCCTCAACCGACAATTTTCTAGGCCCCGTGACTGTCCGTTGCAGAGGGGTTTGACTGTACCACAGTGGAACTAATGATTACTTAATGGACTCACCTCAACATTACCACCTGAAGGTATTTCAACCATTTCCCCGTAAGAATTAATGTTACATTCTGAAAAACTAGCTGATGAGTGTTCTGTGAGAGACAAAGAATCTACATAGCTGTCCCCTCTCATTTTAAAAAACTCCTCATTCATTCTCTCAATGGCCCAGAGGATTTCTTGACGATAATCTTCTCTGATGCCCGAGTCCTCCGCATTAAGGATGTCCACTATTCTGCAAGAAGCCTGCTGGAAAGTAATCAATTTTTCAC
This sequence comes from Aradus depressus, assembly GCA_963662175.1. Lineage (NCBI taxonomy): Eukaryota > Metazoa > Arthropoda > Insecta > Hemiptera > Aradidae > Aradus > Aradus depressus. Next base: position 24,269,193 of record OY759216.1, on the reverse strand, counting down.
TGACTACCATATCTTCAGAATTATTTTCTACTAGGATAGTGTTTTCATACTTAATTTTATTAGAATGTTCAACTTCCGAGTGAAAAATATCCGACTGCAACAAAAAAAAAAACACATACAATCTTGAAATATATTAGAAACTATCATAGGAATTCTTCCCGCAAAACCTATCCAAACTTATACACTCACCGCATGTTCAACAATAACATTTGGGTTCGTCCTACAATTGTCACCATTGTAGCTGGAAAAATTGTCTTGAATCACAGGAAGAGCAGCTTCTCGTAACGCTTCACTTCTGTAAAATACAAGTTATAAATAATTTTTTTCGCTAACAAGTTTTATTTGGCAATTACATTCGGGGTACTAAGTAAATAATAAAACAACGAAAAATTAGTATATAAAATGTCTCTACAAAACCATGAACTATAAGCAAAATAAAAATACGAACACCAGATTTAATAAACACAAATAACTTAAGGGAATAGAAGAAAACTCAACACGTTCTTCATAAATACATTACTTATCTACATGTAAAATCATATAACAATGTATTTCTTTCAATTGTCTCTCATTTATATTAATAAAGTTGAAACGGGAGATGTTTGTCCCAACATCACAACTAAACGGCTGATCGGATTTTCTTGAAATTTCAAATGAGCATCCTTATAAGCTCGTTTGGAAATTAGGCTATATGGCGCCTCAAAATTTTGAACGGGAGAGAGGGGGTCCTGTGGGGGCCCGAAACATAAAGTGATTGCTCTTTAAAGGTTGATCGAAATTTGATGTCATAAGTGTGCCATCGAAGATTGGCATAGAAATTGCATGATTGATAGTTCCCCGGGCTACACTTCTAGTTCTCCAATAAGTTAATAGTTCATCTTATGATTTTTTCAATAATTTATTATCTTTATTACTAATGTTATTATTTAAAATGTATGTTCGAACATTTTCCTCTATGTTTATGTTCAAACATGTCTATTTAATAAAATGACTTTTAAGATGTTTTAACTTAGGGTTGGGGTCAGGCGACAAGTTATGCCATAGCATGGAGAGGCAGGATGCCCTACATAGAAACATAAGTACAAAAAAATAAACTCACATTTTAGCTTGGCTTTCATTTAGTTCGAAGTTCCTGCTATATTCCTGGGATAGCTTAGGTTCATATTTTGGTATCTTCATCACAGGTTCGCTGTTATTGCGGGTAATAACAATTTCTTCTTTACATACTATCATCTCTTCCACGACATTCCTGTCAAACACCGACAGAAAGTTGAGCGGTTGTGCTACGCTCTATCAACAAACAAGAAAACAAATGTTTATCGTATTATATATAATAAAATATAAATCTGAGATATTTGCAATTTTTAAAAAATGTAGAGTTAAATATGTATTAGGTTATGGTATATTTTCCGTAATACATATCGCTCATTTGCTGCAACAACGACATAACTCAAAAACTGTGATTTTCCAGGAGGAGCAATTTAAACTTTTGACCTGTAATAACTTGATGCTTACATTCGAAAATAACTTAACAGCATGTTTTATTGAAATAATACGATATAAAAGAAGAGAGTAACAGCTATAGGCCTTACTGAGGTTTCTCCCTTAATCTTACAATTACTTTGAATTATGACATTCTTGCAGCAATAATTGTTTTCTCGGCGAGCAGTTGAAGCTCAGATGTCTCGTTCTACCCGCTAAAAGTAGATGTGAGAATTGTTCTTCCTTTGATCATAAATCAAAAACGCCCATATTATAGTTATAACGTTGTTGCAGCAAATGAGCGATATATTTATATGACTTTCGACTTTTTACTTCCTCAGCCATGTTATCCTTATTGTAGCAAGTTATGTTCTCAACGGAACTTACGTAACGGGAATTTTGTAATTTCGCGGGTTGTATTAGTCCGATTCGCGCGATGTTTTCGTTGTAGTGTTGGTAAACATGTTTGAAAAGTATCTGTACATTGTTAGCCAAACCGGATGTTTAGTCTGCTGTCAGCTGTCGAAGAGGTTACATGTGTTTTGGTACGATCGGCGAATTTACAAAATGGATCAGAGAATTTACATTAAATTTTGCTATAAAAATGGAATGAAGTAAAGCAAAGTTTTAGAAATGTTAAATATTGTTTTTGGTGAGTCTGCTATGAGTAAAACTAGGACCGCCAAGATCGAAAAAAGCTCGACAAGTGCGGTCGAATGTGAAGGTCATGAGTTCTTGCCACAAGGTCAAACGATCAATAAGGAGTACTACCTACAAATGCAACGCCGTTTGCGTGAAGCAATCCGGAAAAAACGCCCGGATTTGTGGCGAAACAATTCATGGATTTTGTACCACGATAATGCACCTGCTCACACTTCATTGCTTGTTCGTGAATTTTTGTCCAAAAACAACACTGTAATGATGCCCCAGCCTCCATATTCGCCAGACATGACTCCGTGTGACTTTTTTCTGTTTCCAACAATTCCTAATTCCACCAATCCAACACACCTCGTAACTGTGTGCGTGTAAACACGATAACTCCCAATAAAATGAATATATCGACACGAAATTGTATATAAATATCTAGAACCCTGTAAGGACGACACCTATTAATTTTCAGCCAAATCAACCAAAGGGGAGGGAAGGATTAAGGGAGAGGCTTAACACAAAAATCCCAATAACTGCCAATGTAATGAATTTAGTTTAAGGATTCAGGAGCCTTTATGTAAGTTAAATATTCTGTTTCAGCCCCAACGGTAGATTGGCTTTAGGTGGAGGGCGAAAACTTAATTGATTAATTAGTACATAGGCATTCACCGACAATTTTTCTTTCATGGAAAATGGAACCGTGGATGATCTTAATATTATCTGTGGACCATATGTGCATGATGAAACCAAAGACATCATAATGAAATGTTTACATAAGCTTTCAGCCGAAGATCATTGTTAACCCTTATCAAGAACAAACTCGAATACTTACATAATTATTCATGTTGACTTCGAAGGTGACCTGGAAGTTGCAGAATTTTTCTTTATTTCTTTTGTTTCATATTAAGCTCTTCATTCTGCAAGTATGAGTCCACCTTAAGATGAAGAATAAGGAAATAAAGTATACTGGACAATTGAAAGAGGTTCCGCCCAACATTTAAATTAATCTTTGTTGTTATTTTCTAAGAACATCAACTTTTCCCTTTTGGCGGATTTCTATAAAAATCAGTTTAACATCCTGTTGATATAGTATTACATTTCCCGCTCACCCTTTTTTTTTTTAAAGCCTATATGATTTGTCATCACAAAATAAACAATTGTGAAGACCAATTATGGAAACCACTCATTTTATACAGCATCTGCTTTATTATAGTCCCTACAAATACATATCCAGACAGGATTTTTTACTACGGTCCCAATACAATACGGAATCGAAATTTCACGCACTATTTTGGGAGTAATAGTAAGATATTTCCGTTAATATTATTGTAAATGAAGAATTGTATAAGGAATTGAATATTACAAAGTCGGTGGATCAAAATAGAGGGGGGGAGGGGGGCAGGGCAAGTGTGGCCTTTCCACATCTGGGGCAAAAGTCCCCAACTTTAAATGTATGTGGGAAAAAGAATATTAATTTCTTTAAAATTGTCACATTCTACACATTCGGAAAGTACATTACTCTTCGTCAACCAATATATATATACATATAATTATTTTTATTTTAAGATAATAAAGACAATAAAAAATTGTTCCATTCAACTGAGTAAAATAGTATTTGAATTTTTACAAATTTGAGATAAATTAAGTTTATAGAAAAAGACATGTTGAACCTTACTTACCTAGTTGGGCTTGGTAAACAACCTGACTGAAGCAGGTAAGGATTTGACAGTTTTATGGCAACCCGTTAATCCCTGAATAGAGATATACAGAGCTCCAGGTATACAACCTAGTTGCAAAGGAATAAAACTTGTTCAGACATAAATACACTCAAAGTGAAATTTTATACAACCTTCTAACTACATATTATGATTATAGAACTTATACAAGAAAATAATAATACATTTATTGTTAAACTATTATCCCATTTTATTCAATAATAATTTGCTTAAAAAAAATAGGGTGTGTAACAGGGAAATTTTTACGAATAGATTAAAAAATATCGAGTGATAAGGTCACACTCTGAAGGGTTCCGTTGTTGAACAATGCTTTAATGTACTATTAGATATATATTACCGCAATATACTTATAAGATTCTACAATGGATTCGAAAATGTTGGTTAATAAATAAGTAGATTCAAGCTAATAAAATAACAAAAACGTTTTTATTCACCTAGGTACTTAATCAATCCAAATATACGTACAATTAATAAAACAGCTGTTTTTATTTTCAATCTACTTTAATCTGAAAATACTATTTTGTTTGATATTTTTGACACAGACTGATTTCTGGAGCGACATATCATCTTTCGACTTAGGCGAAGATTCAGTTATATACCTTCAATCAGAACGAGGGGGGGAGATATCTATCAAAACTTGTTGAGGAGCCTTAAAAAGGTAATATATTAGGCTTGACTCTAATGGAAAAAATGTTGAGATACAGTTAATAAGAAAATCAAACTGTTTCGAATCAGTTAAATATAGCCACTATGTTCACAGCTTCAAGGTATATAAAATAACAATAAGTTACACCAGTGTTATGAAAAAAAACATTTGTGAATAAATATGTAATTATTAGATATGTAATATGTTAATAAATAAAAATAAAATCTTTACCAAAATTCTTCATGTATCATCCCACAGCACACTCTCTATACTGACGTACCTGACTGATTTCACTACTCAGGTACTCATAGTATCGATAACTCGAGGTTCCTTTCTTTCCGGTCGTTTATGGTTTATATGACTGAGACTGTTGGTCGATCTAATCTGCTTTTATTTATTTAGTGAAAGTGTATAAAAATGTCGTTTTTTTTCTAATTGAAAATGAATACGTTGAACGTCTTGGTTCAGATGTAGTTGTTCATATTGGAATCTTCACTGTTACTACTTATAAATGATAAGACTAATGTAATCCTACTATTCATCAGCTCAGTATATTCATGTTTTTTTTTGTATTTTTATAGCACTTTGCAACTCCTTAAATTGTAAAGTGCTGGGGGACCTTAAGCAGAAGTACCACTATTTGGATTTTACTTTCCAGGTTGTACTCGATGAAAATATCGATAAATAAAATGTTAGAAAATGCTCTTTTTAACCTTCACAGGTTGTTCAGCAGTGTTGTCCTTTTTACATATCTTTTTAAAAATATTTAAGAATATAGAATGGGAAGTTTATTTTAGTTTGGCAAACCCTTAACCAAAGCGCTATCACAACAGCCCCTGTATCATCTGCCCAACATCTTGAACTGCCTAGAATTAAATAATCAGTAATTTTGTTTTAGTTTTTTTATTTCCTGTTTTTTTTATGACTTACGAAGCAGTCATCATAAATAGAAAAGCTGAGCCTCAGCTTCCAGCTGATTCCATTGAACTTAATCAACTATATAAATACTTTATGTTTGATGTAGATAGTTTGTATCTGTACTTTCCCAAATAATGACTTTGCTGTCAGCACTCCCCGGATAAAGATCAGACTTTCATATTCTTTTTTAAAATTATTCTTTAGGTTACTGCAGTGGGAGGACATCAGACCACCTCCAAGCAGACAGACGAGGCTAAGAGGCCGGACAGACAGCAACCCGCACCCCGGCTTACTTCCCATACTTGGTAGGAAACGGGTATTTATTTGCACTTTTGTTAAGCCTGGAGATATGGACCTCGCCGTGGCAAGGAACTACATACCAATCAGCCTGCTCCCCGTCTTCGGCAAAGGAGACCCTCATCTCCAGCGCGAAATAGATCTTTACATCTTACCAAATGAGAACTTTCATTGCAGCTTTTCAAAATGTCATTATCTTATGGCCCTAAGCCATCCTCAGACCCTCGTTTTCCATCATGCCTCTATACGAATTAACTAAATGTTCGCTTTACCTTCCCAACCAATCGACCGTTTGAGCTGTTTACATAGAGATTTCTGAATCCTCTTACTAAATTCTGAATCAATTTCACGGAAAATTAATATGTGTCGTCCTTATGTCGTTTTGAATGTACATACGAAATTTTGGGCCGATAAATTCATTATAACGGCAGTTACATATGAGTTTTTGTGTTAAGCCTCCCCCTAACGCCCCCTCCCTCCCCTTTGTCAGATTTCACTGAAAACCAATAGGTGTCGTTCTTATGGGGTTCTGGATACACATATAAAATTTCGTGTAAACACATTCATTCTATCGGGAGTTATGTTCACAGACCCAGATTTTTTATTTTTATTTTTGGAATCAGGGAATTGGAAAACAAGAAATTCCGTTAAAAAATCAACAAATTATTTCAGAGCGATTACATACGTCCCCCTAAACTTCTGTATATCTGGGGAAGTAAAATGGCTGCTACGCTTTGAAACTTTGAAATATTCAAACCAATAAAAATAAAGCTGCATGAATTTGATAAGATGCAAAAAATTGATTATACAAACCAGGTGGTCGTAATAAAAATTGTGACCGTTAAAAATGCGACACCAATGGGTACTGCTCAATGCCCACGTTTCACTAATGTTTTTCAAGGGTAGATAAATAGAAGAAAACAACACATGTTAATCATTTTTAATATATGTTTATTAAATTAGTAGTTCAATTATCTCACTAGACTCTTCTTACAAAACAAATAATAGTAATAATAAAAAATAATATAAAATTGGATCTTAAAATAAAAAAAATAAAATGAAATAAATACATAATTACATATACATATGTAAAAATCATACTAATGGGCAAAATACTGCTGACAAAAGGCAACTGGTGAAAAATGATTATTATTTTTTTAAAGCCTTAAACTAAATAGAAAAAACAAAAAAAATGAGTATTAGTTTTTAATACTAATATAATAATCATACAAACTCATAAACTAAAGATAACTACAAGAACTAAACGTACATCATATACTACAACAAAAGTAATAATATTACTACAGATCATTCTCAATTTATAATTGAACAATTTTAAAAAGTAGAGTATTTTTTAGTAGATACCAACCAATTACACACTAATTAAATTCAAGAAAAACTAATAAATAAAAATGGCACAGAAACGTAATTTAATGGAGTTTTCCTGAAACAAGTATTAGTCATCTAGATCAGAAACTTCCGAAATTAATAAATACTGGTTCGATCCTCGCCGGGGCCCTTAGGGTTTTCAATTTAAGCAGGCCGTCCTACGCAGGGGAACATAAATGGGGATTCTCAGACCTTCATCCTAATTATAGGCGGTTAGGGGTCTGGTAGTAGGCGATAAGACCTAGTGGTTGAAGCCCGGGCATGAGTCCCAAACAAAAAAAATATTAATATACAACCTTATTAACGTTGGTAACTGGAGAGGTCAAGATCGGAATGATGATATTTATTTTTATTTCTCTGAGGAAAACGCAGCGGGAAGGGCGGAAAATACATAATTAGCTTTTATAAGCTAAGAACGTCTGAGTAAGTAGAAACATTTATTTGTTCACACTCTACCAGTAATGCTTAGTCCTAAATATACGCTGAATGATTCGTCTTATATTTTAGACTAGGATACTCGGCGCTGCCCGTTTAGTACCCAAGTAGGTTAGATGATTCTAGTAACAAGTTTACATTTTCAACTTAGAAGAAAAGCTTATAAGGATGTGACAATTGGTGGATATTTCCTGAAAATCATTAATTAATCATTAAAAAGCCAGTAAATATCTTGTTTTGGACCCTCACTCCCGCTTGGAATTTCGACTTTCCACAAAGCCTATAATCTATGTTGGGGCATCCTTCAATTATCCTGCAAGTTTCGAGAATATACGACCAACCTTTAACGAGCTAGCTCCAACTCAATTTATGATTCTATGCGACAATATAACATTTTCAATTATGACCAATGAAAAGCGTTTAAGGATGTGAATTTTACGAAAATCCGATCATTAAATATTCCACTATCCCCTCACCCGTTCCGAATTTCGAGATACTACGTAGCCTATATCCTATTTTTTGGTTCGTCCTTGAAATATCCTATAAGTTCAACCGTTGAAGAGCTGTCACTTTTTTTTCCCCGATGATCTTACTGATTTGTCTGTGGAGCCCAGTGCAAGTGAGCGACCCGGTCTGTCCAGAGACCCGAAACCCTAATTTTTGTATAATTTTTGATATTTGGCCTTATATTGTCCTCCCTGTACCCTAAATATAGATATTAGTCTTAAGAAAATTATATATATTTAATTACCTCGCGAATTCAGACTATTTTTAAAGTCTAATACAACAGTTCATTCACCAAACAAGCTGTGAGTTAAAAAACACTCAAGTTTCAAATTTTCGTAATAAATATAATTTTCTTTTAGTAAAAGAACTCACTGTTGTTGTCCATCCATAAGTTTATTTTGCAGAGCCAGTTTTCATTCACATTGGACCATCTTCAGCGAATTGATTTAATAAACGTAGAGTAAAGTATGACAGTCTCAGTTCCTTACTGAGAGAACGGAGACAGTTACAACTTTCTACTTTTGTAAAATCACCTACCAATGACGGAAAGCTGGCTTTGCCAAACTAGTGGATGGGTGGACAACAACCGTTTATTCTTTGAATTAAATACAACACGCTCCCAACTTCCAAAAAATCATAGATTTTCATTGATCAGCTTATATATGCTGGACAACCGCCCGCACCGAAATATTATGTATGACCGAAAAATAATGTTTTTTCATGAAAAAAATTTTCGATTTCTAAGCCCCAGAAAAATGTTTTACAAAATACAAAATAATAAGTAAATAAATAAAAATACTAAATGAAATAAGAACAAACGAAATTAACCTATTTTTCAAATTCCCTACGATTATGTAGTACCCAGCCTCATTGCTGATTCAATAAACATAAAAGAGTACAATGTTTTTACAGTGCGTTTCACACTAAATTTAACATGTTAATTTAACCTGTCTCGGCGTATGCATCCATCTACTTCCTAGAAGCGGTATCCGCACCGCCGAGGTTTGAGACAGCCTTTGGGCAACAACCGCTTCTAACCCGCCCCGCCGAGGCTTCACACATATAATAGCAACAATTGAATGTTCTTATTATGAGTATAATCAAGTCACATTTAATAAATAAAATGTCAATTTCAGGTATATGATACACTTTTCTTTAATCATTGAATATCTCGGTCAATTTGTTTATTAAACAATTATTAATTAATTTTAAAAACACAATACATCCGGCCCGCAGCTGCGAAAAGGTAACCCATGTATAGGGAGGAGAAATTACACAGCAATTTTACGTTTTTAGAAGTCGTATTATTAAAAATATTTTTTTGCTTCATGATATTGTGTGAGTCCTATATTACGAGCTTTTTAATTTTCTTATTATTTTAATGGTGAGAGAGAGAGAGAGAGAGCACGAATGACTGAACACCATGAAACCGAAAATTGGATTTTCCGGACTCTAAATATAATAATGTTCAAACCAGTCAGGACTTTAATAGTATTCACAATACCAACAATTAAAAATAACAAAACAATAAAAAAATTATAAAGAACGTTAATTATAAGTAAGAATGTTTGATAACATATAAAAGTCACAAAACCTTCGAGGATTTCTGATCTACATTTAACTTATTTCGGCGAATGTAAAATGAATTTACAAAAACATAGTGAAGCCGAGAAGAATTGAAAAAGTGAATACATCAAAAAAATAATAAATAATTAACAATGCAGACTGTAAGGTGAAACATGCTCCTTGAGGCAAGTCAGAGAGCTCATGCCAAACATTCATCACGGAACTGCACACAAATGGTCAGGAGCTGTATCCATAAAATGAGATGTTCTTCATGTCCTCTTCTTCAGTCCCCTTCCATCGAGATCTCCCTCAAGGATCAAGTTTCACCTCACAGACTATAAAATTTACATATATTTAACTTTACACTGGTAAATTTAAAAAATACTAATTAATACTGAAAGTCATGGAACTGCCAAAAGTCGTTTTCTACTTTACAGTGTAAAAAGAGGGGGGGAAAAAAAAAAAAAAAAAAAATCGAGGTTGGGTCAGCAGAACAGTCGGTATTACGAGTAACCTACTCATATATATATATATCATACATATATTATATATATATATATATATATATATCGTACGTTGAAATATTTGAGTTTATTCAATAATCTAAATATAAAATATTAGCCAATTGTTGTCAGAAGCCTCTAAAAGGTTTTTGAGAAATATTTCTTAGCTCTCCACCCATCTCCACTATTGTTCAACACCTCGACACTTGGTTTACAGTTCAATATTTTAGTTAGTCAATAAAGTTTAGGTTTTCTGAGCTCTTATCATACACGAAGTTGGAGTAAAGTTAACGGAAATGAAACAACCATCTGGAGTTGTATCTAATGAACAAAATATAAGCTTCAGATTTAACTAGTTCTCTTATTTAAATTAATACAGACCCAAAATAGATGAATAATTATCATCTACAATGATCATGATCATTTTATTGAAGTATTAATGAAATAGAAATTATGTTTTCTATGTGCATAGAGAAAAAAATAATATTCTACGCAAATGACCCAACCCTAAAAAACTAAATTAAAAATAATTACAAAAAAAATGCATTTTAATTACACAATTAAAATAGAGAGCAATATTAATCAATAAATTAAACAACTAATCCGTAGGACTGAAAATGCAACATAAGTATCAGAGAATCACAAAGAAATACTGACAGATCAAAGAAGGTGAAACATTGATTAATTCTAATGTTTAAACATTAATTACAAATTAGAAAATGAGATTCGAAAATAAAATTAAGAAATTATAATAATAATACAAACTGTTTTTTTTTCAAGAGAGTAAGAAGAATCTACAGTTGAAAATAGACAATCCGTTATTTATAAATAAAAAAAAATTAAATGTATGCTTAACACAATAAAAAGAGGAAAACAAGTTTTAAGCTCTGGTTCCTAAATTTTACGGCACATGATAGTATGAGGGAGAATGCCCGGGCCCTTGCTATTCTAAGCTAACTCTTAATAGGAGCAAATCAACACAATCTTCTGAGAGAACCTTGGTTTCTCTGCCAACAAGTCTAAGGGTCAGAACAAAAACAGTGCTGATAAATCTTCACCTGTTTATAATAAGGTGGATAAGGCAATTTCAGGCCACTATCTTCTATCCGTATTCCATTCCGACCATGATGAAAAAATAACTAACGGATCTTTTAGAGGCTTTAATAGTGAGAACTATTCTCAACGATGTTAGAATTACAACTGGCATCGGCAAAACATAACAGAGGATAGCGCGTTTCGGTTATACAAACAACAATTTGGAGAGATACAACCCCTGGATCATTCTTCTTCAGCTGAAGAAAATAAAAGTTTGTCGAGAAACTGAGAAGCTGTGTTTTAGCTTCCTGGCAGAATCTCGGGCTTATCTCGTATCAATTGAGTCGTGCGGCTGAATCAATTACATTTTTTGGAGTTTATCTTATCATACATAATCACATCTTGCTATTATTTTATCAATTGTACAGAATATCACAAGTCTGTGCATACTCGATTATTTTCACTGGCTCTTTGAATTCAAAACAAAGTTTTTATTAAAAAAAAAAAAAAAAAAAAAAAAACTTTGAAACTTGTGATTGTAACATTTTTGGCAGCGCGCCTCAATTGTTGAGATCAAATATAAAATTGGTCTATTTTTTCAAAGTCTAGTCTAATGAATGTTTTATCAACGTTTTGTCTGTGTGTGAAATATACTAAAATAAAATAAAGGATCTAAAAGTTTAAAACAATTTGAATAAAATATGAAAATTAAATAACTGATCTGATTGGATGAATTGGTGTTCGTTATTTTAAAAAATATATGGAGACTTTAAGTTTTTGAAGTAGCACCCATTTTCTGAACCTATATAATTACTCCAAGTGACCATTTGTATTCTCCCCGCTGACTTCAGAATGCAAGGGCCACCACATCTAGATTTTCAACCTCGTCTGCTTGATAAAAAAACAAAAAAAACATATTAAAACGTTTTAATTTTCGATTTTTCATAATAATAGAAAATATACTCGTAGAAATGTATTTCTTTTTCAATGAGCTACTTTTTCATTATTGCCAATAATTATTAAATAGTAATTTTAAAACATGAGCGTTTCCCTCAGTTTATCTAGACTAATAAAAAATACCATCTTACACAATTGTATTAGTAAATTAAATTAGTATATATTTACAATAATCTTTAATTTTCGCTTAATAATAGTAATACAGGCACATATGGATTATAAAATATATTTCTATGTACAAACAATTTTTCTCCAAGTGATCTTCAATAAATTAAAGACAAAACGTAAGGCATTTGTAGCACTTAAGCATGCTGCATTAGGTCAACAACTTTGTACAGAAAAATTAAAAAAAAAAAAAAAAATATATAATTATGAATACCGTGGTGAATAGCAGAAATTTACCAAAATTAATTCATTTAATTGAAAGATTACCTTAATTCTTGAACATTTGGATATACATAAATACAAAAATTTACCTTAAATAATTTAAGGTATCAATTATTGATAATTGCATTTTAAGACATAACAAGTAAAACAATAACAAATAATAATGTTTATTTTATTACAATACACAAGAGGAGAAAAATATTAAAATTCTTAAAACTGCCTTATTCTATGAGAAACAAAGACATTTAAAGAGAAAAAAATGATAATTTGACATTTCTGTACAAATTTATTTCAGTGTAAAAATATTTTTTTAATAAATTCATACCTTACAACTATTATTCATTAGCTTTGTACAATAGACCCTAACATCTAGGAGGATCTAGTATTTTTTTTTCCTTCTTTTAAAATGCCTACTGCTAAAGAAATAACTAAAAAAGAACAAAAAAAAAAATTTACAAAAAGAAAAACACAACCATTCAAATGGACGTAATTATTATACTTTACAAGATCTTTTTTTTTTTTTTTTTTTTTAGTGAAAACTAAAATGAGTAAAAATTAAAAGAGCGACATACCTTCCTCCTTCTTGGATCTGATGTGGACAGAGATACAAACTAAAAAGAAGGAGGAGGTTCACCAACCTGCAAACAGAAAACATTCAAAATAATATACACAAATAATCAAATATAGTGTTTAGTTGTTTATCTGGAAGGTTAAAAACCATGAGCCCGCCATACTTTGGATGGGACATGATAGGTAACTAAATCTGGGTATGCAAAATGTAGAACACCCACTGTAGAGTCGGAGACACTCAGAGTAACAATAGAGCGCTTTGGTAATAGGCGATGTGACCTTGTAGTTAAAGCCCGGGCACGAGTCACAATAACTAACACTAGTGTTTAGTGTAATAAAGGTGCTATGTAACATGAAAATGTAAAAAAAAAATATTGTCTGTGAATAACAGGTATAACATGTACTTCCCCAATCACGAATTAATCAATTCAGTTTTTGCTCTCCCTCCAAAACCAATCTATAGTTTGGAATAGAAATCTATAGAATGACTTACATAAGATCTTCTGAATAAGGACATTCATTACATCAGCAGTTAAGGTATTTGTTAGGAGACCCCCCCCCCCCCCCCCCCCAGTCCATTTGACAGATTTGATTAAAAATCAATAGGTGTCGTCGTTGTGGGGTTCTGAACACACATATAAAATTTAGTGTCGATACATTCATTCCATTGAGAGTTACCGTGTTCACAAACACACAAGCCCGTTTTTTTTTTTTTCATTTTTGGAATCAAGGCGTTGAAAAACATAAATTTTTTTTGAACTCAGGTACGAATTTCTGACGTATTAGATAACTTCTATACTTCATATATCTGAGGAAGTAAAACGAGATTAACTCGTCAGAAAATTTCATTAAAACTCTATTCTAAAGAAAACAATCGTAACTAGTTAATATTTTCGATACATTTGTAAAATGTTACATACACAATTTCAGCATTGGCAGAATTATCTAGTACAATACTAAATTCAAAACTACATAAATGTTAGATATCATATAGATACATCCATTACTCACAAAGGAACGACTCGGACGAAGGGCCAAGGGTGCCCTAAGGGCAAGGACGTTTGTAAGAGCACGGAATAATTGAATGAGATAAAATTAATCCACCACCACACCAATGGAAACAACAATTAATCCGATTGGACGGGGATGAAAGGCTCAGTTTAGTTTTAAAGCTGGTGATTAGTCATTATCCAGATCTCGCATTTAGTCTATTCACGTCACCCACTGTCTGATAGCTGACATATTTTAAAATATATATTTATATTTTTTAACGCATAATTTATATCAAACCTCACGAAATTAGTCGAAAGAGACCTGCCATACATTTGTGGCACTTCTCTTCTAGGTCAGGTGAACCAACTGAAGGAAGCACGGTTGGCAACACAGCGGTGTTACTAATTCAGTATGGGCTGCAGGTGAGAGATACATGTCAGGACTCCAAATGTATTGCAGGTCTCACCCGCCCAATTTCGTGGCGAATAATGTAGTGCATAAAGTCAAAAGAATAAAATAGGATGATTACCAAAATAAGAAGTGATTGGAGGGGATGGAGGGAGCCCTAGTGAGAGACGAGGTTGAGAGGTTTGTCCTGGTTGTAGTGAGGCGGCTGAGTAGGGTAGATATGGGGCTGGATCTGGCGACGTAGCGCAGCCAGCATCTCCTCGCAGTCTTCACCCCCACCACCACCCCCGCACTTGCTCCCTCCGCCGTCACTGCTACTCCCTAACAGGCACGTTATCTTCTCAATTGTTAACTTAGAACATCTTCACCCAACCCCTTTCACAGTCCAACCCCTGGTGATGATCAATACTTACTGCTATTCTTGGAGTTGGTCCGGGGTGAGGCCTCGTAGCTGGACGACCTGTTCCCGCCCCCTGGGTTGGAGGCCCGGGGTCGTCTCCTTCGGGTGTGGATTGTGTCCCGCCGCATGTTCACCGGCCGGTTCACATGGTGCAGCTTGTAGTAGAGGCCACAAGCGTTGCATACCATCTCACCCACAGCGTTCCTCCTCCAGATAGTCGTCGTCCTCGTGCCACAGTTACTACACTCGGATTCACCGCCTCGCCTTCCAGCCTAAAAAATTGAATTAAAATTTGAACTTTAAAAACAGAAAACGGGGTTCTTAATTCCTCAGAGGGAAGACAAATGAAGATATTAGAAACTATTCTTGTTTATAAGTAACTGTATTTTATTTCAACACTGGTGGCATGGTAAAAAGTGCGTCAGCTAGATTTTATCCAAATTCTGATGTTAGCATAATCGTATGGGCAATATTCTGTCATTGACAGCTCATTAAGAAAGATAACTTGATCCGGCACCATACAAGCACAAGGTGAAACTATATTATTTCTTTCATTTTTAAATCAAACTCTTAAAAGGGCAGCAATGTTTGCATTGAAACCTTCAAATTGTACGCGTGCAAGCACTCAAAATATCCAATAAATTTTTATTTTTGTTCAAATCTATCTCTTAACAAAAACATTCAACAATAACAAGCGTCAAGAAACTGAGCAACAGCCCTTATTCAATTGGCAACTCTGCCGGACCATTGCTCCAAGGTAACTAGTTTCCTCCATGCGGTCAGCAAACTGATTGAAAGGAGAGATTCTACAGCAGGGTCCAAATTTACTTGGATCTCATTCGATATAATTTACACGTTGAGCGCATATTGTATTTATTCTATCAGTAAGGTAATTTTTTTTATTATCAAGACATTTATACTTAACACAAATTTATAGGTAGTCCATTTTAAGGAGGCAGGTGAGGCTAACTTTTCGGTGAAGATTTGATGTCATTACGTCTGTAGTAACAAACCTGACGGTCCACAGATGAGAGTGGGTAATAAGAATAAGATATTTCATGCAAGCAAAGCCAAAAACACAGAATGTTTGGGGAGACAGGGGAACTAGGACCTCGGGAGCATGTACCTTTATCTGCCGACTATATGTACATGCTCCCGAGGCTGCTGACTACCAACTTACACTGGGTCTGTTGTTGATGGAGGAGGATCGATGGGTGGGGGTGGGCTGCTCCTGGGAGACAGGGGACCAGGAGGACTGGGACTCGTCCCCACTGTCTCCCCCAACCCCACCCCCACCATTTTCTGTGGAGGTGTAATTGGCAGCCTCCAACAGCCGAGAAATGGCCGACTCTACGGATCGGGCCGCCGGAGGACTGCTATCCATGTGGTTCCGCACCGGGCAGCTTTGCTTCCGTCTCCCCCGGGTGTCCTCTCCCATCTCACAATGAATCTAGAAAGTAAATAGAGGGAGTATAGTCAATCAATTCAGTCATGGCACATACAATAACTGTAAGTCAAAATAAATGATAAAAGGGCTTTACGTGATCTAAGAGGTACCTGTCGAGAAAAAGAGCCCTATATGTTAGAGACGGATGAGGGACTGTTGAATGCGGCAACCTCCTCCAAGAGCCATTACTTAAATTATATCTCAATGTAACATCTGAATATTTTCAAACATTTCAGCTGCTTCAGAAACACATAAGTCACATAGCAAATAATGAAACTGTGTTTCTGATTGATGCAGCCGATTTCGACCGTATATAATCAATCACAAGATGTAACTTACTAATGGGTCGACAACTAACACTTTAAGAACCTTGCAACAGAGACTGTGGAGGAGTGTCGATCGGTAACTGCTCTAGCCCATCTATCTCTGTCTCAACCTCTCTACGTATGTAACACTCAAACAAATTTAAGAAATAAAAAAAAAGGGGGAGGTAAACAATTAATCAGAGCTGCCAAAACATTCGCCAATCTGTGCAAGTGCTTACATGACATGCAAATGGGGCGAAATGCAGACTTACTACTAGAATTAGGAAATTTTATTTGCTCAAAATAAAATTAAACAAAACTGTTACGTGGTCTGCATGCATAGCACTGATACTTAAGTCAATCAATGTTCTACAAGTTATACACTATAAAGCCCTGTTTTCTGACAAAATGATACTCTGTGTCAATGAGGAGCACGAGTGGAAGTAAAAGTAAATAACACATCATCACTCCATTGTTAGAAAATATGTTACATTTTTTATAACTATAGGAAATTTTATAAACTAGAAACCATGGAGAGGGTGCTGGAAGTAGGGATGAGGGAGAATTCGTAGACATGGAGGAGCAGGTATAATCAGACAAATGATTTCACCAAGAAAACAAAGAGTATTTCTATGTTTTCATACTTTTAATATAATACACAATTATAATGAGCAATGTCTGCTGTTGAGAGAGTGTTATCTAGTATGAACTACCGTGAATATACAAAGTTTAATAATGTAACAGAAGCTATACATTGAAACTATCCCAGTGTTTATTTCAGGATTAATCAATATTTACAAAAACGAAAATTAATAAACTACACACATAACACGGTAGTTCAACGAATTGTTTTGTTCTCTTTCAAATTTTTATATCCTGATCTTATCCTACCTCATAAAAGCGACAGAGTTCATTATTCAACATAATAAATAAATAAACTAATATCAAATAACGTAATATCATCAGAAAGGAATCTGCTGCCAATGACAACAGAAAAACAGTGTTCCTTCGACGTTGCAATTTGTATCTTATTGCTGAACGTCATTCCTTTCTACATGAATCTAATCTCAAGGAGGATCTGAGTATACGACGTGTTGGTGGAAACAAAGGAGCTGTAGGACTGACGCCCCTGCTAGATCACAGACGACCTGACCAAGGTAGGTCTAGGTCATTAGGGCTCCTTATATTAAAGGAGAACTTATCCAATCCATCAGTTTCATCTATGAACCTACGGTGGACACAAAGAGAGCTTTTGTCTTGAGCTTATGGATTATGTACGTAAATATCTAGGGCTGCCCTTAGTACAACAAACCTTTTACAACAAATAAAGAAGTTAGAAGTGCATGATGTAAGACGGACAGCTTCACACAAAAATTATGGACACCGTTGTAAAAATAATGAGGTGAACAATGTTTGAAAAGATAGTTATTAAGTAACTACATTATATATCAGAACAAAGAGAACACATTCCATAACTTTTGAACAATTGGGATAAGAGTGTGATCTTCTTTAGAGGAGGGGCAATATAGGCAGACACATAATGTTGGCTCATTCCTCCACCCGAGGCGCTGCATGCACACAAACTTTAAAATTAACAATGGAAAGGGGGTGAAGTTGTACTCAAGTTTATAGGTCTTTCAAACGAAGAATTTGTCCGCAACATTTTTTAATATTTTTCATTGCTACAGGATGGCGGGTTAGGGAAGTATAACAACACTGTTATAAAAATCCTAACTCACAAGTAAAATAAGCTCTGTTTCTGAGAGCTCTTGTAATATGCTTTCGAAGGTTGTATTACATGGCGACTCACCAACAATTTGAGGAGCCAGGGCACCCTCCAAAAAATGGGATATTTAAATGGATGATTATCTTAAAAATGTCATGTAGTAATTGGTGTAGAATAGAACCTCATTTGGAAGGTCTTGTTAAAGGAAACAACTTTTACCTGATATATTTTTCGACTATTCATAAAGTGGTGGCTCGAACTGTTGACGATTTTAGTGAAATTTTAGAATCCCCAACATAAGCAATGCAAGCAATGGCAAACATCTTTTCAAATGATTATTTCATAACGAGGTGCTACAAGCCCACCTCTAGTGTATTCACGGAATAATACTCATTTTGCGAATCTCAAATCTTCACCGAAACTATACGGCCATGCCTTCCAACGCTCCTCAAATGTACATTATAAAACAAAAAAGCCAGCTTCTATTCTTTGAATAGCCTATCATGGGGATCCAAAAATTAGAGCTCTAATAGGGTTATACAGCTTTTAGAAACAGTATATTTGTGAAATAGGATGAGTATGAGTGATGTTTATAACAGTGGTATTTTATAATTCCATGTAAAAAATGTTGCAGACAAAATTTTGATATAGTTCAAAAGTTATAGAAGGTGGTCACTTTATTCAAATACATTTCGACATACAGTTCATGTCTTAAAACACTTTATTATTTTCATTTATTGGACTTTTTTAATTAGACTTATCTATTCGAAAACATTCTGGGAGAAAGACTTTTGAGTAACACTATTCTATGTTGGAGCACACATCTGTACTATGCTTTTCTACAATTGGCATCCTAGAGTAAGCCTTTCTAAAGTTAAACAGAAGTATAAGTATGGTAGTGAAGGAGGTAGAAGTAAAAGCACCAATAGGCAGAAGTCAAGGTTTGAACAGCTTCGTAAGTGTAAAGTTCATTTTGGAAAAGAAGAACCTGCTGGCCAATATTATAATACATTATACATACAATATTATTATCAGATGAATTGGAGAACGTAGTTGTGTTCCGTCGTCAAGTGTTCAATGCACAACTCGACGAGCAATAAGTTACATAAATCATGCAATAATTTAGGGAAAGCAGTTTGTTAATTTCAAACTCCCAATTTCTGCTTCCCATAAGAAAAAAAACAGAGTAACCTGATATTTGTTGTTGATAATTTATGCTATGCATGTTTCATTTGCCAAGATCTTTGTGAGTTTATTTTAGACATATTCTTTATAATAAATGAAACAGTTCAATTAGACGATCACGAAATAGCACGACGAGCACTTAAATTAGTGAAGTATACATGACGTTTTAGCGATTTTAAACGATGATGTAGTAATAGAGATACGTGTGTAACTTTTTAACATCGGTGGAAAAGTAAGGCATCCTAGCTCAGTAGATGAATGCTGCTTTAACATTCTCGTGACACACGGTTTGGTCTGTTTGTTCAATTAATTATTCAAACTATACAAAAATATGTTTTAGTACGGCCGCTAAATCCTTGCTCCGCCTGCTCGGCGCTTTGCCCCTCGCTAGCTCCCTCAGGATGGTAACGCACTATTTCATCATTCAAATTGTAATTCGACATTTTCCTGCCAGAAGATTCGAAATAGTATGAACAGTTGTGACTTTCCCTGTCAACGCTGGGTACCACAGTTTTTAAACCGTTAATTAAAAAAAAAAAAAATCGTATTATATTGCGATAATGTTTTTTCGCAACATCAATATTTTGTTATGTGGGTTTTACTCTAATGTTCTCAAAAAAAAGCATCAACAATTCTATGGGACCCACGATCTAAATGCTTGCCTAAATGAGAGGGGTTAAACACGAAATAATTTGTGAGATACGGAGCAGCTGATACTTGCAAGACTTTTTTTCTCTAATTTAAATATAAAATAAGTATCCGAAGTTCCCTAGGTATCAGAGCAGCGAGTGATATCGGTGTAGCGTGAATCTATCGTCCTACCTGTGTGAGATATGTGTAGTCCAGGTAGGAGGAAAACGGTATTTGTCTATCTGCTGCCAAGCTCTTCAACTGAACGAGGGATCACTCTTGACATGTACTCGAGGTTGACCAAGCTCGAGGCTGTAACGTATTGGGAAACTAGAATATCACTGAATATTTAAAAATACGAAATGGAGTCCCCAGCGAACCGAGTACATTGAAGATTCAAGGGCTCAGTTCACTCCAGAGATCGAGGAGTGAGTTCTTAGTGTTAATTATTTTAGTAGTTTACAGTGACAAGAAGAAGACAACCTTGCTGAACCTGCGAGCTAGTGGAGCAAGGATTGACGGCGGAAATTCGTAGAAGGACCCCTCTTAAAATATCCATAGTCGAGGAGTATATTGATATATTTTTGTTTCAGGAGCTGTTTTGCACAGTTACTATTCATTGTAAAAAATATTTCCAAAGATGAAACTAATAAATAAATTTCATACCGAAAATACTCCATTAATAAATCAATAAAACATTCCCAATCCACGAAGTTCCTTTACAATTATTTATTTATTTATCCTCACAATTAATTATTTATTTATCTTTACAATTAATTATTTAATTCAAGTTAGATTTAATTTAATATACCCTGACTCACCTCAGCATTGCCAGAGGCGGGAATTTCAACGACTTGCCCATAGGAATTAAGATCACTTTCTGAAAAACAAGCTGGAGAACGGTCTATGGGAGAGAGAGAAGCTGCAGAGGATTGGTTTTTCACTTTGAACAATTCTTCTTTGACCATATTGACAGCGTGGAAGATCTCTCGGCCCTGTTCCCCGTTGTCGAAGCCGATTTCCTTCTTCACCACAATATTCCTAAAGCGACAAGACGTCTCTTCAAAGTTCCCTACATCTGACCCTTTGCTATAGTCATCCTCTGTATCACCTTTCACTATAAGAACGTAGTTTCCATAGTCGGGAGGTGTTTCTACTTTATTTTCAGAAACATCAGGCTGTAACAAAGTTATGGCGGAATTATATGAAAACGAAGAAATTACCAAAAAAAAAATATATATACTCCTAAGAAGAAGCACACGAAAGAATTGACAGAATCTGTCAAGTCAACTCATTCAGTTATATTTATTTATAAACAAAATACTACAAGGAATATAACCAACATGCAACTCAACTCTTATATACATAAAGACAAAGAAATAAGATAAATAAATAAGTGTTGCAATCAACAACAATGGTCCTATGAAGGAGATGCTAAGAAAATTGCGAAAACCGAATATATAAAGTTAAAAATAAAATAAAAACAAAGAAATAATAATAATTTGTTAACCCTCCATCCTTTATTTATAGTTAACTTCTCGATTATACCAGCGGGGGTCAATTCCATCGCGCATCAACTTCACTGGATCACTGAATGTTCGAAATTGAAGTGTACTTAGCGCCTGTTTTTCAAGAGAACATTTGTAGTCAATATACGAGTAAAAAAAGTCATCCTCTGAGGAAAGTTTTGTTTAAAAAAAAATTAAAAATATTTTAAAATGTTCTATTATTTAATAGCAGTTCTTTCTCTCCCAAATAATAGTTTTCTTTTACATAGATCGGGCTGCATCATCATCAATATCTAAACAATTTTACACAACATTGATATAGTAATTGCTTTGATGCAATTATCTTAAATAACAAATCATTTATTACTTAAATAACAAATAATTTATTACTTAATTAACAAATAATTTATTACTTAAATAAATTTATGCTTACCAACCTGTGTTAGGGTCATCTATTTTATAGTTTTTTGAGGTGGGATTTTTTATTGGTTTCTCTCTATTTTTGTAAAGATTTTTTTCAAACGTATTAATGAGACTATAATTTGAAATAACAATTTAGTTATACATATATATAATTGTTTTGCCTTCCTGTTTAATTACCTTAATGTTTCTGTGCCCTCATCAGTTGGATGCTTGTCAGAATGCCATTTTTATATACACTCTTTTTGTTTTAATTTTTTATTTGTTATTTAATTTTCAATGTTTACTATTTTTCAGATTTTATTGATGTAGTTGTTATTGGGGTATCTGTAAATTTTTATTTCAATTTTATATATAGATATTTTTGAGTATTTTCGTCAACTCAAGTGTCATTATTATACAAGTATTGATATTAGGTTTGTTAACGTACTACTTGAACAAGAATTAATAACTTAATTTTTTGTATTCTAATAACTTAGTAGTATGAAAAATATATAATGGACATTTTTTAGGTTAATAACAGTTTATCAGCACAAAGAAGTTTCACTGCACTATTAAACTTATCAAGGCTTCAATGAACCAAATTAAGAGGGCGCCGGTAGCTCCATGGTACGCGTGCTTGCTCATTGAGCTAAAGATCGCGGGTTCGAAACCCGGCCGAAGCCCTTAGTTTACTTTAATTGAGAGGTAAAATAAAGTTGAGTTCCCTGTCCTTCGGATGTGACTTTAAGCGATGGTACCGAGCCTGTACAATGTCAAGTACTCGTTAAAGAACCCTACTCTAGGAGAATAAAAATTTAGGGTAGGCAAAATTTAGGACTCCCATCGGGCTCATGTCCACCAGAAAACAGAAGAGCGCTCTTGTAGTTAAAGCCCGGGCTTGAGTCACAATAACTATCTAAAAACACAAATGCATTATTCCCATTGCGTCTAGACAATTTTTTTTTTTTTTAAATTCAAATATAAATTGGTCCTTCAACGCTATAATGGTCACATCTTTAATTGTTCAAGTTTCACAAACATAATTTACATACTTCTGTTTGTACTTTTTTTTAATAAGTTAGTTATTGTCAGATTGACAATCATTAGTTATTGTCAGTCAGTTATTGACTCAGCTATAATTACGTCATACGCCTACCACCAGGGGCTCTTTCGTCACTGTGGTGAACATGAGCCCGACTCTACTGTGGGAGTCCTAAATGTTGCCTACCTAGGTTTATTCACCTGGGATAAGGGGTTTTTAACGAGTACCTGGCATTGTACAGGCTCGGGACCAACGTTTAACGTTCCATCCGAAGGACGGTCTGATCAAGGTTTTTTCTCCTTCCAGATAAAAAAAAAAACTTAAGGGCCCCGAAATCCGCGATCTTCAGCTCGGTAGACAAAGCCTACCTCTGAGCTTTCGGCGCCCATTCTTGTTATATGTGTTGCAATGTTCAAGTATGATACCAAACGGCGGTGGAGATGAACTGGATAACAGAATATCAAAATTAACAGAATGAGTTGACTTTCGGCAGAAGAAAATTAAAATTAGAAAATAAAAATAAAATCATGACGAAGCACACACAAATACCCGAACCAGGAACATAAACACAAAACACCAACCACAAAAATATTGACAAATACCAAAACTGGAAATACAGGGACAGAACAAGAGAACACAGGACGCAGATGGACCTTTCGAAAACTTCCACAGAATACAAAACAAGACAACAGCAGTCAATACTCCTCAACTTGAAGGAAACAGAGAGACCCGTGAAGGGTGGAAAATATATATCCCTTACATAAACCACAAAAACAACGGTACATGACATTCGACGGAAGCCATCACTCTCATTTGTTATACACCCCACACTTAAATTCGTATTAAAATATTTTAAATGAAACAAAGGTTTATGTAATTATTAAGTTTCAGATTTCCACATATTTGTTACTTTATTAATAAAAAATGCTATAAAAACACTTATGACTTATATTAATGATTATTAGTAACTTTTTCTAATGAAAAATAAAATTTCGTAAAAAAAAAAAAAAAAATATCTGGTGTGGCTAACAAAGGACTTTTTTTAACACTAACTTCCTTAAACTTGTGTTTTATTGCAAATAGAAGTTGGTAACTTGTCAATAATCAACTGAACTAATAATAAACAACTTTATTGATAATTGGATACATGTATAAGAAACTGAGCATTCATATTGTTAAAATGAGTTCGGGCCGTTTATTGATAAGCAACATTCTTTTCGCAAGGAAACACAAACATAAAATATATTATACTATATATACTTAATATATATTAACGTTACTTATTATAGTAAAGTTTCAAGAAATGGGGGGGTGCAATTTGAGATTATAGAAAGTCACGGTCCTCTTCAGTCTCCTGGACCTAGGAAGCAGTGTGTGGCAAGTGTGGTGAAGAAAGTTAGTGTATGCAGATTTGGGTGTGAATGCTATTTGCTATGGAAAGTCTGTAAAGATCCTGAATTGTATCGTGTACTATGTTTATCATGAGGTCATTCATTGTGAAGTGTTCTATTACTTATGTATGATGGGAGATTAGACCTTTTAGCCGAACCATTAATTTGTGAGCCGTATATCCAGAGTGATTTGACTAGGAATGTGGAGCAGTTACACTTTTGTGGTAAGGGTCATTTTGAATGTCTATGCAAAAGGGAATAAAGCATTTGAAATCGCTTGTTTAGTGTATTGCGGGTGAGTCGTGTATGAGGGCGCCATCTCCTTGTAAGTCCTAAATATCTCGCGGTGTTATTCTGAGGGAGAAACTTGTTTTAGATAAAAACGACGGGACTTGTACCTCGTCTTAGCGTAAAATTTATCGATTTGTCCGAGTTTAGTTAGATTTTCTATGTGTCACACACCAGTCCTCAATCTGAATGAGATGGTGTTCTGGAAGATTTAGCAGCAGCTACGATGGCAATAAATGTTTATAGGTACTTTATTTATAGCAAATTTTGTACCTCGAACTGTATGTACAATAAAATATATAGACTGTTATAGAAGACTGAAGACAAGAAAGTCCATATGAAAAATATTTTCTAACAGAAGAAAACTTTTTTTTTTACTTTTTCACACACATCCATTAACAGATTTATAAGAAAGTCCTGTGTTGAACACACCAAATATTTATTATAGTTAAGATATTTAGCATTAATATTCAGAT
This sequence comes from Aradus depressus, assembly GCA_963662175.1. Lineage (NCBI taxonomy): Eukaryota > Metazoa > Arthropoda > Insecta > Hemiptera > Aradidae > Aradus > Aradus depressus. The sequence continues at coordinate 24,243,916 of OY759216.1, read as the reverse complement.
TAAAAAGGGGGAGGCGGTACATTCAGTTCTCCTTTCTCAGGACTCGAATACTCGCATTAATTAAAAGAAAAATATTTTCGTATCTTTTCAACTCTATAACAAAAAAATTTACGTCTTTTAAGAATTCATTATTACCTTGATCTCTGTGTACATTCTTTGTGACTACGTAGCACAGTTCGCATTAATCTCATCTCGAATTTGAGAACTCATTCTTGGTTGGAAATTTCATATGGAACATTTCTAATAGGACCAACCGTTTTAGCATAGAGCAAAGGTCTAAAAAAATTAATTCCTCAATGAGTCCTCATTTCAGGAAGGTTTTTGAGATATATCTCGCAAACAGGGCGGGCTTCCAATGTATTTTATATATAACGCTCTTTCTGTTTTCTCTTCAAATTTTATTTTGAGACAATTTTGATTAAAACAATATTATAAAATAAAATGTACTACATTGTAAAGCGGTCGCAAATTTCCTTGACAAAATCGAATCAGAAATAAGCTAGGATCTGTGACATCTATTTTAAATTTCAAGTGTATTACAACAATGGTTTCCCAATTAAAGTGCTCACAAAATCCCAGACACGCACATACACATAACACATACAGATACAGCGTAATGGTTAAATTGTGTTCAGGGGATTTTGAAACGTGAAATTCCATTGAAAATTGTACGATTACAATTTCACACCGAGGTATGAGAAATAAAGAAAATATGAAAGTGCAACCTGAATAACTTAGCATGGAAAAAATATCTTTAGGGAATTTAGGAAGCTTTGTGATATCATTTCAATGGAACAGAGAGACATCTTACCCATACGAGCAGGTTAAATACCTAGCCTGGAGAAGGGTTCAGAAGAACTAACAGGACTGTATGGGAGCAAACCAATCTGCTGTTCCAGTAGGGAACTATGTATTTGGGGATACTCAATAAATAACAGACAAGTAGTCACGAAAATGTGCAAGACACAATTCTCTGCTCAACTACTTTTCCTACAATTCAAAATAACTTGTCCAAATCACCAACTACAGTAGAAAAAATCAATTACAATCAATACTTAGAAATGAAGAAATAAAAGATGACAAAAACACGATAGATACGAGACGCCTATGTATGTCAATGGTAATTAGTAGGAAGTAGCTTTTTTCACTAAATGTTTCAGAAGTTTAAAAAGAGAAGAGGAAATCAAAGTATTTTTAAAGATCTCGAATGTTAAAAGGTACAATAAGAAAACTAAAAGGTTGAAGCAAAGCGCTACCACACAATAAAATGTTTAAAATGTTACAGAAAAACAGGCACCATATACACACCTTATCTGCGTTAGATGCAAGATTGTAATTTGACTAAAATACTCACAGCGCTCCGAGTTACGACTTCTTGTCGCATCAGAATAATGTTGCCAGAAGAGTTGGGGGAGTTGGCATGGACACGAGGTGTGATTAACTCCCGAAGCAGGTTTACATCGCTTCTAGAAATTAAAAAAAAAAATACAATTTAAATTCTAGAATATTCTGTATTGAGCAAATACCAACTGAAGTATTACTTAAAAGTACAGATATGGTTCGTATTGTTTGGGGAGGGAAGGCAGAAAGCAAGCCGTGCTTCTCTCATCCCTTCCTCTCTCTCATCAATGTTGCAGACACCTATCTTGAGGAACGAAAATCTCAGGATTTAGAGCAGCAGATTGATAACGCCACAGATTGTGAACCCCGACATTCCTCAATATCTATTGATCCAGTCGCAAGTGGACATCCTTACCTTTTTCCCAATAGATTCATAAAAAAATCTTTAAATTATCAAGATTGGTCCTTGAGTGCGCCGGTAGCCCAGAGGTAGCTTTCTAGCCGTCTGAACTAGGGTGGCGGGCTCGAAACCCGGCCGAGGCCCTTCGATTTTTTTTATCTAGGAGGTAGCCATCTTTTGGATGGGAAGTTAAGCGCGTGAAGTGCGATGTCAGGTACTCGTTAAAGCGTTTACTTTAGGTAACTAAAACTGGGTAGGCAAAATTTAGGGCTCCCACAGTTTAGCTAACAGGGGATGAGTGCATTGGATATGTAGTCTAGATACTTACATCCTGGAGTTGGCCTGATGGTTGAGGTCCCTGGTGTAGGAGTGGTGTACTGTGTCCGAGGGTGACTCCGGATCGTCCTCTGTCTTGATGACGAGGCTCGACTCACTCGTGTTGTCCTCCTCTCCACTCTCCACCACCGTTTCCTCCTTACCCACCACCATCTCCTCTACCACAGTACCCTTGTCCAGTGTCGAATAGTGAATCGACTTCAGAACAGCCTACAGCACAAAATTCAACAATATTTTTAAAAATCGCTGGAGGAGTTGAACAGCATTCCAGAAGATGAGTTCTCAGGGTCCTTCTAGCAGGGAAAGCGGCAGTGGTAAAAATGTATAGCTTCCCAAGGGGAATACTTTGAAAGGGACAATGTACAATAACTTGTAAATGTTTTTAATAAATTAAAAAAAAATCAGTCCTGGAACTTTTTGATCACCCCTCGTATATAGGGCTGTTATAGAAGACTGAATACAAGAAGAGAAGACTCCGTCTAAGGCCGTATGTAGAAAGTCCTTATGAAAAATATTGTCGAACAGAAAAAAACGTTTTTTGAAACGTTTTCATGCTTTTGTTAGAGAATTAGGCTGAAATGTTAGCAGACTGAAATGGCTGTAGGATGTTTATGAACAGGAAAATGGATAGTTTGTTGAAAAATAGTTTAACACGAATATTTTTCAAGAAATAGTTTTGAGAACATTTTATATACTCAGTAATCACAAGAGCAAGACGCCAGTATTTAATAATTTAAAAATGAATAAGAACTTACGTCAGCATCGCTAGGGATTACTTGAGGTGACTGGAGAAACTCTTTGAGAGCTCGTAACGAGTTGGTAGCGCACAGTTTGAAGGATAAAAAGTCCTGTAGTTTGTCGACGCACATTAAACAAACTCGCTGAGGAAGTTTGTCATTCTTGTCCACCTACAAAAAAAATATACATCAAAATTAAGCAAGGAGGTACTCAACCTTTCGTTCACCTTCAGAAGAAATTCTAGGTTCATTCAGGACACAGGCGAAATATGAATAGAGGAATACAAATATTCGAAACTCTCCTCAACAGAAAAAAAATCTGGATTAGCCACTTGATATACGGAAGTTTGTAAAATACATAATAATACGAAAATACACTTTTGGGTTGTGCAGTACAAATCAGTATTTGTTAACTCGTGGCTGAAGATGATAGCAATACCGAAAGTAATCCCATATATTTTGTGAAATAGACAATTTTTTTTTTAAACATACGTTGTACTTCATTTTTTAGCAAATAAACGTTTCGGGAAGAAACTCTCATCATCAATAATATATTTTCCCCCAAAGTAAATACCAATAAATAGATTGGGAGAACCAAGTTGTGAATATTTATTTAATAAGAAACGAAAATTAAAAAAATACTTAATCACAGATCTAGCCAGAAAAAAAACGTTAAGGGAGCAGGGGCCAAAACATTTCGGTGGGTTGACTGGTCAAACCAGACACATCCATAATTACTAATCACATATCACTTGTGTGTCTAATGTGAATTCTGTTTATATAACAAAATAAGAATTCCCAGGCGAGGGAGGTATTATCTTTTAGTAGATGATCGGGTAAGATTTACGAAATGTTTATAGCAATAATACATTGCCGCGGATATCTCATATTTTCTCACCTGAATAGCTTCCAGTATAACATGAACATTGGTAAAATATCATACTTATAAAAATTCGAATTTCTCACCAATATCGTTGTATTACTTATATAAAAAATAATAGTTCGAAATGTACATTCCTATAATCAATTAGAAGCAATGCCACTCGTTATTCACATTGAACTGTTCTGCGGTGGCATAACAATACATTTTTTTTTTTTTTGGATGGCCTCGGCAGACACCACACTAGCCATCAATGTGTTATTTTTGATATATTTACGACATCCATGGCCCCGGGAGGGAGTTTTATCTACGAAATAAAACTCACTCCCGGACAGGATAAGTAAAAACTTGAGGTAGCATCTGGGGTCAACGTTTGACAATGAATATGCGTCATAGGCTGCCCACCTAACCTTACCACGGGATTAGTTATCTGGAAACATTCAAACATGTACCTAAATAAATAAACATTTATTCACTCCACATTTAAAAATAATCCAAAGAGGAAATTATTATTTACTTTTATTTAAATGATTTTCTTTTAAATATAAAAACCTAAATAAATAAGGATTAAGGAAATCATTTTCTCTGGAATTACACAAAGAATAAGCATCTTTCCCAATAGGTTATGTAGTTCTTGGAAGCTTCACTCTACACTATGGCAGGTAGAGGGTATATTTAACTGACTACACGAACAATGCTTTTGTACCTGCTTTCACCATGAACCCGTCCTACCGACATTTTAAGTAACAAGTTCATAGTGGAAATGCTCTCAAATATGCTTTATACCAATAAAAAAAAAGGGGGGATGAAACTTACTGAATGTTGATTGCTACATTTTGATAACACACCTGTTGCTCTGATAAACAGTGATAAAATATATCCATACAAAAGAGAATAGATATAACACCAAGAAAGAAATTACACTAACGACACTTTCCTAATATTTATCTCAATTAAAAAGCATTTCAGAAAATTCACTGCATAAGAGGTTTTAAACCAGTATTGCACAAATGATAAATTTAAATCCAAAATATAATAATAGAAGTGTGAAACAATAAAAAAACAAATTTATTTCATTTGTGCAATTTTTTTTTTTATTTTGTGTGTAACAAATGCGAACAAGCTCGAACCTTCGGTTTAACTATTTAATTAAGCGTTATAAATAGGTAAATATTGATTTTTTTTTTTTTTTGGCTTAACTGATAAAAACAATTTTTAATTCGTAACCCTAAAAATAGATATCACACAAATTAACATCTATATTTACGGAAAAAGTATTTAAAAAAGGTAGTATATAGGATTTTTTTAATTAAATTTGATTAAAGGTTATTTAAGTTATTAAATGATAAAAAATAATAAACAAAATATTAATAAAAACATTTACTGAGATTACAACACCCAGGTAACAAAATATAAAGAAATGATAAGAACTAGTAAACAAACGGGACGCCAAATGGCCAATACGAAGGAATCAAAAATGAACCATGTGAGAAGGGAGAAAATCTATGAATAAATTAAAGAAACTGTAATACGAAAATAGAAATAGAAAAAGGCCTTACAAAAAACAATTAATTTAACAATATTGAATTTATTTAGTTTACACGCTTTAACCTTTTTCCAATTTCAACATACATGGGCCATTTAATAAACTAAACTTATAATATAAAATTAAAAAAAAATGATAAGAAAACCTATAAAAATAATTAAAAGCAGTAACAAGCAATTAGAACTTCTCACGCACATTGTTTATGCTGTTAATGGCAACCCATTATAAAACAACGTTCGTCGCATGGCATTCATTAATAAATGCTAAACATGAATAAACAATATTAGTAAACAAAAGCATAACTATTGTCCTTGATACGCAGTGTCCCAGGTAAATTCTTATCAAACCATCTTATCTATATTAATGTAGGCCAAGGCATTGATAAATAGATATTACAACTGTTTGATAATAATTATAATGCTGTACACTTACCGGCACGCCAAGAAGGCTTGGAATTATATTTGATATATTTTTCTTTGTCCCATCAACACCAAAAATTTCAATAGTCTCGTGATCAGGATTCAAACAAAGACGACACAACTCATAATATTTCTCGGGTACATTAGCCATATTAACAAATGGTTGTTAGGATAGTAAGTACACTATAAACTGACCTTCATCAAAAAAAAAAAAAATCCCATTGACAATTATGATAATAAATCTTAAACAATGACAGACACATAAAACCGACAAGTAAACGATTCAGTATCACAGTCCATCTTTAAGCATGAACACGGCATATCTCCCCACTCCTTGCATTCCACTGTTGTAGCCACCAGAGGTCAACCATTCGCTGCCTCTTTTATCACCTCAATAGGTTAGCCTCCAACTTTACCAAACCTCCTCCATTCTCGTTTTAAGGCTGGTTTAAAGGTTAAAATAATTTTTGTTTAATAAAACCAAACTATATTTCTTCTATGACGTAATACAAACAAATTGTTTTACAAATTATCAGTAGTTTAACACTTCCCGCGTAGCAGCCCATGAGTACCAACCTAACATTATTATCAACTGTATATTGGTTTACAACCTTTTTAATTTTTTTTTTTTAAAGTAATATATCCTCTAAAGTCAATAAACTGTTCGATCAGTTGCTGCATTGAGAACAGTTTTGTAATAATAAAATTACTGATCCCCGAAAGGGAATATGAGATTGCTTCTACTTATGAGTTGGACTTGAGCTTCGTCATAACCAGTTGCATATCGTCTTTTTTCCATGGAAATCGGAGCATGTGTACCCAGATCAGATAGATTTATAATATAATGGACAGTACTGTATAGATTATTCTATATATATATTTATTTAATGTCTACACAATATTTACCTATTAGTAGTGGATCGTTCCAAGTATTTTGTAAAACAACTTTATCGGTTCCCGTCCACCTTAATAGTAATTAATACTTTTATTGAAGAACGCTTCCAAGAAAGTCGAAAATATGATTCAGTTTGCATGAACAGGAAAATATACGCGTATTGCTTTAGAACAATATTCAATTGGATACGCTTTAAGTCGCTAAAAGTCAAAAAGTAGACAATTATTCGAGAAGTAAATCTTGTTTTTTAATTAACACAAGTCACCAAGTACTACCAATCCATGAGGGTGCCGGTAGCTCAGAGGTTGTGTGCTTGCCAACACCTCAAGATCTCTGGTTCAAAACCCGGCCGAGGCCCTTTTTTTATGAAAAAACTGTGAAAAAACCTTGAGCACGTAGATCATCGGAAATTTAGGACTCCCACGAGAGCGCTCTGGTAGTAGGCGATATGACCTCGTAGTTAAAGCCTGGGAGTCACAATAAGTAACTAATTACTATCCATTCTAAGGAAATTCATACAATCGCGAGGTTCACGTCACAATTCTTCTAATGGATTTTGGAAATATTGTCCTCCTTTTTTGATAGCATTATTTTGTTTATATTGAACTTTAAAAAAAATAAAAAAACTTTTACATATATACTTTTAAAAAAAAATATAATGCAACATCTATGGCGACAAGTAAATTGTCATTAACATTTTTACTACCTCAACTCATTGCCTATGCAGTAAGTATTATGGCCTGACCATATCTATACACGAAAGACAGTAGTGGGTACGCGTGAAGTCAGGAAAGATCAAAGTCGGTTGCTTCATGTTGTATGGCAGGCATTATAAGAACTATTTATTTCCTCTTTTCCTATTTTTATTTTGTTATACTTATAGTATAAGGAGTTATTGTAATCGTGCGAAAATCCGAGATCGAGGTTTCAACAGATTTTCACAAAGTCCTCTGAATACGTTTTGACCATTTTCGCGATGACGTCTGTCTGTGCGTCAATAAGTGTGTGATTGGATAGTTGTGAGCGCTCTACCGAGCTATGAACTTGAAATTTGGAATGAAGAAGTTAGTACATGTGCATAGCGTAGCAACGAATTATAAAATATTTTTTTATTATAGTTGTTTTTATGAAAAATTATAAAAATAATAAAATTTATTTATGTGGTCATTACAGGACTTCAAAATACCAACCATGCTTTCAGATCACCCCCTGCTCAAAATGATACCATACTGGCATTACTGGGTACAAGATGCTGGCGCATAAACTTCCGGAGACACAATTTGTCTTTAGGAGCAGGTATTGATGAGCTTAGCCCTTGAGGAAGGGACGCGCTTACAGTCCTGAGCAGAGGGTGAAAAGGACATTGACCAGACGGATGGATATCTGAAAAATGGCATCTACGATGGTCTCGACGGATGGCCGAATGATGTATGCAAAATGCCTGGAGATCCGGGTACATCTCGACTCTACGGGGTATATCCTAATCACTGGATCTCCCAGATATTATCAGGTCATCGAGATTATAACTCAAATGTCTTCTTCTTTAAGTACAAGAACAACCCATACTGTTCATGTGGGGACATCGAGACAGCAGAACATGTAGTTCTTGTATGTCCGTTTGTTGACCAAGCCAGGGTGGAGTTGAAACGTGAGACCAGATCGTATTTGGGACTGCACCTGCGGTAGTTGGTGCCGGAGACCTGCTACTTAATGTTGAATCGGTTTGTCGGCTCCTGGAAAGTAATATGACGTGCTGGGAAGACCATTGACCGCCACAGATCCTAGACTAATCGGCCGATGGTCTCCCCCAACCAGTAGGCCCTACTTGATCCCGAGCTCCCTTAACTTTTGACTGACGGATTATATTGGAGTTACACAGTGCGTCTTAAAATTAATAAATAAATAAAAGGTAACAGGGATTTCGTATATAGCGGCCCAATCTTGTTGGGAGCACAAGAAATAGCACTGAGCTTTGCTTTTATTTAGAGGCAACTCCACCTATAACAGAGGCGTATCCGGGGGTGGGAGATTGAAGATTTCTGTCTATTTCATACAATTATTGTTCAGAAGAATGATGTTCAGCTGATTATTGATTGTTCCGCATGGTCTATGATTGAACAGTGCTTTGAAGGATATTACATGAGAAATTCCATTAAATACCAATCAACCGTTTAAGAGCTAGCACTCGTTATATGTTTAGGCCCCCACAACCACTCTTCCCGTCGAAAGTTTTGAGATGCTATGTACCCTACATCACTCCTGGATATATAAGCTAGTCACTAGTGAAAGTTTTATGAAGATCGATCCAGCAGTTTTTAGTTCAGGTGCTAAGAAACAAACAAACATACATCGGTGAAGAACAATAGTAAAAAAAGTAGAAGAAAAGAGTAAAAAAAAAACCTATACAATATGCATATTTTTGGAATCGTTTTTCTAAGCTCTTTAATTTGATACCCCACTGATTGGAATTTGTTGTCTTTAGATTTTCTGAGTTTGACAATAAGGTACCCAGTGTCCGCCATTTCGCTTTTTGGGGAACGTCACATAGTCTTTGACATTCGGGAGATTATAAATAATAAAACAATACTCTCCTCCATAGTCGGGTAAAAATAGCACTGCATAATAATTATTCAACCATTCCATTAAGAAGTATATTACGTAAGCTGCTAACCAATAATTTTAATAACATTTATGTTGAAAGTCAAGGAGCATAGTTTGTACAATTCAAGTGATGTACAATTCATCCAGTGACCGACAGAAGCGTTAGTCTAGTAAATGAACAACCCGCACCATTCTAAAAGGTTCCACTATTCGGATATAAATAACATTTTGATCTGGATTATTCAAAATAAAACTGGGACATAGAATTGAATAAAACATACATTATATACATATATATTTATCTTATTTACAATTGAAATGCATAAATAAAACAAAACTTCCGGAATAAATGAACAATTAAAACAAAATCAAGTAAAAATGATAATGAATAAAATACATATATTTATATCCATGTGAACAGAATATGAATATTACTGATCCAATATACATATGTAAAATGGTTATAGATTAAATGACACCAATACAAAAATGCATTCAGCTTATGCATGTATGAGAAAAAAAGTAGATCAGCATAGTATATCACAATCAGCATATCTCACATCCAATTTCTTATAATTAACTAAAAAATATATGAAATACTATAGGTAAAAGAAATTACGATTAGGACAGAAGTTGAAATACAATACTTAACGAGATAAAAATGAATATAATTCTGATCTGGCTTCAGGTTTTAACAGTGTTACACGTTCTTAATTAGTATCTTACACTGTATTCCTTACTAAAACGGAATTATTGGCCTAAAAACAATTATTGTGTACTGATCGCAGTAATATTTCCTTTACATTGCACAAAATACCTCAATATGAGGCGATCAGAGGTTAATAATCAATCCAGTTTACTACAAGGATAGAAATATGCGTTTGACACCGTGAAATTACATTGCCTTGGAACAGGTAGGGTAAAATAAATCAAATCACTCATAAGACAAAAAACACCAAATATGTTTAAATAATAGAAAATTAAAAAATATTTATCGTTTTTAAAACGCTTTCCGTTATGATTTTACTACTTCTGGCTGATTCATTGTCTTTTTTTCTTTTCACAAAAGAATGCTCGCAATGAGTGACATTCCCAATGTTATGTCTTAAAACTCGAATATAAACATTTTATTTATATTCAGTAAACATCACAAAACCTAATAATTAAAAAAAAAACAAGGAATGTTAAGTACGTTACGAAAGTGATTTATGCTCTTTAATGAATTACGCCATTTTTTAGAACATAATAAATATAAATAAAATCTTTAAGTTAATTACAGTACACGCAAAAATAAAAATAATTTATGAAACTTATTTATTCCTACATCTTTTAGACAAAAAATATTTTAAGACAAAACTCAGACCTGGGGGAAATATTGGGTCAGAGGTAGTATGCTTGCCTACTGAGGTCAAGATCACGGGATCGCAGCCTGACCGAGGCTTAGGTTTTTTACTAGGGAGGTTAAAATCTTGAGCATTCCGTCCTTAAGATGGGACGTTAAGCGATGGTTCCGAGCCAGTGAGATGTCAGATACTCGTTGAAAGACTACCTAGCCTATGAAAAAAAACTGGGTAGGCAAAATTTAGAACATCCAGGGTAGAATCGAATTCATATCCACCAAAGCGACAAAAGAGCGCTGTGGAGTAGGCGATATGACCTACCAGGGCATGAGTCACAAAACAAACGAACCAACTCAAATTATATACTGTTCCAATACAAATATTATACTTTTTTCTATTGATGCTACTAAATCAGGTTTATCGCTATTTCCAAAAAACACTCCAAGGAATTTTTAATTTTAAACATTTTCATAACCCGATGTAAGCGCAGGTGTATTCAAGAATAGTAGCTTAGTTAATAGTGGGAATCCAACTCGGGAGCCCCTTTGTTTGTGCCTACAACAAATTTTGAGACTACAACGAGAGAGGGGTTGGTTTTGAAGTAGACGTAAGTCAGGAAATACAATAAAATTAGGCTATTATCGTTCACCAAATAATCTCCAACGCTCAGATATGTTCAAATATTCTAAAACAATTATGAAGTCGCCAGCATATTTTCAAGAACCATGATCTTAAAAACGTTTTAAATTCATTTAAAGATTAAATTGAAGCTTCACTTCAACAATTTAGTTTTGTAAGTTTTTTCTAAAAAATTAGTTGAAAAGTTCTGAAGGATATTTCCATTGTCCTATTTGTGTAACCGCGCTTTCTCGAAAATAGTCGATTGACCAAATTCTTTCCAGCGCTCTCATGGAAATGTTATGAATGAAAACAGCTGGCATATGCCACTCACATATTAAATACAACGTTGATTCACACATACGTACACAAATCAACACAATTATTAATATACGACCCTGAGGAATAAATTGTACACTTAACAACATAATTGCTGACTTAATTTTAAAACTGAAAGACGCGGAAACTTGAATCAACCAACCTTACTAGCTTCTGGTCTCAAATGGAGACTTATATAAAATAAAAAACATTACATAACCTACATAAAACCAGCCAAAAAAACTTTCTGGAACGAATCCAATCTTGAATGTTTCTCACAAAACTCTAACTGACAGGCGAAGAAATCCAAGCCAGAATTTATTAGTAAACACAGCCTAAGTGGAATCTGTTTGACAACTCTTGAATGTGGCCAAGTGACAGACGGATGTCCGTGACCCGAACCAATGTCATGTGAACAGCCTTAAGGAAACTGAGATGACGTAGAAGATCGTCACTTGGGGATTTGTTTAGGAGTCTTTTCAAACGATATTGTCTCAGTCGTGTGGCGATACCTTCCATTGACACTGATCTAACTTCCTTCACACAATTCATACCTTCTCGAGTCTCCTCCTAAAAAATAACAATAAATAAAAACCAAAATACATTGTCATTAATTTAAGAAAATTGTAACCACGTACAAAAAATATGGACAAACGTTTGATGAATGGCTAAAGTTACTTTAATAAAAGAACACAGAATTGTTAGTGAGGAATTGGGACTGTTACAGCTCTTTGAATGTATTAAATTAGCACTGAAGATGGTCCAATGAGACTGAAAGCTAGTTCTGCCAAATAAAATTGTGATCGACAACATCTCCGTGTTGTTTTATTGAATACAGCAGGTCCACAACAACCTCCACAAAGAAAATCCTTCAATAAAGTTACTGACTAGGACGGCACTTTGTGCAAAATTAAACCTCAAACAAATCAGTTTTATAAATTTAGTTCTGTGAGCCGAACTAATTTTAGTAATAATAGATGTACACAATAGGCCAACAATGATTGCAAATGTTTCGTTATACATGTGAGAACACAACTTTACATGTACAACATGCAATAATATAATTAGTTATTATGATTCATGACCGGGCTTTAACAGATTGACGAGATACGCGAAGACCAAGTCCATTAAGCGACTGTTTTATTGAAAACGAGAAAAAAACGTTTAGCTCAAGTAGATTTTCCATTCGTATAGGAGACGCTAAATTGATTCAATTATTTGTTTATCATTTGTATACGGATAATATTGAAATAAGACATACCGGTCGGTTACCCCACTTCGTACAGAGAGCCAACATCATCTCAGGTCTTTCTTCAACCTCCAGGTTGGCCACAATGAACTTGGACACAGTGTTCAGACTCCAAGATGCACTCTCAGGAAATATTCTACTCTCCGACTTCCTATAGATAATTCAAAAGTACAATAATGACTTTGTTTTTATATACAAAAACGTAACACCCCTAGAAAGCGAAAATAATTAATAAAATTTTGTTAGGCCCCGAAATAGAATGGTCTCAATTTTCTTCCGATGTTGGCTAAGATCTAAGTTAGGACATGTGTGACATCATCTTAAATTTCAAGTTAGAGCGCTCACAAAATTTCATCGCGAAAATGGTCAAATCGAATTTAGGAGACCTTGAAACGAGTACACTAGACTAGCAGACTCAAAGCTAAAACAAATACAATGTCAAAATAATTAATTCTATTGGACCATTATGTTTAAATCTTAACTGACCTTTAAATTTCATGTTAAAATTTATGGAAAATAGTTCAATAAAAAATATGCGGCGGGTACATTAATTAAATAAATAAAATATTAGATTATCAAAACAAAGCAATTCCATTGGTTTCTAATCAAACATCACGTTAGAATCTCTCGAATCTGAAATATTAGTTTTATTGATAAACAAACAAATTAGAAACTCATTCTAATAATTATTTCTATTTCTATAAATTCACTTCACACTTTTCAAGATCACTCATGATTATGAGTTAACCTAAAAGTAAAAATTAAAATTATCTGCTGATACAAGAAGCTATTACTGTGTACTATTAGCGCAGAATAAGAAACAACTCTACAGTAATTCAACAGATCTGATTTAACATACTTCTTAGCCGGAAAAAAAAGAAGGCTAGGGAAAACATGAAGGGTGAAGTGCCAGGGAAGATCGTTCCTGTCTCCATCAAGCCTGGCCAAGGAGAGGCAGGAGGAGGTGTGGAGCAGACTCACCAACTCAAGGAGGATGTGGGAGGCCCGGGCGCAGCTCCCGCAGTATCGACTATGGTACAGGATAACACTGTTCTACAAAGGTAACAGAGAACACAACACTTAGACGGAGTACAGCTATTTTCTGGGATTTCTGTTTTGCATAGAAAGCAAAAGGCAAGTAGAATGGTACAAAATAAATAATAAAAAGTATACAAAACTTTTAGATTCTTCGTTTTGCAATACACACTTTAATCATGGATGCATATATTTGAAGTTTAAATTAGCAGGTTGTTCACATAAAAAACATAGTTAGCATGAGCCATTATCCTGTTAGCATGAGTCGTAATAACTAACTAAAAACTATATTGGAATTAAATCAAAAGAACAAATTATGACCAAAAACTATTAAAAAAATGTTAATAAATAATTAAAATACATTCAATTCAAAATGAGCCACGAGAAGTGTGAGTGAGAGGAAATTGTTTTGCAAATTGCCATTGTATAGTGGCTAGCTATACGCGTAAATGCTTGACTACTGTATCTGCGTCCTCCGAGGTTGTTTTGTCCTTGGTCAGACCATTATCATACAAGTTGATACAAACAGAATATATCACAAAACAGGGGCACTAGGTTTTTATGACTAGGTTTATTCAAACATCCCCTAAGCTATAATTGTTATTTTCAGTCATTTTAAATAACCAACTAACCTGTTTAGAGTGGGTGGTGAGTTTGTCAAACTGTTGGATGTCTATCTGTGGAAGAAGAACCCTGCCGGACTTGGGAGGTGGCCTCACTGGAGGCTGGTATCTCAGAGCTCGCCTCCGTCGGCCCACCGACCACTGTCTCAATCCAGACCAGATCACATCCTCCCGGACCCTCTTCAACTTCGTCATCTCCTGAACAACAAATAAATATACTACCCTCACATTCAAGTTAGTCTTCCCATTTTCCTTTTTTTTCTTTTTTTTAGATTACTTACAAAAAGTTACACATCGTAGTTTGTATAAAAAAATAAAATAAAATACCAACAAAAATAGTTTAATGTTTAAATTAAATATTAAATCTTATCTGCAGTCAACACTCACACTTCGATGTCAGGTAGTCGTTAATGACCAGGGATGAATAAAACTTTAGGATAGGCAAATATTTAGGATTCCAATAGTAGAGTCGGGCACATGTCCATCAGAGGGAGGGAAGAGTGCTCTGGTAGTAGGCGATATGACCTCGTAGTTAAAACCCAGGTATGAGTCACTATAACTAACTCACACACTTAATTACTCTACATAGCCCCAGCACATACTAGCTGTGGTGCCGGCCGTCGCCCAGCACATACTAGGTTAAGGCCATCGTACAGATGAACAATAATCTGCTGACCAAAACGAAATCGTTAATCAAATAACAGCATTCATAGGCACCTATCTTAATTGACCTACCCTATATAATCCACATTGCAATCTAACATTACCTTAAGTGCTAACAACATACAAATCTGGTCTACCTCTTGGCCAACAAGAACCACTGCTGTTGAATATGGTTCGGTGTTGAGATCAATGCCCAGCCCTTGTGCAATATGGGAGTAAACATCGCCATCCAGACAGGCAAAGCTGAAGGAGATGTTGAGAGTGGAGGTAGGGATGGTGGGGGAAGGGATAATGGGAGCGGTGTGGGGAGTCCGGTCCAGGAGGCGGCACCTCATCTCCGTCCATAGCCTGCCCAGCCTCTCCGACTCATTCCTGCAACAGTACATACAGGAATCAATAGAACAGTGGGGATCCAGAGGAGGAGGTAGGGTAGGGTCCCAGTCCAGGAGGCGGCACCTCATCTCCGTCCATAGCCTGCCCAGCCTCTCCGACTCATTCCTGCAACAGTACATACAGGAATCAATAGAACAGTGGGGATCCAGAGGAGGAGGCAGGGTAGGGTCCCGGTCCAGGAGGCGGCACCGCATCTTCCAGCCTTTCATTTATTTATAATGACAGCTACAGCCAATCTTCAGAAAGTTCAAAAAAGTGACTATAAATTGAAAAATAACATTCAAAAGATACACATGAACTCATACGTCAGGTTTGGCTTGAATAAATATATGCCTATGAGAAAAAATAAATTGATATATTGTTTAAATGAACCACAGATTTTTCAGGTATATGCTTTTGGTTTTTCCTACACCAATGAAGGAGTTAAAATCGCAGTTTCATCTGTGACTGCAAGAATTCGAAGAGTAGTTCGAAAATCCTCTCAGAAATATTCCTAATTCCCCTCCATTATACGACTGTTGATTGTTTCAGTTATTTATGGACATTGGATCAAGGTTTGGAGCAACCGATTTGTACCGCTCTAGATTCGTTGTAATGTTTTTTAAAAATCTGACAAAAAATTGACTGAAAATATATATTCTAAATGTACTATCTGAACTCTTTAGTTTGATATCCTATTCGACTATGTATGCAAATATTATGCTTTCAGAAAAGTATTTTTTCAATGCCGCGCGGCGCAAAAATTTACACTGGGATAAGTTCTTGTGCTCTGTTTATAGCTACCACTAAGACAGAAATGCATTGTGAGTTTCCTGTGGCTATATGTTACTGTGTGGGAGTTAGAAGCTACCCACAAGCAGAGACACCGAAATCATAAGGTTTATTCATCGTTGACCTACAAAACCAAAAACAATAAATGAACCCACAATAAAATTGACTGCAGCTTTAGCTACTATCGCCTACTACTAAAGGAACTTTTAACTTCATTATAATTCTTATATTCCAATTTCTTAGTTATATTGTTTTAAATCCAATTCAGTTGTATTTTTTCTTCCTTTTAAACAAAATAATAATAGTTTTGCAGTCAAAAACTAGATAAATTAATAGTATATAAAAGTAATTGAAACTGTGAATATGACTAAAGTTGTTATCCCGGGAGCTGTAGACTGCAGCTGTTCTTCCGAGAACTCTTAGGCTTGAGTCATAATGTTTGATATCCACTCAAAATTCATAATCGGTCTCACTTCTTGAAAAATGGACTGAAATAGTCCGGGAAGGGCAATATAATTTCAAATAGTTCAGTAAAGCCTCGATGACATTGAGCGAGTTTACAATTTACTAGCCAGCGAGTTTACAAGCGGGCGAATCGGCGTGTGCGATAGTGATGATAACACACAAAACTTTCCACTCGCTCAGTAGCCAACTAGCTAGCGAGTTGAAACCACGTGTTGTTTTGTTTTTCTCTAGCGAAAAAATGAAGTGGAACGTAAATCATATTGTGGAATTTCTTAACTTCTATCAGCAATACCCTGTGTTATGGAATATAAAAGACAAAGACTATTGCAACGCAAAACTAAAAATTGAAATTTTCCAACGTTTGTTTAGTGAACTCAATGAAAAGCAGTTAATTATAGGAATGGATAATGAAGATGATGAAGCAATTGAAGGGTAGAATCAAATCAATTAAAGATATAGTAAATTGCTAGATGCACCATGTTTCTCACGTCTTTCTATCCAGGATTTTACCCACACTTTTCTGTGCCGTCTTGCTTTCCTTTTCAACTCCTTTTTGATAGCATGAGCTAAAATAACGACTCCTGTGCGAACTAATTCCGTCGACATTTTGTAGACAAATAAGATACTCGCAGCTATCTCACTAGCAACTATGATGACACACGGTTAGTTTACTAGCTAACAAGCCCACACGCCAGCGAGTAGCGAGCAAAGTAGCCCGGCTTTCAACTTTTCTCGGTAGATTGCTTACAATCTGCTAGTAACTAGTGAATATGATTACACTGGGCGAGTTGACTAGCAGATAGTGAATTCGCTGGCTAATAGATTGTAAACTCGCTCAATGTAATCGAGCCTTAAGAGCCATCCGCCTTTCGGGAGATTGTTGTCCTAAACTAAACAACCAATACGAATATAATTAAATAAATGGTTTTGTTTAAAAGTATAGAATTTTCTTACATCTCAAGTCGAACAGGCTGATAGACAGCTGGTAGATGACAAGTTTGGTTGATCCATCTGGGCTGGACCTGGCAAACCTGGGGGAGTCTCAGCCTGGCACACTCACCTCTCCAAACCACCTCTTCATCCAAAAGTTCTGGAAAAAGTCAAGATCCAAACGAAATCCAGTTCAAAAGCAAATAAGAATGGAATTTCTCTTATAATAACTATTATTTTTATTATTATAGATTTGTACATAAATTAACAGAAGACGACTGCATGAAAATCTATCTAAAAGCAGTAAAAAAAGGTAACATTTGTATACTGACTCTCCACCAGTACGCTATATAATTATATAGTTTAATTACTAGCATCGTATAGCCTAATGTCCCATCAGAAGGACGACGTGCTCAAGGATTTACCTCCCAGATAAAAAACCTAAGGACTTGGGTCGGTTTCCGAACCCGCGATCTTGAGCTCAGTAGGCTAGCACGCTACCTCTCAGCTAGCAGCGCCCTCGTATAATAGTTTAACAAGCCACTTATTTAAATTGTATTTAAAGAACTTGCCGTCTCACTTTACAGGTAACATTCTCGCAATATCCGTATAGCATAATGGCATTATACATAGTCCACAAGGAAAAAACTTTCTACTGCGTAGAGCCAACTCGAAAATAAAAAGAATGGATAAATAAAGTAAAGTAAAATAAATATTGACTAAGTATAAATTATAAATAAATACTAAGTATAAATTCATTACCCTGTTGATATTTGGCCTGTAGCGCTCTGTTGAGTTGTACGTATGGTAAGAATTCAGAGGTGGTAGACTCATTCTGTAGGGCAGCCATGGCAATTCTCCGCATCTTTAAAAAGGACAATAATTATTGATTATAATCAAACATTATCACCTCTTATTAACAATAACTGTTTTTTCTTCTCTCCCATGTGGGATCAATGACTTACGAAGGAATACTTTGAATATAATAAAAAAACTTTAATCCTTCTTTTCTGTGTATTTTTGTTTGACTATAGTGCCGAGAGGTAAATATTCAAGCAATCAAAAGATTGTTCAAATAAAAAAAAAAATAGGGAACATTAAGTGGGATAACATTGCCCGAAATTATATAACAATTTAATATTAATAATATAATTGAGAGAGAGAGAAAGAAAACTGATTATAAATAAAGTAGGTTTCGGTTATTCTAACCACAATGCAAATGACTCGATGAAATTAAATATGAAGTTTCGCGAAAAGTCTGCTGCATTTTATCGAACTTCACAGAAGTTATAGAAAAGTTTAGAAGTTTTCATATTAATGTCCTGGTTTCATCCTCAATTCCATTGCAGCATAGAATCATGTAAAGATCGAACGCAAACCGTTTTAGTATTTTAAAGCTGTGAAAGACCTCACTTCAAGCGATTATTATAGGCACTCAGAAACATATCTACATTAATTAGTTATTATTTGTAACGAGGTCCTATTTATTGCCTACTACCAGAGCGCTCTTTCGTCGCACTGGTGGGCATAAGCCCGACTCTACTGTGGGAGACCTAAATATTTCCTACATTTTTCCTAGTCTTTATCGTGGCATCGTTCAGGCTGGGGACCATCGCTTAACGTCTCATCCAAAGGACGGCGTGCTCAAGGTTTTTTCCAACTCAGATAAAAGAACCTAAGGGCCTCGGTCGGGTTTCATCAATAGGCAAGCATTCTAATGGCCCCCTGTAAGAATTATTTCTCTTACATTGAAAAAATGTAGATATAGTGTTCTTTTTAGATTTTCGGTATAACTTCCATTACTATATTAAATAATGCGATGTTACACACTTAAAGCGTTAAACTCTTAACACAAAACGCTAGAGATCTATATAAAAACAGAGGGCGCCGATAGCTCGGTGGTATGCTTGCTTGCTGAGCTCAAGATCGCGGGTTCAAGACCCCTTTAGTTTATTTTATCTGGGAGATTTAAAAAAAAGTAAGCACCCCGTCCTTCGGATGGGTCGTTACGCGATGGTCCCGAGTCTGTACGATGTCAGGTACTCGTTAAAGACCCCTACTCTAAGTGAATACAAATTTGGGGTAGGCAAAATTTAGGACTCCCATAGTAAAGTCGGACTCATGTCCTTCGAGTGACGAAAGAGCCCTCTGTTAGTAGGCGATATGACCTAGTAGTTAAAAGTCCGGATATGAGTCATAATAACTAACTAACCATATAAAAACAGATTAAAAAAAGTCAGGTACTGTTTTTCCGTTTGGAGCAGCCGAATTAATTAGCGAAAAAAATAATACATAGATAGCAAGATGGAAAGCCTAGTTTTCCTTTGACCTAAAGCTTAAAACAATAAAATAAAGTGTAAAAGCAACGAACCATCAGATAGTAAGGTGAGAATGGAGCTAGTGGATGTCTGGGAGTGAACATCAGAAGTGTCGGAGATGCTAGAGACAGGGGTCTGTTGGAGTGAACCTCTACATGCTGCTCCACATTGTCAGTTACCCACTTGTAGAGAGCGTCCTTAGTCAGGCGGCCATTGTACACCTGAAACATACCCAAAAAGGTTTAGCGTCATACCAACTGTTGTCTTTGCTAGTGGCTGTACCCATACCAGTTATAATATATTATTACAGCATCATTTCTCCCATTTATTTTTTACCTTCTCAAACAATAGCAATTAAAACCGTTTCGGGAAGCACACCCATCATCAGTATTATTAATACGTGTGTTAACAGGTTAACTATTCCTTTTGTCAAACATAATCTTCCTTTTTCAAAACATATTTATTTAGTCGACTTCCATATTTATTTAGTCAATTTATTACTATTACTATTGTATAAGAATCAACGTTACAATAGGGGTTGTGTTCTGAAATTATACAATCGTTAATATTGATTTATACATCACAAAAATAAAATAAAATAAAATAGATAAATAAATACAGTTACAAGAATATTAATAATAGATATGTTAGCAAACAACCTTCATGAAAATAACAAAAATTTCTTAATTTGGCAATAAGAGAAATATAGTTATAATATTTATACAACTGTTGGACTGTCTGAGAGGTTACTATTTCATTAATTATTTTATTTGCATCTCCTGAGTTACCGAACATTGTTTTCCAATACTTGAAAAACTGGACATTTACAAATAAAATGGTACATATCATCAGTTTCATTACCACAGATATAACCATTAGGCTGGTTATTAGATTTAATTGAAATGTCTGGCACACTAAGTTTATAAAAAAAAAATATTTAAATTCCTAACGGAAACTGAAACTTTTTTGACTAGATGTTTAAATGTAGAAGTCGACTCATTAAATATTATATGTGAATTAAGAAACTTCTTACACAACCCAAAAAGTAACAAATTATACGTTTCCATTAATACCGATAAATTCAATCTCTTTGGTCTCATAGGCTATTCATTTTCTAATTACTGACTCAACACTTTTAGAAACAAAATATGTACGTATCTGTAAATTGGGCATTTTTGAATACAATTTGGTTTTTAGTTTTTCGTGTCTGTTTTTCCCTTCATCGCGGGAAAATGGTTGAACACATTTCAACCAAACGTGATTCCTTGAATCTGCATATTCAGGAATTCGATTTTAGGATGCATATGATTTCAAAATACCTGAACAGAGGTGGAGAGGGAGGTCCCCTTGGAGACAGAAACAGTTATTTCAAGATTTCTCTTTTACTATAGGATGAGGAGGGAGGGAAGTGAGTCGTGACGGAGAGAAGTCGCGCGCTTGCGGAACTTTACATTATCATTCACGCTTTGTCCCCATTCTACGCTAAACGTAAGCACCGTCCTCTTTTACTTATTTACAGGTAATATTGAATTAATTTTTAATTAAAATACTCAATACTATATGTACGATACATCGCAAAGACGAACTAGTCTCAGGACTTTTGTTACAAAGTACTTTATCAATAATTTACAGTAAATTAAGGCCATAACCGTCCTAGCTGTTTTATGAATATGGCAGAGCCTTTGCAGAACACTATATTGTTGTTCTCCCCGGACAAGAGATCTGAACCGCATTGTAATGCTCACTTTTGCTGGTTCAACGCCATTGATTGCTGCATGATTAAGGCTTTGCCTGCTTCAGCAAAAGGATTAAATTAAGACATGGAAATGCTTAATTTTTGCATCAGATCAGGATTGCACTGGGCATCATTTCTCTTTGCAGCCTCACCCGAGTCCAATATATACAATTGCGCAAATTTTGTAGAATAAATACTCTATGACTTACAATTTTCTTATTCCCAACATAGAGTAAAATGGTGGGTGTAGCTGTAACTCCTAGCACTTCATTGTACTTTGTATGAGTAAACAGAGCCAGGGCAGTCCTTCTGGTATGGTCTCGAGAGGCCAGTGAGAGGGCTGTCTCATAAAGGGCATTAAGACCTGTTTTAGTTCTGCCTTGAACTCTCAAGTGACCCACCACAACTGCCTAAAACAAAATATGTAAAATACAATAAGTAAAAAAAAAATAATTACCTTAAATTACTTGTGTCTGGTCTGTGGGGAATTGACAATTAAGAAATCTAGTTAGACTTTAACAAAATGGTCCCATCAAATTTCTTGTTCTGACTCATTGTGTCATTGCAGCCGATTCAAGAACGAATTTGATAGTCAACTTATACTTAATATTACATAATGAAAACTATTATATGAGGGCGCCGGTAGCTCAGGGGTGAGCTCGAGATCGCGGGATCGAAACCCGGCCACGACTGTTAGTTTATTTTATCTGGGAGGTGAGAATACCTTAAGCACGCCATCCTTCTGATGGGACATTAAGCGATAGTCCCGAGCCTGTTCGATGTCAGGCACTTGTTGACCCCTTAGGTAACTAAACCATGTAGTCAAACTTTAGGACCCCCACAGAAGAGTCGGGCTCATGTTCACCAGAGCGACGAAAGAGCGCTCTGGTAGTAGGCGGTATGACCTCGCTGTTAAAAGCCCGGACATGAGTAATAATAACTAACTATAATATTTTATTATATATTTAATATTAAAAAATGATAAAATAAGTAGAATAGATTTTAGTGCTAAAAAGGGGACAACAATCAGTACCTTTGTCCTCAAGTAAGGGAGTACACAAACACTTTAAACCGAACATATTATTTTAATATAGGTTTATTCTTTGAAACGCGGTGAAAAACCATACGCCGAAATAATTATTTTCAAAGCAAATATAAAAAGTTAAATTGAAATTTATTTTGAGTGATCTAGTAAGCCCAATCAAAATGTGTCCCTTCCATTCAACTAGAGGACGTAAAAGCCTTCTTAAACCATTAATATTTATTAAATAGAAAAATGTATCTACTTATTATAAATGTAACTATGTATTATTATTAATTTTTTTGAACTCATATATTTTTAAGTATTTATTTTTTTATTCAGTTTTTATTCATTTCATTTTTCTTTTTTTTAATAGTTTGGTTATAAGTAATCATACGTGTGTAGACTCAAGTAGTTATAAATCTAATTTATAAGCTATCTTAATGTGTAACTTCTTTTGACACCCTGTTACTATGTATTGGTTTAACGGAAATAAAATTATTATAATAAATTATTATTATTATAACTACCAGAATATTACCAAAACTTACATCATGAAGACATCTAAGCTTGGAAAGGTCATGAACAGTGTTAAGTCTGAGGATAGGATGAATTAGAGAATGGAGGAACTTGATGATGTGGTCTGCTTTCGGAGGACCCTTATAGACCACTGCTCTCTCCAGGCCCACGTAAGCCACCAACTGTGGATACCTCTCAACCACATCCTTAAACCTTTTACGACATTCACTACCAGGCTCCCAGCAGTTGACAGCAGCAAAGTATACCTGCATTTTACAATTAAAACATGAAAACAGTAAAAAAAAAAAAGTAATGTACATTGCATAGCAAATACAGGAAGGGGTTTCAGTAGTATTATGATCAGCTAACAATCAGATTATTTTAGACTCAGACTATTTTTTCCATGGGTCATCAAGGTTCACCTTATGGAACATTTAAAGTCTCTGAAACAAATTGTATCGTCACAATTGCTGCGCACATATTTAAAAATAGCAATGCGCATTTTCCTACTATTATTGGGTAAGGTTCCCTAAAAATATGTTATATTCTTAATCAACACACTATGACTATTTATTTGATACCCTACTTGCCGAGATAGGAAAACATATATTTTGAATTAGTTACTGTATGATTAATTAATTAGTAATTCTTTATTTTGCATTCAGAATTTTTTTTATAAGTGCGGGTCATGAAGGTGCATCTTTGTGTAAAATTTAAAGTTTGATGGACAAATAGTGTGGTCACAATTTATGTCGGACAAACCCCATATGGTTTTTCTGTTTTTTGATAACCAACGAAATGTTAAAAATAGACTTAAAAGTTGCAATAACCAAAATATAGTATTAATAATAAAAAGATAATATGACGCACCCATTTAGAATACAGTTCTATAGCCTCGAGAAATTCGTATTTCAAATCTTGGCTATCAGCATCCCATGGTGCATAAAAAAATACAAAGGAGTAATCAGTTGAACTGATCTCATGCGTCAACTGGGAAAGATCTCCCTGATAAAAGTCATCCACATTTGCAACCCCCAGAAAGGGTGATGAAGGAGCTCCTTTTCTAGTTTTTGGTTGTCTAAAAATAATAAGCCATAAGCTCGGTCTTGTTCAGAGTAATTCAAAATATCAGAAACAAATTTAGAAAATGGACAAACATACGTGCTGATAATAGTAGTATAGACAGTAATTGACACAATGAGTAAGAAGAATATTTCTCTGAAAAACATGAACATTGCTGTATTCTTTCTGGGTTTTTTCTTTTTATTAACGTCATCATTCTCGTCTGGAGTACTCCCTAGAGTCAGTTTCATTACTCGACGTCATACAATCGACACATAACAGCCAAAAAGTAAATAAATAACGTAGACTAGAAATCTTATCACTCTTTAATTGTCAAGAAAAATGAGAAAAATCCATTATATAAACGTCACCAATAATGTGAATACTCGTCCTGATTAGATTTCTTGGATAACCTGAAAAGGGAGGTTTCGTTACAATTGACGTGTTGTTGTCTTACCATAGAGGTAGGCAGGTTTACATAAAGGTATAAAAAGAAGTTCTTGGAATAGTAAGAGTATTCCCTTATTTACACAATACTAAACATGAAACATTTAATTATATTGAAAATAGTATGTCAATCTTCATTTCTACGTATCAAGCAGCTAATTAGCATAACATAAAAATATTATTCAAATGATTTTGTAATTGAAAATTGAAAATGTATTAATAGATAATGATTTGAACTTAGGCAATTTTCATCTGACTACTTTAAATAACAAAGTTTCCAATTTCCTCACAGTATCTAGCGTATCTCTTTAATTCTTGGGGGGGGGGGGGTCATACTGTACTGTTTTTAAACTCAATTTCCACAAAGTAAGGTACCTATATGTCGAATAAATTTTTTCCTATACCAATCGACTAAAACCTTCAGACTGATGTGATAATAAAAATATCAGAAGAAAAGGATCAGTTTAGAACATATTATGTAGTATCAGAATAAAAAGGTATTGATAGAGTACCATATCGATACGTGTTCTGTATTTCTAACATTTACTGAACCTTCTCGTTTTTAGATGTTACGTTTTTTTTTTCTTCTTTAGAAGCCCAAATTTTATATTCTTATTTATTTGTAAAAACGGCGTTAGGTAGCTTAGAAAAAACTGTTCTTCTGTCGGTAAATATTTTATTAAATATCCCTCATGCAATACATTTCCTATCTACCCTCATTTCTGTAATTTTATTAAATAATATTGAACCTCTTTTTTTTTTCTCTCAATCAATTTCTTTTTTTGTGTTGCAGGAGTGATGTCCCTCCGAGCTATCAAGTTGTCCCATTTCATTCATGAGCTAAAATATGTCTTCTATAAACAAACAGTTTTGAAAACGCCTTTTCGTGCGATACCAAATGGCTTTAAAAAACATTACAGCTCTACAAAAGGGAGCACTGATAGAGAAATTGTACGATTTGATAGTTTCTTGAATATTAAAAATAAGACAAAGGGTTCCTATATTGAAATGATCAACATATATAAAGAAAGGGGTGGAGTCAGGCGTGATCATGTAGAATTCATTTATTCTGCATTGAAACATATGAAGGAATTTGGTGTACATAAGGATTTGGAGGTGTACAAGTCCTTGATTGATATATTTCCGAAGGGTAAAATGGTACCTAGGAACCTATTTCAGGCAGAGTTCATGCACTATCCTAAAGATCAACAATGTGCAATTGATCTCCTAGAGCAGATGGAAGAAAATGGTATTTATTATTTAATCTTACTAAAATGTTCATTCAGATCGTACTTATTTCTAATACATTGGGTGTTTTAGGAGTTATAAAGAGAATCTTCTCCATTTTGTTTTGGCTGGTCACTTGATATTAGGGGCTTTATCCCTTCTTAGTTTTATCCGCCACTTACAAGTAACATCTGACTTGTCAAATCGAAATAACAATCCTAGAGCTAACCATGTCCTTTCCTGTGTAGCGGTCATCCCGGATTGGAGCATGCAGGACCAGCTGATAAATGTGTTCGGGTCCCGAGGTTACCCTCTCAGGAGGTACTGGCGGATGATGTACTGGTTACCCAGGTTCAAGAACGCCTCACCCTGGCTTCTGCCTGACGTGCTGCCCCGCGACTCACTGGAGCTGGCCAAACTGGCAATCCAGAGGATCAGTAGTATCGATCCTACCACAGAGATCAAAGTCAACCAGGTCAGTATAAACATGCTTTGTTTACATTCTTTATAAACATTGTTCCATGAATATGAAGATGGCTGATGTAGTGAGGAGTGATTATTTCACAGGTTGTCAAATAAAATATAGTATGAGAGGTCATAATATATTTTATTTGACAACCTGTGTTTCATGAATCATCTCAAGAACTATTCACTGGTCATACACCATTTATGTTATACATATCAAAGAATACTGTCACTAAAAAATATACATTTCAAGGGAAAAAAACAAAAACATTTTAGCTGTATTTAATTTAGGCATATAATAAGACATTACAATCACGATATATTATTAGTTGTGACATGGTTCAGGCAGTAACTTTTTGAGTTGTGACAGTATTTTTCTAGGGGTGCGATATACATGTATCTTAAATATTTATGTATATAAATGAAATATTTATAAGTTATATATATATGTTATTATTTATAATATATATATTCTCTACATAAACAATATTATGATCAGTACGATTAATGCTATGAACAGAGCAGTGAAAATATAAATTCAGGATCTCTCCTTACACAATCTAAAAATGATGTATGTTAAAGTGAGAATTTGAACTAAACCCCAAATCGTGTTCTGCGGATTGTATGAACGGAAATAAGATACCTGTTTCCGTAGGTTCGGTAAGACTTATTGGGTCAGCTGCTTTATTTAAGTAATTCGAAAAATTTAATTCACATGCACCCATTTTTTTTATCCAAATTTGAAGCTTTGAGATGAATGACGTATGCCATATATTTTTATAGAAAAAAAAAATTAAAATGGTGTATTTTAGTTACTCAAATGTAAAGTTTTAAAATTCTTTGAACAATTTATTATACAAGAAATGTTATTGTATAATACATCACATTAAAGCCGTATTCAAGACGTGTAAAACGAGGCCACTGATCTGAGATCTGGAGTCATTGGTTTGAAACATCCAAAACCAATCTCTGATACGATTGCTCTCAAACATTTTGAATATTTTTTACTTTCAATTACAAGTACTGTATAATTTATGTTTATAATTAAATAAATGATAAAAATCGTCATATATGAGTTGATTTGAAATGGAATGGCGACCCATATAGAAAACAGAGAGCTATGTTGTTTTTATTTTATCTACAACTCCGGGGCGCTGCCAAAACTTCTAGTATAAATAGATATATCCTTCGAATAAAATGTCGTAGAATCGTAACGTATAAGACATACAAACCTTCATCCTGATTCTCTCGGGAAAATATGTTCTTTTTCCCCCTTGAACTCTCAATCCTCTAACTGGATTGTTGAAGACACTGGGCACAGGATATGCGGTTGGCGTCCCCACCTTGATGTCATGTTCTGTTGTATTTTACCATCATGACATGCTTAATGAAAGAGCTTTGTTTCAGACAACAGAAGTGCACAATTCTCTGGATGATACTTGGATAGTGAGTGGACAAAGTGAGATTCAGAGGGAGCTGATGAAGCTGCTCCCTTTATCCTCTACACTGTACGTGGAGGGAGGGTACAGGGTGTGGCTCAAGGACTTGTCTGTCACCTACTTCACACTTACCACTGACCCTTTCAGACAGTTTCAAGAGGACACTGATATGGACAGTAAGCTTATTGAATATTCTCCAGTATGTCATTCAGTTGCATTTAAGAAACTTGGGGGCGATGACTTTATTGGAAGAAGTGGGAGCTTGAAGGCCCCTGGGATGCAGAGAAAACTTGCAGGGTTTCAATGATGATCCAACTTAGAATAAAAACTATGTGGCATCTCTACATTTCAAATAAAGGGAAAGCGTCTAAATATTTTTCAACAATATGAGACGCATCATTTTAAGGGGTTCGAAGAGTTGAGGTTGAACATTTGTAAGAAGTAACAGACACTTTGGGCGGAGCCAACTCAAAAAACATAAGAGCTTGTGTGTTGGTACATCATTATTTGGGAGGTATCGACAGCAGTTTGGAAAAAATATAACAAAACTTCAGGATACCACAAAGTAAAATATTTGAATACTATTTATAATTCCGGGGGCGCCATTGTTCGTTATGTTGTTTCGAGTCCTTTATCGTGTGTATGTTTTACTCCTTAAAACACTATTAAAATGACTTCTAAGTTGAGGAACGCGGACATATTGTGGAAACTTGTAATAAATGAATAAAACAAACTTATTTTTGAAATATTGTCTATTCCACTAAAGATATATATATATATATATACATAACTACCGGTTTCGGCTTTATACCATCGTCAGGTCT
Organism: Aradus depressus; assembly: GCA_963662175.1. Classification (NCBI taxonomy): domain Eukaryota; kingdom Metazoa; phylum Arthropoda; class Insecta; order Hemiptera; family Aradidae; genus Aradus; species Aradus depressus. The sequence goes on along the minus strand of OY759216.1, from coordinate 24,215,299 downwards.
AGTTCATATTCGTCAGGTCTAGTTTATAACTAGACCTGGCGATGGTATAAAGCCGAAACCGGTAGTTGTATATATATATATATATATATCTTTAGTGGAATAGACAATATTTCAAAAATAAGTTTGTTTTATTCAACTATTAAAATGAACTATCATTTTATTATTTTTAGATTTACTTCTAGTTTTTTTCTTTTATATTTCAACAAGAATGCTACTTTTTACTTTTGGATAATACTGGCCACTCAGAAGCTCTTTTTCACCAGTGTGCGGCAGTACATGTACATATAGTTTAGATTTACATCTTATTTTTTTTTTCACGCTGTTTGCCTTCTATTTGGCCTCAACTCGAGATCCTGAAATTATTTTTAATTCAAGAATAAATAAATAAATAAAAGAAGATAATAATGTTAATAACTGCTTCAAAAAAATAAGTTAATTTTTCTGCTTGTCTTATATTTTTTGACAATTTCTAAGTTGATCTTTAGTGGAATAGACAATATTTCAAAAATAAGTTTGTTTTATTTATTTATATTTTTTGAACTATTCTTTTCGTAATCAGCGGCCCCAAAAACTTAAGGGTAACCAAGTTTTACATTTTTGGGCGAAGAATGCTTTTTTGGACCACTTTGCCCCATCTTTTTTTGAATGCCTACTCCAGAATTGTTGTGTTAGAATGCAGATATTACTTCCCCAACTGTACGAAGTAAGGGGACGTTATATAATCGGTCAACCCTGATTCTAAAAATGAAACTAATTGCTGTGTCCGTGAAGATAACTCCCGCCGATATAATAAATGTATCCACACGAAATTTCGTACGGGTATCCAGAATCTTTAAGGACACCTTTAGATTTTCAGTCAAATTGGCCAATGTGAGGATGGGGCTCAACTAAAAAACCGTGTGATGAATGTATCGGACACATTTTATTATGAGGATTAGAGAGGGCGCCGGTAGCTCAGTAGTATGCGTGCTTGCTTACTGAACTCGAGATCGTTGGTTCAAAACCCGACGAGGCCCTTAGGTTTTTAACTGGGAGGTGAAAAAACCTTAAACACACCGTCCTTCGGATGTTAAGCGATGGTCCCGAGCCTGTACGATGTCAGGTACTCGTTAAAGACCCCTACCCTAGAATAAAAATTTATAGTAGGCAAAATTTAAGACTGCCATAGTAGAGTCGGGCTCATATCCACCAGTGACGAAAGAGCGCTCTGGTAGTAGGCGATATCTTTATTTACTTTTAAAATCCCTCATATCCATTTATTTCTATTTTCTGATTTTAAGATATTACCAGTCTGGTAGAGAGAAAGCCAGTAGCACGGATGACAGTTCACGAACAGCCGGAAAACGTTATCCTAGGCGTGGCATCCAGCGGTACTTCCACCCCAGACTCCATGCTCTCCTGGATTAGGATACTTCAGAGTACCATCCCTGACTTCCAACGGCTTAAAGTTCTCTTCAGGATATCTAGCAGACGTTTTGATGATGAAACCGCCCAATATCTGCCTAAAGAAGAATCCGTATGAACAAAAGCCGTTTGTTTATGTGAATTTATTTAAAAGTATTGAGATTAATGTAATTAAATGACCCATTCTTATTATTTATTTAATTTTTTAGATAAGAGTCGGAAAACGCACAATTAGTTTTATGTGAATTCTCATTTGCGACTTGTGCACGCCATCCATAATTTATTGTTTATTTGTACAGCTTCAATATTTTTCATAATTGAAAAAAAATGAATTATTTAAATGAAATAAAACTGTTTTTATTGAAAACTAGCTAATGTATCTCCGGCTTTGCTCGGTGGAGTCATAAAACTATGGACAAGTCCAAGACGTACAACTTGTCTGGCTACACACTATCATGAGGGTGTCTACTACACATTCACCCAGACAATAGAGTACCCCTCCTCAGCGTGTACAGAGCGCGGTGCACACACTTCACCTCGTTACTTATTCTTATATATCTAACGTGATACTTGATTGATAGCTATAAACCTTCCCAGAAAGGTAACGAATCCGTTAAAAAACGATTCATGGGCACCTGTATAATAGTTTCCGAGTTAAAAAAAAACCTAATTGACGCCTTGCCTTATTGTCGATATTTATCGGCATGTAAAAGTGTTTTTTTGTTTGTTTTTTTCGAATAATTAGAAAGGGTTTTGCCATCCGATCATAAAAATAAATAAAATTTGGTAAAGTATTTTGGAGATTCGGGGCGAGATTCCGAATTTGGTTTTTGCTTAAAAATAAGACACACTTCCCTGATAACTTACTGTGATATTTGATATCTATAATAGTTATTATTACAATGAGTATTTATTAGGCTTGTTATTATTAACAATAAAGTTTAAAAAAATATATAATTAATCTATAAAGTACCTATATCATTAAAAACAACATTTCCTGGTTATAATTAGAACACTTCCAAGCATAGACAAGGTTGAAAGCATTCTTTAGTTGAAAAGAAATCATGAACAATTTTCAAAAACATTTATTTATAAAATAATTTCATTTTTATATAATGAAATTTACATTCAGAATACATGTATATACATATGCCAAATAAGTATTTCGAAAAAGATTCACTAATTTTTTCAAAATATAAAAAATAGTGTTCTGAAGAAAAGAAGTGAGGAATTTAGAAGATGATTTTCATCTAAAAGCCATTAATTTTCGTCAACCTGCAAAAGATTATAAAACAACTACATTATAATAAATATGTATTGTTGAAATAAAGATATTAAAATAAACTAACAATAATGCTACCCCACAGTTAAAATCAACAAACTACCCTTGAAACGACATCCTATGTGAGAATTTACGTTAATCGAAGAGTGACATATTGAAATAAGGCAGCTTTCGCACTTGCACGACTGTTTTCTTGAAACTGGCGTAGGTACGTAACTCTGCAACTACGTTTCAAGAAACTGACTCACATTTTTCACACTTAAGCGATGCAACCGTTTTTAGAAAAATAGTCTCTGTATACAACGGACTTAACAAATACTAAATGGGAGTTCAACAAGTTTATAATACTAACTTTCCTTCTCCAGCTCCCGCGAGGATTCTCCTATTCAGTAACGTCTTAAAAAAACGTATAATATAAAAGTAAATTGAAAATTTAATAATAAAAGAAAATTAGTTGAAATAGTATGTGCTGATTGAAATACAAATTATGTCCATATATGAAATAAATCAAAGATTACAATAATAAATATATAAATAAAAATGCAAAGTTTTTTGAGGAAGTATGTACAAACAGAGACTTGAGGACTAAATTAAAGGGCGGAAAAAGGGGAGGATAATAGGATTACTGTGAGGGAGGGAGGGAGAAACCCGGGGGTTGGACAAGGGAGAATAAGGGTTATAAACTTGTTGAACGTCCTTCTAGTATTTCTAAGTCGTGGCTGAAGGTAGCAGTACCGAAAGTACTCCCATATTTTATAATTGTTTTTCTTTATTTTTTATTAAGTACTTCACAAAATCTCTGCAAAAAAATGTTAAGTATCATCATATATTTATTCCAATAATATGAAATTCTAAAAAGAGTTACCTCAAATTGAAACTCAATGCCTTGTTCTTTTAATTTATTTTGAATAGAATTTATTCTCCTTTTCCTCTTCTCGACTTTCTTCACTTTCTCTTCAAGGGTCAATGGCTTCCTCTGTTCTACGACCACTTTCCCAGATGGTCCGGCTATTTTAGGGTTATTTCTTTTAATTCGGAAAACCCATGGCCTTTGTTTCTCAGGAGGGACGTATTCGCCTTAAATTAGAAATAGATAATTTTTTAATAACCAAACAATGCAAAATAATTATTGAGTAACAATAAAAGAAGGAATAATGTAATAACATTTATAATAGCACAATAGGTTAGGTTTTATGACTCATGCCCGGGCTTTAACAACGAGGTCATATCGCCTACTACCAGAGGGCTCTTTCGTCACTCTGGTGGACATGAGCTCGACTCTATTGTGGGAGTCCTAAATTTTGCCTACCCTAAATTTTTATTCACCTAGGGCAGGCGTCTTTAACGAGTCCCTGACATCGTACAGGCTCGGGACCATCGCTTAACGTCCCATTCGAAGGACGGCGTGCTTAAGTTTATTTCACCTCCCAGATAAAATAAACGCAATATAGCACAATATATTTTATTTTAAAAAAGTTTTGAATTAGTGTCTTAACTTTATGATGCGCTGCAGTGAAAAATGTCCACCAACTATTTATAAGGCGAATTAGCATTTCTACAGAATAAAGAATTACAACTTCAAAGTTGAGAAAATTGAAATAAATAAATAAAACAAACTTCTTTTCTTATATATTGTCTGAGTGTATAACAAGCTGAGGATGGTGGAATGCCGAAACCGGTAGTTTATGTATAATTGTTTTGTGAAATAGACAATATCTCAGAAAATAAGCTTGTTTTATTTATTTAATAAAGAAATATTCTTGAACACGATTTATGTATAATTACCACTATCCTAATAAAGTGAGATGTAGAGGTAACTTCCCCAGCTATACGAACTTAGAGAAGTTATGTAATCGGTCAAATTTTGGTACCGAGTTTTCAACAGAATTTCATGTTTTCCGATCTCCTGATTCCAAAAATTAAATCTGGGTGTATGTGAACACGATAACTCCCAATAAAATGAATGTATCGATATGAAATTTTATTTGTGTATCCAGAACCCGATGGGGAACACCTATTGATTGAGGCAAAGGGAAGGGATTAAGCCAAAGGCACAACACGAAAACACTATTAACTGCCGTTGTAATGAATGTGTTGACACGAAATTTCATATGTGAATTCAAAGCCCTTTAAGGACAAAACCTATTAATATTTAGCGGAATAAGTCTAAGGGAAGGGGGGCTCGACTCAAAAACCCTAATCACTGCCGATGTAATGAATGTATTGACACAAAATGTAGTATGAAGATTTAGGAGTCCCTATGTAAGTTAACTGTTTCATATCAGCGCAAACGGTCGGCTCATTTTGGAGGGGGGAGTGAAACGTTAGTTGATTAATTCTTGCTGGGAAAGTACTTCACAGATGACAGTTTCTATAGCATCTTTTTCCGCCATTAATATTACTAATATACACTCCAAAAACACAATTTGAAGTCAAATTACTTTTCGATGCAATGCCTTTTAACATTTCAACTTTAAGATTTAAGCTACTTTGGGCACTTAGACAGACGACTAACGTGGAAAGCTCACTTCAGACTAAATCGAACAAAAATAAAAAGACGCTTCGGACTTCTCAAATCATTAATTGGACGACGATCCATTTACAATTCGCTTCTCAAGCCGATATGGACGGCTTGGAACGATGGGCATCTGCAGCGAAGTCCAATTTGAACCGGATTCAAGCCATGCAGTCACGTCACTAACAACACCCTTCATAACGACTTACAAGTGCCATTCGTTTCCGCAGTTAACAGAGAAATACACAAACTTCTATCCCAAACTCGCCAGTCACACCAATCCTCTCATTCAAACACTAGCTTCAAATATCCTGCCCACAAACCCACCTCGCCGACTCAAACGAACAGTAGCGTGATTTGCTCGGGATGTAACCTGGCTTCTCGTACGCACCTCTGCAGTGGAGTGATCTCACGAGCAAAAATCATTAATGGTAATATTATTTTTGCCATCATGATGCCTACTTGACTTTATGTAAATAAATAAAATGAAAATTTTTTCGTCTTACAATTTCGGATTAATGAATACTCACATTTGATTAGTCTATTGAACATGAGGTAATTGTTCATGGTCTCAGCCACTATCTTGGCCACATCTTCATGAAGGAACTCCACAAATGCATATCCTCTGGAGTTGCCCAACTTGCTGACGGGTTCATACACTCCAGTCACTGTCCCGAACTGAGAACAGTACTTCTGTAGCTGGTCCCCTCCGAACCCACGAGGGATATGGCTGAAGTAACACACACCTCTACTGGGAGCCTTACGACGGGTCCTAGTTTTCTTCTTCTTTCGACTTTTCTCACCAAGAACAGGTCCGACCTTAAATTATAAAAGATATTGTAATAATTATTAATGTATGTATTATGAATGAATATATTACCTCAAGCTGAAATGAGAAATTATGTTAGGAAAAATATATGTGATGTGGCCATTACAGAACTTTCTTATACCAACCACGCTTACAGATCACACTCCCACTCCCCAAAATCATTTCATACAGTAATGAGGGCGTCAGCGCTATTTTTGTCTCACTGTACAGCGTCATTTTGAGAGTAACTTTCTTAGACCCAGTAAAGTCAGTATAGTAATAATTATTAATGTATGTATTATGAATGAATATATTACCTCAAACCGAAATGAGAAATTATCTTAGGAAAAATATATCTGATGTGGCCATTACAGAACTTTCTTATACCAGAATACAATGAGACAAAAATAGCGCTGACGCCCTCATTACTTTCATATACTCAGTAATGCCAGTATGAAATGATTTTGGGGAGTGGGAGTGATATATATATATATATATAGTTCATATCTATTCGCAGTAAGCTTTCATATGACAGGTTCTCTCAGAAAATATTTTGTATTTGGGAACCCCTAATTTTAGAACTAAACGCCTGGTTATGTCGCCTATAATTTTCCTGGTGTTGAGCCCTATTTCAGAATAGATATGAAATATATATTTTTCTTTCGAAATTGCACATCTAATATTAGTGTGGGAGCTATAACATCGTTCTTCAGTTGCACCCCTCTCCTCTGAACTAAAAAAACCGCAACTTTGTAACTCAAATGGTTTGGCAAGGTTCGTTTTCTACGGTCGACCTATGGAACCCCTAGATACACATAATTCCACCCAACTTTTTACATATTGTCACAGACTTCCAATTTCCGAATGAGTGGATAAGTCTACTCGTCACGTGACAAATGATCTACACCAAGGTGAGTAACTCTGTATCCACTAGCTTCCAACAGGAAATTTTTTATCTAAATTCAAAGCCCTCTAAGGCTACTAAAGCTACTGATTTTCAGCCAAATCTGCCAAAGGAAAGGAAGGTTAGGGGGGAGACAACACAAAAACTCAAATAACTGCCGTTTTGATGAACGTTTTGACACGAAATTTCATATGTAACATCAAAGCCCTATTAAGGACGACGCATATTAATTATCAATCGAAGGAAAAAGAGGGACAAGAGAAGGGGCATCGACTCAAATACTCTATAAATATACTGAATATATATTTAAGCAAAATTTAGAATGAGGATTCAGAAGTCATTATGTAAGTCACATATTGAGTTTTAGCCCAAACGGTCGATGGGGGTTAAATAATCCTGCTGGGGAACTACATAGACGGTGATTCACAGACGACTTTTTATAATAGGCTAAGGTCATAATAATATGCTTAATAATAAAGGTAAAAAAAAATTAATAAGAGAATTACGTGAGAAATTTGTTTCACTGGAGCTCTCAATGGACGTTTCTTCCCACTCTTTATCTGAAAATGAAACATGAAGAAATAAATAAATTATACTCAGAACAGAAGTTGAGGAAGGTAATATAAAAATATCTCATAGTTCGCCGTCTAAAGCCTACCCAGACCAACGCGAAATATTCACAGCGTCTATTTTTACACCGAAGCAAGTCGCAGTCTATAAGCATCACAGATTTATTCCCCCATGTACTTGTATAAGTTATATCGACTGTGTTAGTTGCCTACACCTTTCTTTCTTAAAGTAAATTTATCAATTGTTTTTTCATTTAAAACAAAAGTGAAACCAATTGAAGAAATAAATACTATCAGTGAAAAAAAAAAAATAATAAAACGAAAATGAAGTTTCTACAATGCCTCAACTCAGAATTTGTTAATGATTCCTCCATCAGTCGCCGACCTCCCCCGCTGCCACAATCCGACAAAAACTGTTTACCTTAATCAGCTCCGCACGACTTTATGGTGTAACCAAGACTGAAATTTAAATAAATAAGGAATCCAATAAACGTAACAAGAGACGATTCTAGGACAGTAATTTAGATTTAAAAAGGTTGAAACTCTTTGAAATCTGTGAAACATGTACAATTTTGATAAATTAGTAGAAAATGTAACTTACTTGTTTTGAACTCAAACTAACAGACACGTCCCAATGTACAATATATATACATAAACTACCCTAGGTGAATAAAAATCCAAAATTTAGGATTGCCATAAAAGAGTTGGGCTGTCCACCAGAGTGACGAAATAGCGATATGAGCTTGTAGTTAAAGCCCGGACAAGAGTCATAATAACTAAACAACTAACTACATGTGCTTGTCATTCTGCTATATATATTCTGTATATATATATATATATATATTTACTTAAACTTGTAAGAGACTATTGATAGAATAAAATCATTATTTTGTTTGTTTTCATTGTTTTATATGGTTTTTAGGTCTGATGTTTTCCCTGTACAAATAGTAAACAATTTATGGCTTTCTTTCAATTCCAGACCAAATTGTTCCTTAGTTTTTGTGTTATAAATAGCATCAAATAAGGTATTCTTACAATTCGAATTAATTTTTCATTTTCCATTCTAAACACTGACATGCATGAGGCAACACGAAATGAAATGCTGCATTTACGCAGACGCCTGGGCGGTTCTAGTGTGCCAATGAGGCAATCCGTTTACAACGCCATGTGCATTGAGTCAGCGTCAACTAAACTGAAAGATTCCCCATCGCTACGAATACTACGCCTTGGTCTGGGGAGTTCTTGTACCTTTCATAACAAATATATAATAGTCGTGTGTGGATAACCCCACTAGATGAAAAAAAAGGCAAGAGGTATGTAATAACCAACAGAATATTTACCTTAACTATTTTCTTCACTGGCTTCAATGCAACACTTGACTCATCCTTTTTCTCAGGTTTAGTCTAAAAATAAAGATAAAATCCAGATAATTACAATTATATGGAGAGTAAATGTAAACTGGGATTCCATGGGCATTGAGCACAGAAATTACTAAAAAGGCTTAAGTATAGCACTCCAACCAGATACAGGATCATCAATTTAAAGGCCACATCATTGTATTTATACCTACTTAGCCTGCTGTGCATGTTCATTGATCGTTTGAACTTACAATTAGTCTATTTTCCTATCAATAAATAGTAAATGTTCTCGAACAGCTTCATTAAGTCTAGGAAACGCAATGAATGACACTTACCTAAGTATGTTCAATGACAAGTTAAGGTCTTGACTTTTAGACTATATTAAGTAATTACACAAGATTTAGAAGTTATATCAGAGTTCAGTATGATGAATTCTATGCTCTAGTCATTTTAAAAAAATTTCCGAGCTAGGAATCTAATCAAGAGAACCTAGAAAAAGGGAGAATGTAACTACACAAGTTGTTTTTAATTAAATCGTCACAAGTTTATTATTTTAATTTTTTTTCTCTAGGTTCCTCTAAAAACAAGAACACTATTAACTATAATATATTTTCCTGAATCTTTGCTATAGCCACCAAACTCAGAAAATACAATATTACATAAAAGAGAAATATTAATATGACGCATTTTGAAGTTCTATTTTGTAACAACTTATTTTAATTACGAAGGTGTTTCCACAAGAGAGTGCCAAATACTGCATAATTGTTGTTTCCTTTCAATTATTATGTGATAAAGTTAACGCAGTTCTATTACACTATCACCAAATTTAAATACATAAGTATACTTAGGTGTAATGACCAAGAAGTCGAACACCTTAAAACATCAAACATCATAAGTATACTAAAATAAAATAAAAGAAACTTCTTGTACTTATCGTTGGTCTGTAGTTTTAATTACCATGACCAATAGCAAATTTAAGATAAAATATACCCGAATAAAGATGAAATTATGCAGATACTCAACCAAATGATGCGTAAGGCAACATGAAATGCATAACTGCAGCTCTAAGAAATTACAATGATCATGGAAAAATGTAGTTACGGTTAATATATTGATAACAATTTGTTCCACAGAGGGAGGAGTAAGATATTAAACATTGTGGAATACTTCATAAAAGTATAATATGCAAATTTTATTGAACCAACCCTCGTTTTCCTCATCTTAGATGATGTGCTCTTAACTTCAGTTTTCTTCAAATCCATCATAGAAGCTTTGTAATTACGTATCACTGTTGGTTAAGTAAACATTCCAAATACATTCTAGAAAAGTCAACTAAATGGGTCTGTAATAATAACTCGCTTAGAAAACCACGTGTAAACAGAAACCTTAGCTGATTTTAAATGAACGATTTTCACTTTCGATAATAAAACAAAATATCGATGTATTGCTCATCCAAAGCGAAATAACATCTGATCTTATGAAACATTTTGAGATACGGAGGACACCTGCAAAAGTTGTTGGGGAAACATCGACAATGTACGTCCCCAGCTCGAATTATTTTAACTAAGTTTTCACTCTCCCTCTAAAGACTCTTTTTCTTCTTCTTCGACCAATTTGGCTGAAAATCATCTATAGATATCTTGTCAAGGACTTCTCAACCCTCATATAAAATTTTGTGTTGATACATTCATTACATTGGCAGCTATAGTCTTTGAGTTACCCCCCCCCCCCCCCCCCTCTTTTTCCTTGGGTCAATTTGACTGAAAACCAGTAGATGTCGTACTGTGGGGATTTGGATCAGTATAGAAAATTTAATGCTGATACATTCATTACACATCGTTATTAGAGATTTTTTGTTTAGCCTTTCCCCCTTCGCGCTGTCCGACTTAGCTGCGTCGTCCTCTTTTCATCACCAGGGATTCTGGTTGAAAAATATATGGCCAGAGAGTAACTTTCCGTTATATTATTTTACCTGAAGCTGATACCGTGCAATTTTCGTATAAAGAAAAGAAAGTTTATTTCCCCACTCTCACCTCCGTCACTGGAAAATGTTGTTTATCTTCTTTATTTCTATCCTTAGAAAAAATATATAGGTTTAAAAAAATGTAATAATAATGTTTTTCATATTGATTCTGTATTTTTTAAATGAATCTAAAGACCACTGTGGTCTTTGTTTAACTGAAACAAGGATGAAACCAAAAAACCCAACCCCTTACAATTTTATGTATGAGAATAAATATGTCACTAAAAATTCATGCCACCAACTTTCATATTAATATTGAAACCAATGTTTACTCATATGCTAGGCAACATTGAAGGTTATACTTGGAGCCTTCAGCTGATTGGTATTATTGTTTATGTGTGTGGTGTTTTGAAATATTTTACTGTTAATAAATATTTTGTTAATTACAGTATTTTAAAATAAATTAAAAGTTTGCTCAGAATGTTGTTATTAATTTTGTTTTACTTTCTAAAGCAATATGGATAGAGCTTGTTCAGTTTGAATAAAGCTCTAATTTCTGTATCTGTAGAAAAAGCAATAATAACTTATTATATTGCTAATTTTCATACAGTTTATTTCATTATTCATGAGCCAGGATGTCCTTTCGAATTTTATCCGTTTTTGTGACTCCCATGAGTAAAGTAAGTTGTTGAAATTTGACTTAATTTCATTCTGGATGGTATAATGGGTACTCCATGGCCCCGAGCAGGTAGAGCAAGCATTTTGTGTTCATTACATCGGCAGTTATTAGAGTATCTGAAATCGAGCCCCCTTTCTGTGTCTCCCCTTCGATTGATTTAATGGAATATTAAGAGGTGCCATCGTTATGGGTTTTGAATTTAAATATGAAATTTCTTGTTGATACTTTCATTACATATGGAGTTATTGGGATTTTTGTGTTGTCACCTTTCCTAATCCCCCCTTCGGATGATTCTGCTAAAAATTAATATATGAAATTGTGTGTCAATATGCGGATAAAGAAAAGAAAGTTTGTTTCTCCCTTTCGACATTTTTAAGAGTTTTTGTGTTAAGCCTCACACTTAATTCCCCCTTTTCCTCTCTCCGATTTGGGTGAAAATCGATGGATGGCGTCCTTAGAGTGTTCTGGACACAAATTTTGTGTCGATACATGCATTTTATCGGGAGTTATCATGTTCACAGACAGATAGATTTTTGGAATCAGGAGGTCAGAAAACAAGTAATTCCTTTAAAAAGTTAGTATCGAATTACATAACTTCTATACTTTTTATAACCGGGAAAGTAAAAAGATAGCAATGTTTTGAGCTTATTTGTCTGTAGTTACTGAAGCTTTATATTCATTTGCAGTTTTGTTCTTATTAGGGGTGCCCCTACGAACTATGGCAGTTATATCTGTGATGGCCGGCCAGGTGGTATTTATGTTTAATATAATTTCAGATTTGATGGATGCTGGAGAGATGAAGCATGAGACTCCTCAAGAAATGATCGTGGCCGGACTGCGCCATGATCCATCAATCCGAGGTAAACAATGTTGGATTGGAGTCGGCTTGTACCTGTAGTAGTCCGCCTGGTTGGCAAGGTCTATATATCAAGGAAATACCGCCATATTTTCATCACACATGCTCCCTCCCCAGAACATGAAGGAATGCTCAAATTCTTATGTATTTGTTGAACTACAATTTTGTTCAAAGGGTTTCTGCATACATTTTCGGAACTTTCCTATTTATATCACCTTCAATATTAGTAGCAGTTTTATGATCAAAATGTCGTTAGGTTTGTAAGTATCCTACAAAAAGAGTATCTAAAGAAACAAAAATTCTAAGGAGTTACCTATCTCAAATCTTTTAAATTGGTACTAAAAGTAACTCCTCGCGGTTTATAAGATATGACGTTATCATTTTCTGAACGTTTAGATAGTGTATTGTTTCGAGAAAAATAAACTTAAAAAGTCGACGGTGAATCACCGGCAATGTACTTTCCCAGAACGAATTAATCAATTGACCTTTTGCTCCTCCAAAACCAGTCGACCGTTTGCGCTACAACAGTTGCCTTACATAGGGGCTCCTAAATCCTCATACTAAATTTAGTGTCAATAAATTCATAACATCGCCAGTTATTAGGGTTTTATGATTTGAGCCTCCTCCCCTTCAGCAGTTATAGCTGAAATTTGATAGGTTGTGTCCTCATTGAATTTTAACTTTCAATATGAAATTTCATGTCGACAAATTCATTCTATCGACAGTTATTAGAATTTTTAATGTTAAGCCTCCCCCTTCCCTTTTGTCGATTTAGCTGAAAACAATAGGTGTCGTCGTTACGAGGGTTCTAGATTCACATATAAAATTTCATATCGATATATTCATTCTTATAGGAATTATCTTGTTCAAAAAAAAAAAAAAAAATTTTCGTATTTGGAATGTAGAGGTCGGAAAACATGAAATTCCGTTGAAAACTACGAATTTTTGTCCGATTACATGATTTCCCCTATACTTTGTATAGCTGGGGAAGTAAATCACTCGGTTACTATTTGTTTTCTCTTGATCTAAGCGCGACGCGCAGTTTGCTTCATATTTTTTTTTTCCTATTTTCACAGAGCAACACCTGTATAACTACATGTTGTTCAATTCTATTTGGGAACCATGATTTAATAGACAAGCAGCAAAAGAAAAAAAACATAATATTATACGACTCAGAAATGCATACGTGCTTTGTTATTCCTTGGAACAAATAGGAAGTCGCCCAAGCACGTGTCCAATGCAAATCCTACAGACGAAATTAAACAAATCGACGAAGGATTATATGCTTCCCAGGTAATAATGGATTAGAAAAATTCACGAATCACAAGAGATCGAAACATTTCTCTAATAATCTAATTTTATATGATACAAACGGAACAAATGTTTGTTCTATATTTATATTTCTCCATAATAGGACTTTCTGAATTCAATTGTGCACTGGAAAAGCATTAGTTCCACCTTGTTGCTAAACTATAAACATATTTTACAAATTAACGGGGGTTTTGGTACCATTTTGAATGTAATTTAACTTGCTAAACATCGAATTGTAAAATATAATTCTAAAATTGAAGTATTTGCAATGATCATTTAATTTTTGAATATTTTTTTATAGAATACTCCGTATACAACTCCATACATACCAAAAGCCATTTTGATCATAAAGCTGCGAGTAAAGGAGTTATGAAATAATACTATAATATTAATAATAGTACAATATTAAAATTAAAAATAATAATAGTTAAATTAATTAATTGAAAACTAAAATCGCATATCTTGAAGAGTTACGAAGTTTTTGGTGCATGTCATACATGACCCAACTTGCAGATTTGAATTTTTTTTGGCGTAAGAAATTTGCATCATAAAAGTTATGAAATGTGTTCTCTTAAACAATTAATAATAGCTATATATTTGGGTGGTCGTTAATAATGCAAGGTTCAAATTTTAACGCTCTCACCCAAAAATCTCGATCAACATGATAAAAAAATACGATTGGCATTATTCCGGGCCCATAATAAATGATTTAAGCCGGCAGAGGAATCAAATTTTCCGTGTATTTTAAATGGCGTTTAGTGATGTTTCGGGTTTTTGTTCTATAACTATGAAACTGTCTATCGTAAATCTCTGAAAATGTATACACTACTATTTTTGAAGTTGCTGAACACGAATATTTCATCAAAAATTATATTGGTCAAGTCAAAACTGTCAAAATTGGCTTCCAAATTTGCGAAAAATATTTTTCGATTTTTTTGAGGAATAAAAAATCTAATTCATATAATTTTTTGTTCTTTTCAATTTGAATTCTATTTTGCAGCTCAAAATGTCGATTATATGCTAAATAATAAAATGCGAGTGAAAATTGAAAATTTGAAATTCAACCGCTTTTCGATGATTAATCGATATTTTCATGAAGAACGCGCTCCATTCGAAAGTTACGCACATGTAAACAACATAACCTATAAGTGAAGCTGAGTGAGACACCGTGTGGAAGCCGGTAATGAGAAACGTGAAATGGCAAATCCGCGTTATTTCTTACGTGACAAAGTGTTCCTTGTCGGAAATGTTCAACCTCAAATTACGGGCAACAAATTGCCGTCTAAAAAACAAGTGCTTCAAGTGTTGTTTTTTAACAGTCGTCATTTGAAGTACGAGATCCATGAGAGCGCTACACTTGTAGCTCAGGAAGTTTTGTTGTTTTGGCAGAAAGCAGGCATTCCTGTTCAATCATCCCAGAAATGCATAGAGAAAATAAAGAAGCTGCACACTGTGCAGGAATGATTTATATTTCCATTGTATATTTTGACGCTTCTATTACAATTCACATGTCTAATGGAATTACTTATAATTATAAGTGTTAAGTGTTTAATTATCAAAGCTAGTACTTGGGAATCGACCTATGGGACGAGACGGGCTAAATAGTGCTCATTTCTTGAGGGCTGATGGTATCACCGCTGCCAGAGTAGGTCTACTGCGTTCCTCCCTACAACAGCCCTGTAGCACTAATAAAGACTGCTAATATGGATTCTGCTCGAGGTTCCTCCCAAAGCCTACTTCGGTTCAGTTATGGCAGACCTGAAGCAGTAAATCCCCTCACATTTCATGCCCAGAGGGCTTCTAGCGATGCACATATTGTGCATGTGTTTGTACATAAGTCAGTGTCCTGTA
Organism: Aradus depressus; assembly: GCA_963662175.1. Lineage (NCBI taxonomy): Eukaryota > Metazoa > Arthropoda > Insecta > Hemiptera > Aradidae > Aradus > Aradus depressus. The sequence goes on along the minus strand of OY759216.1, from coordinate 24,199,799 downwards.
ATCAACCCTCCCCATCGCTCCCTTACCTACCTGATTTCCCTATATGCACTGTTCGCACTCAGCAACCATGTCTTAGGTATATTTATTACTGTGCTAAACCTGACGATGATGAAAAGCCGAAAGCGGTAGTTTTTGCATAACGATTTTTGTGAAGTAGACAATATTTCGAAAATAAGTTTGTTTAGTCTCTCGAATATCTTGAGACGGCAGGATGACAAGGAAATGGGGCGGTAGGAGACTTGGTTTGGGGCGACCTGGTAGGTGTACCACGAGGATGGGTCTTTAAAGAGATGAGGGCAAGATTATTGGTATGGCATATAATATTTGGTGGGGGAATGTGTTTACATTTTTTTTAAATTGTGCTGTGTAGCTCCAACAAGGAAAACTCAGGTTAAAAAATTTAAATTTAGTGAAACGTTGGGACTGAAATCGAAAGATTATTTACCACAATATCTAGGCTTAAAGATATAAAATTTGTTGTTTCTAAATTTTCAAGAATTTGATTTGCTTCCAAATTGATTTAATGGGAACATATTTGGAAATACTTTTTCTTGGCATTTTCAACTATTCTTTTTGCTATTGTCGCCGATAGCTTAAACACATATAAAACTGTTTTTTATGAAGGATAGTTGAATCATATTTTAACTAAATATATATATCAGCTCCTCTCTTTTTGAAAAAAGTATTTACACTTTTTATATATGATCCTGACTATGGTTTCGTAAGAGCATAATTTTTTCGGTCTAACGAAACCAGAACCAGCCTTTTTCTTGCTTGAAGTATATTTTTTAACTCTTCAAACTCAAAATTGCAGAAAAAATAAAATTTGTGCAACATTTCTAAAATTTGCCACTGCCCTACACAGTGATCTAGAAGTTGTCAAAATTCACAAAAACCTCCCCATTTAATACGCTTTCCAACGGAAGGACAAATGGTGCGATTCCTAAAATACTTTTGAAGAAATTGAATTTTGAAGATAGAAAAATAAATAAAAATAGTTATTACTTTTTGTAAATCAATTTAATTTTTATATAAGACAATTTACATGGACATTATGACTACAAGTAACAATCTTCAGATATTTTGCAGCCAGCAACAAAACTAACTACACCTGTATCATAATAGGAGTCTTCAAATGGTTTCCATAGATTCAAAAATTGTGGCCGCATGACACATATGTCTGTTCAAACTGGTAAATGTTCTACAACTGCAGCTGCACAACTGACATTGTAAAGGTTCCTCGGCTTTGTGGAACAACATATACCTCTTCAAACAGCCAGATTCTCTGCAACTGTACCTACCCAACTTAAGATTGGAAAGGTTCTCTTACTTATGAATCAACATATGCCTATTCAAATACCTAGATGATTTATATTTGCAGCTGCACAACTTACATTGGAAAGGTCTCTCTCCCTTATGAATCAACATATGCATTTTCAAAGAGCTAGATTGTCTACAACCGTAATTGCACGATTTACATTGAAAAGGTTTCTCTCCCGTATGAATCAACATATGCAATTTCAAACTGCCAGATCGTCTACAACTGTAGCTACACAACTTGCATTTGAAAGGTTTCTCTCCCTTATGAATCAACATATGCCTATTCAAATGCCCAGATGATCTATAATTGCAGCTGCACAACTTACATTGAAAAGGTTTCTCTCCCTTATGAATCAACATATGTGATTTTAAAGAGCTAGGATGTCTACAACTATAGCTGCACGACTCACATTGAAAAGGTTTCTCTCCCTTATGAATCAACATATGCCTATTCAAATGCGCAGATTGTCTACAAATGTAGCTACACAACTTACACTTGAAAGGTTTCTCATCCTTATGTATCAGCATATGTGACTTCAAATGGCCATTTTGTCTACAACAGTAGCTGCAGATCTTACATTGAAAAGGTTTTTCTGCCTTATGAATCAACATATGCGTCTTTAAATTTCCAGAGGTTTTACAATTGAAGCTGCAAAACTTACATTTGAAAGGTTTCTCAGTTTTATGTACCAACATATGAGTATTCAAATGCGCACGTTGTCTAAAAAGGTAGCTGCAGACCTTACATTGAAAAGGTTTCTCTCCATTATGAATCAACATATGTGATTTCAAAGAGCTAGGCTGTCTACAACTGTAGCTGCACAACTTACATTGAAAAGGTTTCTTTCCCTTATGAATCAACATATGCGAGTTCAAACCTCCAGATGTTCTACAACGGTAACTACATAAATTACATTGAAAAGGTTTCTCTCCCTTATGAATCAATATATGAGATTTCAAAGAGCCAGGTTGTCTACAACTGTAGCTGCACAAGTAACATTGAAAAGGTTTCAGTCCCATATGAATGTACATATGCCTCTTAAAATTCCGAGATTCTCTACAACTGTAGCTGCACGACTTACACTGGAAAGGTTTCTTTCCTGTATATGTCAAACAATCCTTCTTCAAAGAGCCTGATGTTCTACAACTATAGCTATGAAATGAACTTTGGGAAGAGTTTTGTACATCTCTCAACAAAGAGCTTGCTTTATTGTCCGCCGACGTTGAACCTATTTCCCGCTGTGGAGGGACGACTCTTATATGCCGCCAAACAATGTGTTTCCTGAGTCTGCCTAGGCTGGCTAACATATGTCCGCAGTGAAAACATGCCATCCACACGGTATCACCTAAAAAAATATAAATATCATAAAAATTGTTAAAGCTAACAGTGACCACAGAGGTCGATGAACGACTCTGCACTGCAGTTCTTTAACGCCTTTTATCGGTAGATCAAGAATGTGGCCATTGCAGGACTTTCTTATACCAACCACACTTATGGCTCCTCCAGACTCACGCGAAGTAGCACGAGGTTGTCCGAGGCACGAGAGTGTGGAGGCGTTGCTCGACCCGCCTCGTGCTTCCTCGGCTCGCCTCGCCTAATTTCGCATCGGAGGCGGTCTTTGGTACCCGAGTCAAAGGAATACGAGGCACGAGTACGAGGGAAGGGAGGTGGACCTCCACACTCTCTGCTTCCTCGCTTGCCGTTCAGTGTTTTTCTTTGTGTAGTTAAACTAGTTAATGGCAAACTTAGTTATTTTAATAATTTATTATTATAAATAAATATTTATTATTAATATACATTAATAATTTATAATGAGTGATTGGTCCCAAGAACTTCAGCTAAAATTCCTTGAGGCTTTTCAAGGGGAACCAGTGATTTGGGATCCCAAACATGCTAGCCACAAAGATAAGAAAAAAATTAACGACGCCTGGGGTAGAATTGAAAATGAAATTGGCAAACCCACCAAAGAACTGAAAAGCAAAAAAGACTCTTTAATGGCTACATATCGCGGGTATTGCAGAAACATATCGGCTTCAATTAAATCTGGAGCGTCGTCTGAGGATGTTTATAAACCAGTATCCTATGTATGGACAACATCCACCATCTCTTTTTTTTCCACGGTTTTTTAATTTTCTTGTTCAAAAAAATATCAACATAATTATAATAGCAATATGCAAAAATAGCACCAGCTGCTGCTTCTGCCACTTCGGTGTCACTCATGGTACTGAGGTGCACGCAAAGTAACGCGAGAATGTGGATGCCAGTTCTCGCCTCGTGCAACTTCAGCGAGGAACCTCGCCGAAGTTGCTACGCGAGAGTCTGGAGGGGCCATAACATATCACTCTCTCCCCTCCCCCCTTCTCAAAATTATTTCATACTGGCATTAATGGCTACATGAAAGTAATGAGTTGGCGTCAGCGATATTGTTTTGTTTCATTGTACAGGGTAATTTTGACAGTGACTTTCTTCGAGAGTGGGAGAGAGTGATGTGTAAGCGTGGTTGGTATAAGACAGTCCTGTAATGTGGACATCACATACATTTTATTTTTCTTCTTTTTTATACTTTTTACTTTCTTATATTCATTAGTATAAGAAAGTATCGTAATCGTGCGAAAATCCGAGATCGAGGTTTCAACTGATTTTCACGTTTCAAGGTCCCCTGAATACGTTTAGACCTTTTTCATGATGATGTCTGTGCGTATGTGATTGAAAAGTCGTGAGCTCCCTACCGCAAAAACGATTGTAGCTATGAACGTGAAATTTGGAATTAAGGGGTCACACGTTCTCAGGTCTAATTAGATTTTGACCAAAATCAAACGAAAATTGAACCACTTTCCCTCGCGACTTAACTACATTTTAAGATACAGCTTAAGTTAATGTCCTAATCAAAAATATTTTCAAGTGATAGGTTGTAGAGAATATTGAAATACATAATTTATATGAAATTCTATTTTTTATAGGACCAACTCTGTGCCGTAACAGATTCCTCCCCAGAACATTATTGAGCCCACTCCAAAAAGCACCCTGGATGAAAAAAACTTCAGCGAATCTCTCCCCATCCCTTCTCCACACACGTTCACGTCCGTCTGGTGAATGCAGATTAACCCTTGTTTCGACTGAGAAGAGTATTCTCAGTGGAGGGCTACAGTGTCTACTCGACAAACTGATGTCGGACTCTCCGGTGCTGCCTGCCGAGGAGCGAGCCAGTGGCTGGACTTCTACTAATCAAACGACACTCGGAGACGTCGACATACCGTTTGCCTGGAAAAGTGTACATTTCGTCAGTCAAATTACGATGCCTACCCATAAATATTCCTGCAGTACCTTCTGACTATACAATGTTGAAACACGACTAACGAGACGCAACTTCCTAAACCCTGTATAATATTGACAAACAAAAAGATGAAGTAGAATTTGCGAGGCGGGCCTAATTATTAGTTTTGACGAACAAAAAGGGAAAGGTGATGTTTGCGAGGCTATCCTTTGAACTTGACTAATTTTCCACACGTTTTCAAATAAACAAATGATAAAAGTTGCAATGCTGAGTTAATAAAGAAAAAACGAAAGAAAATGGAAAAATACTGGGTTGTGCGTTAACTTTGAGTAGGAGTGTATTTCCCTCGGTTTTAAGGACCTATTTTGATAGGAAAAGACGGATGGAAACAGGTATAGTTAAACGAAGATGTCTAGAGTGGACTTACCAAAGTCATCATCTATCATAAGCTCGGGCTCTTCCTTGATATGAAGTTTTCGTTCTTCTTTGACATGGAAATTGCGTCCTTCGAAATCTGGAAATATAACAAAATTAGTCCCAATTCGTTAACTTAAAAAAAAAATCTAGAATTTGCTCTTAACGAAATTCTGAAATACATGTCGAAAACCATCTTGAAATGTATTTTCCGAACACATATTTTTATACGTTTCCTTGATTTACCCGAAAACGGTTAGACCTATCGAGAAAAATTGATTCTTACCAAAATTGTTCCTAATAAAACTTCCGATAGCTAATAAGTCCTCAGATTTGAGATTGGGTCAATGCGACAAAAGTTACAGCCTTCCGAAGAATGTAATAAATGTCTACAAGGAATCTATCCAAGTAATTTCTAAATAGTAAATGATAGCAACGAATTTTAATATAGAGTTATTTTAACTACTTATAAAAGACATGAATCTATACAGGGTGTCCCAGATAAACGGGCCACAATCCAAATAATTCGGAAACGATTAGTGCTAGCAAAATTTTACAAAGAATGAAAGTTGTACGTCTCAACGAGTGGTATGCAGTGATATGAAAAAAAATGAAAAATTTAATGTAATAGGGCTTAAATGGCCAACGGAAGGAAAGGGTTTCCTTTTAAGCCCATTAGCAATTAACACAATTTAAAAGTACTTAAAAAGTTGGGAAGAACCCCGCTAAAGAAATCTTTGTACCTGTAAAACTACCGGAGATATGTTGGTTCAAAATCTGAAAAGTGTTAAACCCAGTGTTTGACGTGTTAAACCTTTGAAAAGAGTGAGTATTGTAACTAAAGTTAAGAATGGTTCTTAATGTATTTTTTTCTTTACTTCCATATAAAAATACTCAGATTGTAATAATTATAATAATAAAAGGGCATAATTTGAGCCATATTTTGAACATTTTCTGAAGATTTGGACAGTATTTTAGGTAATATGGACTCTTGCAAATGTTGGTTAAGGCATTATTATTATTATAAAGTCTGTCTAACCAATAAATAAATACTTAAGAGCACAAATGTTACAAATCTATATTACGATTTTTTTTTATGACCTTTATTACTTTATTTGTTTAGTTCTTGGTCAGTACAAGATAAGATTTGTTCATTGAATATTGCAAAAAATGTTCAGCGCTAGTGAGATAGTAGATATGACCCTTATTATAGGCGAGTGTCATAGCAAGTTTAATGCTGCTTCTCAGGTTTATGCCGAACGATTTCCAGAAAGAAATCATCCATCCCGGAAGGTCTCAAAATCTGAGAGAAGGTAGATTTACGAGTTCCAAATGTAAAAGGGGAAACATTAAAAGAGATGGCTCTCGGGAATTAATTTTAAATATCGTGCAGCGTGACCCGCACATCAGCATTAGAAATTTAGCAAGGCGTACTGGCTTTTCTAGAAGTGTTATACATACCACCCATTTCACATTTCTTTACATCAATGTTTGATGCCACAAGACCTTCAGAATCGCAGGGACTAAATAAAATTCAACAATCAGATGATTTTTTCAGGAATGTTCTATTCAGTGACGAAGCCACGTTTTGCAGTGACGGTACTTTAAATCGTCACAACTCTCATTACTGGGCACAGTATAACCCTAGATGGGTGAAACATGTAGATCGTCAACACCGATGGGCAGTTAATGTTTGGGGTGGCATTCTTGGAACCAGAATTATAGGGCCATATTTCTTCCCAAGAAGTGTAACCGGACAAATATATGCAACCTTCATATGCGATGAGTTACCACTTCTACTGGAAGATGTCCCCCTTAATGTTCGCAAGTCTATGTGGTTTCAGCATGATGGGTGTGCAGCCCATTTTTCGCGGGTGGCCAAACGAGAATTGAATGCCATATTTTCAAAATCGATGGATTGGGCGAGGGGGACCTGTTTCGTGGCCTTCTAGGTCACCGGATTTTAACCCTCTTGATTTTTTTCTTTGGGGTTACTTAATGAATAGAGTGTATTTCAGACAGCCAATGTCTCCTGATCAACTTAGAGGGGACATTGTCCAAGAATGTTTAGCAATACGGGAAGAGACTGTTGCCAAGAGTGTCGAATCGGTCAGCCGAAGATTGGATGCATGTTTGAGAAATCGGGGAGCAATTTTTGAACATTTAGTGTAAATCAATAATCACCTACATGTGTATATGTATTTTTAACGTAGTTCAGTTTTTCATCTCTTGTTCAATAGTAATAATTACTTTATACATACAGTATTTGTATTTTATTTCTGAAAGGGTTTATGGTTTCTTTTGTACCCTTCAAATACCACTTTTCGGAAGCTTTTGTATTATGTCAGTTCTGCCCATAATGCCTTTACCAACATTTGCAAGAGTCCATATTACCTAAAATACTAGGAAAAGACGGATGGAAACAGGTATAGTTAAAACCCGTACGTGTACGTGCTCCTCAAGGATATCAGTCCGTACCTTTGGGCATTCAAAGCTGGCTTAGGTACGCTGACCAACTCTGTGCTCGCGTCGTAACAAATCCCTCCCCAGAACTTTATTGAGTCCCCTCCAAAAAGCACCCTGGATGACAAACAAGCTTCAGCGAATCTCTCCCCATCCCTAACTAACCCTTGTTTCGACTGAGAAGAGTACTCTCAGTGGAGGGTTACAGTGTCCACTCGACATGTTCATGTGCAAACTGTTGTCGAACTCTCCGGTGCTGCCTGCCGAGGAGCGAGCCAGTGGCTGGACTTCTACTAATCAAACGACACTCTCGGAGACGTCGACATACCGTTTGCCTGGAAAAGTGTACATTTCGTCGAACAGTCCAATTACGATGCCTACCCATAATTGTAGTACCTTCTAACTATACAACGACTAACGAGGCGCAACTTCCTAAACCCTGTATAATATTGACAGGAGTGTATTTCCCTCGGTTCTAAGGACCTATTTTGATAGGAAAAGACGGATGGAAACAGGAATAGTTAAAGGAAGATGTCTAGAGTAGACTTACCGAAGTCATCATCTATCATAAGTTCGGGCTCTTCCTTGATATGAAGTTTTCGTTCTTCTTTGACATGGAAATTGCGTCCTTCGAAATCTGGAAATATAACAAAATTAGTCCCAATTCGCTAACTTAAAAAATAAATAAATAAAATGGAAATATTTGAATTGGAGGGCAGGAAGTCTCTAGAAGACTCTCACTCGTCCCGAGTATGTAAGGGTGGAGGACTGGGCAACCAATAGGCACTCAAAAGAGTCCCGGGCGGAAAAAATGGAGGGAGCGAGCCGCACCCAGCTAGAGAGAGAACTAGCTTCACTTCTTCAAACGCCACCGAGGAGAGAGGTCCACCTTGGGAACCAGCCCTTGTCCAGCCAACATCCCAGATCCAGGACTCAGCCACCGGACCAGAGAAGAAAATGCGTTGGAGCTCACTTCTACTGTGCGGTGAACGTACCTTGGTTTATCAGGAACACCCAAATCCATCGGGAACTGGGAGTTGCTCCTTTTGCAACCCAAACCGAAAAACTTACCAGAAACTTCCATGAAGGTCTGCCAGCCTGCTCTGGAGCGACCCAATATTCTCGGCCAGCCTGTAGCTCGCAGGGAGCAGCCGAGACTGTATCAAGACTTTTTATTTTAATTATAATTTTCATGTTTTTTTGCCCATTTGTGTAAAGAACATGTTTAGCACTGGTCCAAATAAAAATATTTTTCTTCTTCTTTTAATTGTCCTATCTAATGAAACATTTGATTTTCTGTTCTTTATTGTTCAATACATTTTATTGTAGCCATATTGTGTTGAAATTGCTAATTGTTTACTCAATTTTAAATAATTCTTCAATAAAAATAGCTATTGTAAGTTTGAAATGAAAACAACTGAAGAAAATGAAAAAATACTGGGGAGTAATATTTTGAGCACGAGTTTATTAGCTGTGTAGCCGTTTATCTCATGCTGCTAGATAAAACACGCTGAATATTTAAAAGAAATGTGTTCACTATCCGTCCGTCCCTGACTTTTCTTCATGACTGCATCCACAAAAACACTTGAAAACATTGATTTTTACTTACTATACTACCTACGGTATAAGGAATATACTGTTATTTGCGTAACAGGTATGGGTCTCTCACTAACAATATGTTCCTTGCTACTGAAAATATTAGCTCCTAAAAGTATTAGGTATTTTTTTCCATATAGCTCCTGGTATTTAGTACATTATATATACTTATCAACTCCACCACTGACAAACATTACAGTCATGACAAGGATATACAAAACTTCAGTTCCCAGTCAAACGTTATTCGGATTCAAATTACGCTTTCTTAAAGTTTGGACTCCAACGAATGCTGCCGATCGGCAAAGTTTGAGTATCGTCGAGCGTCACAAAACGCGCGGAAATTTTAAAATCTCTCTCAAAAACTCCGCATGGCGGTGCAACGTCCACCTAAAATAAAATACTACTAAGACTAACTGCATTTTTTAGAATGCATTCAATTAAAGCCGTAAAAAGGGAAAATAATTGTTTTTTTAGAGTACATTTAGTGCTATCAACTGAACGAGAATGAAAGGAACTATGAACGGATCTAGGCCGACGGACCTGTCTCACGTGATGACGTCACTCAGCAAGTGTGTCAGATGTAAAAACATGTTCGTATTGTACTAACATTTGAAGTAAAATCGAACATAGACCATGTTCGTACGCGTAATATACGAACATTTCCAGGGCATACCATATTTTTTATAATTACATTTTTAAAAGGTATTAACAAAAACCCAAATTTAACGCAGCAACTCTTTGAGTATCGATATACTGTGGCGTTCAAAAGTATTTACACAAGCAATATTTTACTCATAATCAGAGTAAGGGATAACTAAAAAAATCATATAACTAGGTACACAAAAACGTTATTTATTTATGCATATATTTACGTAAAAACCGTTAATGCGAAATAAGAATACATATTTTTACAACATTTTTCTTGAAAAAGCTCCGTTCAAAAGTATTTGCACAAATTATACTGGTTATTTTAATGAGTACAGTAATTCTGTAAATTTTGTGTTTACTCTTTTTGTTTACATTTCCTTTCTCACTCAATTAGGGATTAACATTCTTCAGAATATTCTACTATTTTAATCCAGTCTCAGTCAACATGGCACCGAAGAAACGTGAGTTATCCCAGGCAGTAAGGGGAAATATATTATATTGTTGAGAAACCAAGGCAAAACCTACCGTGAAATTGGGAATATTTTTATATTCCAACAGGACAATGATCCAAAACACAAGGCCAATAAAACCAGAGAATGGCTTCTTTATAATGCGGCCAGGATGCTACAAACCCCTCCCCAATCTCCAGATTTAAATATTATAGAACATGTTTGGAACTATTTAGACCTTAACATTCGAAAAAATAAAATTAGGGAAAAAAATAATTTAAAAGAAATTTTATTGGACGAGTGGAATAAAGTTGACAACTTAATGAAAAATTTAGTTAATTCCATGCCAAGGAGGCTTCAAGCTGTGATAGACGCAAATTGACTTTATACCAAGTATTAAAAATATTATAGTTTGTTTTATTATATATACAAGTTTTATATTATGTGCAAATACTTTTGAAAGGAGCTTTTTCAAAAAAAATTGTTGTTAAAATATGTTTTCTTATTTCGCATTAACGGGTTTTACGTAAATTTATACATAAATGAATAACTTTTTTGTGTATCTGATTTTTTTAGTTGTCCCTTACTATGATTATGAGTAAAATATTGCTTGTGCAAATACTTATAAATGCCACTGTATATATGTATCTACCTAAAACTAAAATAAAGGGATTTTTTGATAAAAATCTTCAATTTGAAAAAAAAATAGTGGGAAATCTCATGAATGGGAAAGTAAGGGAAATGTTATCATCGTGGAGGAAAATTTAAAAAATTTATGTGGAAACTGCTAATAACGCCACATGAAAAAAATTGATATCCCTAGGTTTGTTCCTAGTTCATCACGTGTACCACTCGACTGAAAAAAAGAAAAGGGCACAAAAAATAACGGGAATAAATGAATATTCGAAATCATTTCAACGATTTAAAGAACAAATTAATAAAACATAAACATGAGGTTTACTGTTTACTGGGTGGAAATTTATACTCAAACCTAGGGTAAACATTTCTCTAATAGATGATAATTAACATAAAGTTGAAAAACCATACAAATCATCATTTTCTAAAATAACATAAAATATTATTTTTCAAATAAGAAAAAAAAACACTAATTGTCAGTAAAAACCTCAAGGTTATGAGTTTATTGCTCTAAGTATATTACATGATTTGGTAAGTCCCAATTTTATCCGTAACTTCAAAATTATTATCTTTCAAATCGCCTAGTCTTACTACAATTCTTAACTAAATACATACCTGAACTGTGATCCATAACTAAATGAATAAAATGACCAGATGTCAAGAAGACGTTACACTAAAAACTACGACGGTTAGATAAAAATTATAATCGATAGTAGATCCTTAAATATGAATAGTGTTCGTGGAAATATCGATATATAAAGTAATGATATTATTTGTTCATTTAATTTTTTTTTTTTCTTCTCCACCAGAAAAACTAGTTTTTTCCTTGGAAATAAGGCAACTATAAAACCTATATTGAAACGTGTAAGCCTGAAGAAGGTTGGAACTTGGGGGAGGGGGGGCTTATCAGCGTCCTGCAATCAACCCTTACCTACCTGATTTCCCTATATGTACTGTTCGCACTCAGCAACCATGTCTTAGGTATATTTATTACTGTGCTAAACCTGACGATGATGAAAAGCCGAAAGCGGTAGTTTTTGCATAACGATTTTTGTGAAGTAGACAATATTTCGAAAATAAGTTAGTCTAGTCTCTCGAATATCTTGAGACGGCAGGATGACAAGGAAATGGGACGGTAGGAGACTTGGTTTGGGGCGACCCGGTAGGTGTACCACGAGGCTGGGTGGGGGAATGTGTTTACATTTTTTAAAAATTGTGTTGTGTAGCTCCAACATGGAAAACTTTTAGGTTAAAAAATTAAAATTTAGTGAAAACGTTGGGACTGAAATCGAAAGATTACCACAATATCTAGGCTTAAAGATATAAAATTTGTTGTTTCTGAATTTTCAAGAACTTGATTTGCTTCCAAATTGATTCATTGGGAACATATTTGGAAATACTTTTTCTTGGCATTTTCAACTATCATTTTCGCTATCGCCGCCGATCGTTAAACACATATAAAACTGTTTTTTATGAAGGATATGTTGAACCATATGTTAACTAAATATATAAAACAGCTCCTCTCGTTATGAAAAAAGTATAAGCTTTCCCACCATGTGTCAAATGATCATATTTGAGGCAATTTCGAAGTTCAAACTTATCGACCTTTCATACCATCAACCAACCAATTTAACAAACTGGCACCTTCAGGCTCCCAAAACCGTTCCGAATTTGGTTATGTAGCAGATCGTTGGAAAGCTCATCAAATGCAAGTTAGAGATATTATAGAATTACTTCTGCCTTTCTTCTCTGCTTCCCCAGAAAAATCCGTTTGCCTTAGCGGGTGGTTCACTATAAACCCGAAAAAAAACTTAGGGACTTGCTACCTAGATAAGCATTTTTCTCAGCTTCTGGGGTAAGAGCATAATTTTTTCCGAGTAACGAAACCAGAACCAGCCTTTTTCTTGCTTGAAGTATATTTTTTAACTCTTCACACTCAAAATTGCAGAAAAAATAAAATTTGTGCAACATTTCTAAAATTTGCCACTGCCCTACACAATGATCTAGAAGTTGTCAAATTTCACAAAAACCTCCCCATTTAATACGCTTTCCAACGGAAGGACAAATGGTGCGATTCCAGAAATACTTTTGGAGAAATTGCATTTTGAAGGTAGAAAAATTAATAAAAATAGTTATTACTTTTTGTAAATCAATTTAATTTTTATATAAGACAATTTACATGGACATTACGACTACAAGTAACAAAGATATTTTGCAGTCAGCAACAAAACTAACTACACATGTATCATTATAGGAGTCTTCAAATGGTTTCCATAGATTCAAAAACTGTGGCCGCATGACATATATGTCTGTTCAAACTGGTAAATGTTCTACAACTGTAGCTGCACAATGTTGCAATTAATTAAAATATGTGACGTCACTCTCATGATGACCCTTGTAGTATTAGACATATGTCTAATATTACTTATATACATATGTATTTTCATTGTGTTGGAATGTTCGTGTTTGTCTTCGTAAAAAAGAATTGTGTAATTTATATGTTTAATATATTTTATTAATGTATAAAGTTCTTTATTTATAAAATACCCATACTTTAACTATACACAACTGACATTGTAAAGGTTCCCCTGCCTTGTGGAACAACATATACCTCTTCAAACGGCCAGATTCTCTGCAACTGTACCTACACAACTTAAGATTGGAAAGGTTCTCTTACTTATGAATCAACATATGCCTATTCAAATGTCCAGATGATCTATAATTGCAGCTGCACAACTTACATTGAAAAGGTCTCTCTCCCTTATGAATCAACATATGCATTTTTAGAGAGCTAGATTGTCTACAACTGTAACTGCACGACTTACATTGAAAAGGTTTCTCTCCCGTATGAATAAACATATGCGTCTTCAAACAGCCAGATGTTCTACAACTGTAGCTGCACAGCTTACATTGGAAAGGAGTCTCTTTCTTATGAATCAAAGTATGTGTCTTCAAACTGCCAGATGTTCTACAAGTATAGCTGCAAAACTTACATATGAAAGGTTTCTCATCCTTATGTATCAGCATATGTGTCTTCAAATGGCCAGTTTGTCTACAACAGTAGCTGCAGACCTCACATTGAAAAGGTTTTTTTCTCTTATGAATCAACATATGCGTCTTTAAATTTCTAGAGGTTTTACAATTGAAGCTGCAAAACTTACATTTGAAAGGTTTGTCAGTTTTATGTACCAACATATGTGTCTTCAAATGCGCACTTTGTCTAAAAAGGTAGCTACAGACCTTACATTGAAAAGGTTTCTCTCCCTTATGAATCAACATATGCGATTTCAAAGTGTTAGGATGTCTACAACTGTAGCTGCACAACTTACATTGAAAAGGTTTCTCTCCCTTATGAATCAACATATGCGTATTCAAATGCCCAGATTGTCTACAACTGTAGCTACACAACTTACACTTGAAAGGTTTCTCCCCCTTATGAATCAATATATGCGATTTCAAAGAGCCAGGTTGTCTACAACTGTAGCTGCACAAGTTACATTGAAAAGGTTTCACTCCCATATGAATGTACATATGCCTCTTAAAATCCTGGGAATCTCTACAACTGTAGCTGCACGACTTACACTGGAAAGGTTTCTTTCCTGTACATGTCAAACTATCCTCCTTCGACGAGCCGGAACTTCTACTTCTATAGCTATGAAATGAACTTTGGGAAGAGTTTTGTACATCTCTCATCAAAGAGCTTGCTTTATTGTCCGCCGATTTTGAACCTATTTCCCGCTGTGGAGGGACGGCTCTTATATGTCGCCAAACAATGTGTTTCCTGAGTCTGCCTAGGCTGGCTAACATATGTCCGCAGTGAAAACACACCATCCACATGGTATCACCTAAAAAATATATAAATATAATTTAAATTGATAAAGCTAACAGTGACCACAGAGGTCGATGAACGACTCTGCACTGCAGTTCTATATTGGGCATTAACGCCTTTCTTCGGTAAATCAAGAATAATGATAATAAGTCCCATATATAAAAATATATGTGATAGTTAAAGGAAGATGTCTAGAGTGGACTTACCGAAGTCATCATCTATCATAAGTTCGGGCTCTTCCTTGATATGAAGTTTTCGTTCTTCTTTGACATGGAAATTGGCTCCTTCGAAATCTGGAAATATATCAAAATTATTCCCAATTCGCTAAATTAAAAAATAAATCTAGAAGTCGCTCGTAACGAAATTCTGAAATACATGCCGAAAACCATCTTTAAATGTAGTTTCGAAACGTATTTGTATACGTTTCCTTGATTTACCCGAAAACGGTTAGACCTATCGAGAAAAATTTATTCTTATCAAAATTGTTCCTTATAAAATTTCCGATAGCTAATAAGTCCTCAGATTTGAGATTGGGTCAATGCGACAAAAGTTACAGCCTTCCGAAGAATGTAATAAATGTCTTCAAGGAATATATCCAAGTAATTTCTAAGTAGTAAATGAAAGCAACGAATTTTAATATAGAGTTATTTTAACTACTTATAAGACATTAATTTTTAATACAATTATGATTTTATTTTATTTTTATTATTTTTTTTAAATAAGGTAATTAGCTAGTCTTTTAGCTGTATAGAAATGTTTTATTTTTATTATTAAACTTTTAGAAAATGAGTAATTTTATTAAAATAATATTTATATTTGTGTACATTCTATAGAACTATTATGTTTATCCTGTTTTATATTTGTACATAAAAATAGAAAGGTGCGGTTTCAAAATTTAAAAAATGCTAAATAAGTTGTTCTTATTTTTGTGTTCTGGCGAAAATGGTTGTTTATTTTTAGGTTTATTTTCTGCAGGTTGTGCATTTTTTTATTATCTTTTCAAAAAAACTGTCAGTTGACTAGTAGCCTATCATCTAATTTGGTAGTTTATGAAAAATTAAGAAAAATTTACCTGATGTGGCCATTACAGGACTTTCTTATACCAACAACTCTCTCTCCCCCTTCCCTAAATCGCTTCATTTTGTCTCATTGTCTCACATTATCTTGAGAGTAGACATTCTTATACCCAGTAATGCAAGCATGAAATAATTTTGAGAAGGGGGAGAAAGTGTGATCTGTAAGCGTGTTTGGTATAAGAAAGTCCTCTAATGGCCACATCAATTTTTTTTTCATAAAAACTACCAATATTAAAAACAACAAGGTTCGAAACCCGATCGAGGCCCTTGAGTTTATTTTATCAGGGAGGTAAAATAAACTTAAGCACGCCGTCCTTCGGATGGGACGTTAAGCGATGGTCCCGAGCCTGTACGATGTCAGGTACACGTTAAAGACCCCTGCCCTAGGTGAATAAAAATTTAGGGTAGGCAAAATTTAGGACTCCCATAGTAGAGTCGGGCTCATGTCCACCAGAATGACGAAAGAGCGCTCTGGTAGTAGGCGATATGACCTCGTAGTTAAAGCCCGGGCATGAGTCATAAAACCTAAACCTTACAAATTTTACAATGCGTTGCTATGCGATCCAATTAAAACATTATTTTGAGATATTTCCTGGGGAAATTTTTTTTTTATTGTTTGAGGCGCTATAACTTTTGTCGTACTGACTAACCCTATCTGAAATCTCAGGACTTATAGCGACTGGAAATTTAATAAGGAACATTTCTCGTATCATCCAATTTTTTGATAAAAGTTACTGTTTTCGGGTAAATCAAGGAAGTGTTTAGAAATATGTGTTTCAAAACTACATTTCATGAAAGTTTTCGGCATGTATATCGAACACTAGACGATCTGCAAAAAAATCGTAATCCATATAAAATATGTATTTTAGTTTTTTCTGCAACTTTTACTTGTAAATAATTTCGGTTAGGTCATAAACCTAAGTAGTATCTTGTAAAATGTACTTAGGACCCGGAGTATAGTCTGTTTCAATTTTCGTCTGATTTCTGCCAAAAGCTAATCAGATCTGAATTAGCGCATAATGTGCCCCGTTTATTCCAAATTTTAATTTCATAGTTACGAGAGTTTTTTCGGCAAAGCGCTCACAAATTTCCTATTACATACACACACGCACAGACAGACATCATCACGAAAATGGTATAAACGTATTCAGGGGACCTTGAAACGTGAAAATCAGTTGAAACCTCGAATTTTCGCACGATAACGATGCTTTCTTATACCGTAGGTAGTATAGTAAGTAAAAATCAATGTTTTCAAGTGTTTTTGTGGATGCAGTCATGAAGAAAAGTCAGGGACGGACGGATAGTGAACACATTTCTTTTAAATATTCAGCGTGTTTTATCTAGCAGCATGAGATAAACGGCTACACAGCTAATAAACTCGTGCTCAAAATTAACACACAGCCCAGTATTTTTTCATTTTCTTCAGTTGTTTTCATTTCAAACTTATAAATTACACAACCCCACGGAAAAAAAAAAGGTCATGTCCTCTGAACTAGACCCCCATGTCTATATGTTTTCGAGGTCGCTGAATCCGAATTCGACGTCCGATTCACCCCATCAGGTCCATGGACACCGTAACCCCCCCCCCCCCCCCCCCCCCCCCCTTTCCCTTATTTCTAGCGTTTCTCAGCATTGTCTCGGGTGTCCTCTGCTTTTCTTCTTCATTTATTCGAAAGTGACGTGGGGAGGGTAGGGGGTTAACATCCGATCAGAAACGCACCCCTTGAGGGGGTTAAACCACCCTTTCAGGGGGTGAAACAAGTTATTTTCTGTTTTCGAAGGACTTTTGTCACAATCAGGATGGAGGAGGGGTTTGTATATACAGTAGAGTCCCGCTAATCGGGACACCGATTATTCGGATAAAATCAATTATTCAGAACATAACTGGAAAGTATGTGAGGATTTGAAGATTCTGAGCATGATTCTGGGGCAACAGTCCGGTTATCCTCCTTCGTCGTGATTCCGACAGAAATCTTTCGAAAACAGAAAAAAACTAGTTTCACCCCCCGAAAGGGTGGTTTAACCCCCTCAAGGGGTGCGTTTCTGATCGGATGTTAACCCCCTACCCTCCCCACGTCTCACTTTCGAATAAATGAAGAAGAAGAGCAGAGGACACCCGAGACAATGCTGAGAATTGAAATAAAGGAGGGGGGGGGGGGGGGGGGGGGGGGGGGGTTTACACTGTCCATGGACCTGATGGGGTGAAACGGTCGTTTTTTTCGTGGGGTTGTGTTATTAAAAATTGAGTAAAAAATTAACAATTTCAACACGATATGGCTGCAATTAAATGTATTGAATAATAAAGAACAGAAAATCAAATGTTTCATTAGATAAGACAATTAAAAGAAAATTTAAAAAAAAGAGAAAGTTTATCTTGATTTTTCAGTACTTGTTGTTTCCTCCTCTGGCAGATATGACAGCTTGGAGCCTTCTTGTCCTCCCTCTCATCAAATTTGGGCAGGAGTGTATTACCCTCGGTTTTAAGGACATATTTTGATAGGAAAAGATGGATGAAAACAGGAATAGTTAAAGGAAGACGTCTAGAGTGGACTTACCAAAGTCATCATCTATCATAAGTTCGGGCTCTTCCTTGATAAGTTTTCGTTCTTCTTTGACATGGAAATTGCGTCCTTTGAAATCTGGAAATATAACAAAATTAGTCCCAAATCGCTAACTTAAAAAATAAATCTATAAGTCGCTCTTAAAAACATAATTCTGAAATAACATTGAAACTATTCTCGGATGTTGAATAAAAAATGGAACGAATTAGTTTGCCTACAACATTAGTTCGCAACTGACTAGAATTATAAAAAAAAATTGAATCAAATGAATATATGAAGTGACATGAACTTCCGATGAAGATAACAATAATTATTTATAGATGCCGATAAATTCCTCGATAAAAAAAACCAAACATAACCAAACTAGACGAAAATTATTATCCAGCGTCCGACGATACCCTGTTTTGATTTGGATTATAAATGCTCAACGTCGTCATAAACATCTAGGTACCTCAAAATGAAGACAGATATACAGCGTTCACACACATACATGTTCACACATACAACTATTCTGCAATAATACTATTTATTTGAAATGAATAAATTCATTTTATATATTATATAATCCCGTTTCTATACAAAAATAATTAATACATAAACATTACTACTATTATTCAAAATCTTGCATAGAGAAGACTATTATTACTGTTAACCTTGTGTTACCATTTTTTTCCCGTCTTGTAAACAGGCATTTTTATAATTTTATTTAATTTTTATATAATGTTTTCTTCTTTTATTTATATATTTGTTGATTTATTTTCTTTTTGCCAGAATTACAGCTCTTGTATCTCTAAAACAGTCTATAGTCCTCTGGAGCGGCTCTCGCTGGTTGCCAGCCAACTGTGGTTCATCCATACTTCATCAACCCCATCTTTACTCGTCTGTCCCTTATGGACATCTTACATCGTTCCGCCCCTTTCTTGGTGTTTGTGTACTTTAATTTGTCATGGTCGTCAACATGGTTCAGCATGTAGGACCTACTTTGTTTAACTTTCCTATGAAGTAGCTGTTTAAGATCAGATTCTGTAAAAATTCTGTTACAGTCAGCAGCTGAGGATGAGGCTTGTTTTGCGGCAAGGACTGCTTGTTCATTTCCTTCTATGTCTACTTGTGGTGAAACCAGGCGTGGATCTAGGTTTTCGCTCAGGGAGGGGGGAGGGGCAATTTTTGTGAGAGTTACCTATCTTCCAGGAAATTCATTCTGATTTTGTGATTTGTGTATGTGAAACCGAAAATTGGGTAAAAATTTAGTTGAATGTCCATCATATTCTACTTGCATTTGAATAACGCTCTGTTTGTATACCTTATAAAATTATTATTCTGCGGTTAGAATGGATAGGCACTATAGAATAGGTAGGCTATTTACAGATAAATAAAACAATTTTTTATTTTTGAAATATTGCTTATTCCACAAAAAATGTATACATAAACTACACATTACTTACAGACACTGTGAGAGGTCTCTTCTTCTGAGAGGCCTGGTTCCTGTTTAATGTTCATCATTCTCTCCCCCATGCCTGCCAACATAAATAATAACTATAACAATACATTTTGCATTTGATTTTGTTTATTTCTTATTTTGTTATCAAATATAAGACAAAACTGAACAAGTTGGTTATTATTGTATTTTAGATGTGTAAAATATTAGTGAGAACTTTTTCAGAGACGTTATCATAATATTCCAAGAAAACTTTTATATATGTGATGTAATCACTAAATTGTTGGATATTTATTTTCTTTTATTTAGTTTAACTCCAAGTTTTGTCATTTTTCCCTTATTTATTGTATATAATAAATAATAATATAATTAATAACTAATATAAAATTAAAAAAATATTCCATGTAAATTCACCTATCAAACGATGAACGACCTAATTTATAGTTGGTTATTGGGACTCATGCCCGGGCTTTAACTACGAGGACGTATCGCCTTCTACCAAAGTTCATTCGACGCTCTGGTAGACATGAGCTCGACTCTACTGTGGGAGTTCTAAATTATGCATACTGATGTTCTGTTATCTGAAGTAGGGGGTCCTTAACGAGAACTTGACGTCGCACAGGCTCAGGACCATCGCTTAACTTGCCAGACGGAAGAACATGTTCGTACGCGTAATATACGAACATTTCCATGGCTTACCATATTTTTTATCATCAATTTTTTTTAAAAGGTATTAACAGAAACCCAAATTTAACACGACTCTTTTGAGTATCGATATTAAACATAAAGGGATTTTTTGATGAAAATCTTCAATTTGAACATATATGGGAAACATAGTGGGATAACAAGGGAAATGGTATCGTGGAGGGAAAACTAAAACAAATGTGGAAGCCCTGCATATAACGCCACATGAAAACAATTTATATCCCTAGGTTTCTTCCTAGTTCTTCAAATTATACACTCCACTAAAAAAAACAAAAAACATAAGGGCTCAAAAAATAACGGGAATAAAGAAATTTTCGAAATAATTTCAAAGATTTAAAGAATAAATTAATGGAACATAGACGTGTATATTGGGTGGAACTTTATACTTAAACTATGAGGTCATTTCTCTTTTAGATGAAAATTAACATGAAGGTGGAAAACCATACAAATCATTATTTTCTAAAATAACATAAGATTTTATTTTCAAATAAGAAAAAAAAAATTGTAAGTAAAAACCTCAAGGTTATGAGTATATTGCCCCAAGACATTACAAAATTAAGTTTTTATCCGTCACTTTAAAAATATTATCTTTTCAATACACAAATTTTAAATACAAATCTTAACTAAATACATACCTGAACTGTGATCCATAACTACGCGAATCAAATGATGAAATTTCAAAACGACGTTTCACAGAACAACTAATACGGCAGTTATATAAGAATTATAATCGATAGTAGATCTTTCAATGTTAATCTGTGATATTAATAAAGTTCGTGGAAATATCGATATATAAAGTAATAATATTATTTGTTCATTTAATTTTTTTTCTCTAGAATTTCCAAGAGAAAAACTAGTTTTTCTCTTGCAAATTAGTTAACTATAAAACCTACATAAAAAAAACGTGAGCCTGAAGAACGTAGGAACTTGGGAGGGGGGCTTATAGTCTACTTTTCTTTTTTTAAACTATTTTTCTTAAATTCACAATGTTTGGCAGTATAAAGAACGACATATTTTTCAACATATATAACCTTCTGATTTGTTTCATATCAAATAGTTTATTATTGCCTCTTACCTAACATTGCTACTACCAATTAAATAGGCAATAGAAATATTGTGAGTTAATTTAATCCGTTGTATATTTAGCGGACTTATAAATGATAATGAATCTTCAGTGGAAGATTTTTTGTGATCATAATATAACAACTGTTTTTCCAATCAAACATTGTGCAACTTCAAATCAAAATTTTCTTTTCACAACGTTCAATACCTAAATGTCAACAAAAAGTCTGTAAAGTTTTCTGTATATAGTTCCTTTTGTTATTTCTTCAGACGATATGACCAATGAGGAGATCAGGTCGATCTCTCCGAGTAATAGTAGACACAGGGCAGTTATATATACATCATAGTTCTATTAATGTTTTGATGTACACATATTTCGAGAGGTTTGTCAGCTTCAACTAACATCCGACAACAAACAGGATGCCGGAGTTTTTCAGTTCCCATCTCATGGCGGATAACGGAAACAGTCCGACTACATCGGAGCGTTATAAACATCAGGTCCTATGGGAGAAGAAGATGGCCCGGGATTAAGGCTGATAGAAATCTAGGATACCTCACTGCTGCAGCATAACATAAATAGGCGCAGGAATGGGGCAAGTAGAGACACTGGAGAAGGATATCCGGTAACTCAATTATGTTGAATCAGTTTTTTATAATTTATTTAATTCTTATTAATTTCGCAGATATTACAAGTTAATTTAAATAAATATAATAAATAAGGAACATGTATGTAATTAATTATTGACTAGGCAAATAAACAAACAAGGTACCAAGAAGTACTAAAAAATTGAAATTTAACTACCCTCAAATAACAATAAATAATTAACAAGATATGGAAACAAGAATATGTTAACAATTTATAGGCACACAATTTTTAAATACATTATGTACAAAGAGTTTTTTTTTTTTTTTGGTAATTAGTTAATTTTAGCTTACTTCTGAACTGTGAAAATTCAACAATTTTAATAAATTCACAATAAACATGTAGTAATGTGTGCAAAAAAATGTTTAATTTCAAAAAGTGTACAACAAAAAAATCAGTTTGGATAAATGTTTCAATTTCTAAAAATGTGTATATAGTAACAATAAATGGATATATAGTAAGTAAATTCTATTTTTTTTTCTCTCTTTCAAACATTTTTTATTGTCTTTGTATGAATAATTCAACAAAACGATATAATGATACAAATTCTCAATGGTTAAATAAATACAATAATTGAATATTATTAATACTTATTACTTCTTAATTAATGTAATTTGTATTATTGTTAAATATTTATTCATATTATTATATATATATTTATTATTTTTTTGGCCTTATAAAATTAGAAATTAGGCACTTATTGAAGTTAACAAATAGGCATGTTGTTGGAGAAAGATAAATTTGATTAACGACAGTAACTGTGGAACAATAGTTTTCATAAAAACAAGGGTAAATTACGTTTATATGCATTAATAGTTTATGTTATATTTATATATCGTGTGAATACAATACAATATGGCCATAGCTCCGAATAAATACTTAATTCAAACATTTTACATGCCAGTAATTTATATGTTCATTTGAATTGGAAACAATATATTAGACGAGAAAAATAAATAAAAGTGCAAAACAAATACCGTGGATGCGAAATGCAAAATTATTTTCTCTTTATATATATTTTTAAGGGAGAGAGGGGCTCATCTAGATGTTCATATGCGCCATGAATGAACAGAAAGGTACCCAATTCCCTTAGGAGTACATAAATTAAGGGATTTTTAGAGGGAGTAGGATATAATGTTCTTCAATTATGGACTGGGGTTCCAAATATGAGGCTTTTAGGTTAGCAGAATTCTAATCTGAAAGTCAACATGGCGACCAAATATTTATCAAACTCAAGTTAAAGATTTGGATAATTTAAAACAAATTGACGATGAATTTCATTGGCTCAACGAGTAGTAAACCATGGAGAGTCGTATTTATAGTCGCATCTCCAGATGGAGTTAGAGAGAGTAATAAAAACCATTTAGAAACAATTGAGGCGTTAGTTAGTACCAAAGAAATGAGTCTCATCTGTAGATCCCATCTCTCCTCCCCCGACAACAATTCAGAGAATTTTAATTTTTGGTGCAAGTGCTTTTTCAAACCACTGTTTTTAAAGCTTTTATCAGAGATAAATCATTTACCAACAGAAACTTTCAATATGTTCCTATTGAACAGGACTAATATTTTGCTTTAACGACGGCCAAGAAAAAAAAAATTACATTCATTGGCCCATAGGTTAAAGGGTTTTGTACAAAAATGTGGGCTCAAAATAAAATTTTGTGCACTACTTCGCAAATAACATTAGAAATGTTTATAATTATTGTTAGTCTTGAATTACAGAAAAGGGAAATCATTTGGAAATGGGTTGTTTTTGCAATAATTATCAGAGATTTAGTTCAGGAACATAAAAACATAATTTATTATAAACAATCAGAGAAGCAAAAAAAAAAAAAAAAAAAACCCTTTGGTAAATTATTTATTTTTGCTTTGAGAACAGTTAAGCCGTCTATAAACAAAACACACCTTGAATCTAATTACAGAAATTTTCTTCAGCAATAATTTTGATTCAGACAAGCTCTTTTCGAGTAAACGACGAAAAATTATTGTCTACTTATTTCGAAATATGTATTGCGTTAAGAAGAATTACTTTCAAAACAGTGTTATTACATGATTATAATGATCAAAACTATGTAACAGTATATGCTCTATGTATTATGTATAATATATTTAGTTTAACTAGCCATATTGGAACTTACATAAGAAAAAAATATTTAAAAAAAACGGTAATGAAAATAAAATCAAAACTAAGTGCATATGACTGTCTTGGGCAAGGCCGGCTGAAGCAATCAGCCGCTTGGGGCGGAATTTCAGACATATCTCTTTTTTTTGAAAATTTATTTTATCGACAGTTTTTTGTATCATGTTTAGAAAACAATCTTCAAGTCCACAAAAATAATTTAAAGAGATGTTTCCTTGAGGAAAAACCAAAAAACTTACAGCCGGCCCTTACTACGAGGATTGTTTCGTTTTCCATTTTATTTTTCTGGCAACAACTTAGGTTAGTATCGCCAGTAACTAGATATAATTAAAATATGGTGTGACTTTACCTAAACTGATACATAGTCAAGTATGCGAGATTTACTATCCGAAAACTATTTCGAAAAGCACGTATTCTAAGGGAATACAACTAAAATATATTTCAGAATATTCTAAAAAATAAATAGGAAACCGAGTATAATAATATTATAATAATATTCTATAATATACTACATAAATGAAGTAAATTAAACTAAACTAATTACAAATTAATAAGAAACAAAACATAAATAAAAAGTAGATCCAAAATTGATATAAGAGAGCATTAATTGAACACAAACAATTAAAATACAGTCAAAACTCTTAACTCGAAAAATTAAGAGGCTATCTTCGAGGTAACCATTTTCATTCAAACCTGTCTTACGTCGAAAATTCATTATTGAGCCTTTGTAACTGGAAACCTCAAGTCCAAGTATTTTACTTCTCCTTTCAACTTGGAGTTACCGAGTTTCGACTGTACTTAGGTCATTCCATGTCAACTCACACAGGCATGCCAGGGTGGTTTCTCTTAGATTTCCCTCGCCAATGACACTAAAATCTTAATTAATGTGCCTTTATCAAAATAATACGACTCAAGATATTTAATAAAACTTCTTATTATTTTTTTTTTTTAAAGAATCATTTCTCAAAACAAAACCATTCAAAATGTTGATTTTATTTTGGTTTCAAAATTTCAATGAATAAAATATATATAAAAAAAAACGAGAACGCCGGTAGCTCAGAGGTAAAGTCCTTGCCTATTGAACTCAAGATCGCGGATTCGACAGCCGGCCAAAGAACCTTGAGAAAGCCGTCCTTGGGATGGGACGTTAAGCGATGGTCCGAAGCCTGTATGTCAGTTTACTCGTTAAAAACCTCTCCCTATGCTAGGTAACTAAACTTGGGTAGGCGAAATTTAGGACTCCCACAGTAGTCGCGAGAGCTCTGGTAGTAGGCGATATGACCTCGTAGTTCAAGCCCAGGCATGAGTCCCATTAACTATAAATTAGGTAATTCATCGTCAGCTAGGTGAGTTGGCATGTAATATTTTTTACTTTTATATTAGTTTAAATATATAATAATAATACAATAAATAAGTGAAAAAAAAGAAAAATTGGAGTTAAAATAAATTAAATTTCCAACAACGTAGTGATTACATCACATATATAAACATTTTCTTGAAATATGGTTTATTAAAAACAAAACTCAGTTTTGGGACTAGAAGACTGTAATAGAATCAAACGAAACTATTACCCGTCTTAGAAAATAAAAATAAAGTTTGAAAGTAAAAAGAACAGTTTCAATGATTTGATTAACGATATAAAACAGGAGCGAAGATACTGCGCAATGCACATATAACATAGATATTGTTATTGCTAGTGTTTTGATAATGACTACCTACTTAACTTAATTGCAAATTAATATGGATAATGAAACCTGAGATAAATATTAGACATTACACGCCAAAAAAACGCCATCCTCTCACATTTTAATGAAACTTGTTGAGATCAAAGAAACAGTGGTAACAGTCCAACAATAATTATTTTATTTAATTCACATGTGAAGAGGGCTTCGCCATAGCTCAGTGGTATGCGTGCTTGTTTAACGAGCTCTTCTAGATCGCGGATTCAAAACCCGGTCGATGTCCTTAGTTTATTTTATCTCAGAGGTAAAAAAAAATTTAAGTACATCGAATGGAACATTAAGCGACGGTGAATATAAATTTATTTTTTAGGACTCCTATTGTAGAGTCGGGCTCATGTCCACCAGAGTGACGAAAGAGCGCTCTGGTAGTAGGCGATGTGACCTCGTAGTTAAAGCCTGAGCATGAGTCATAATAACTAACTCCACATGTGGAGTAAACAAAATGATACATTGTTAGATTGATACGTTTGCATTGTTGAAGATGTTTGATTCAAAGTGAAATGAAAAAATACAAAAAACGAAACAGTTGCGAAAAGTGTCCCCCGAGCGAATTTCCTGTTTCACGGAAATCGTATTTTTCTGCACAATTACCTTTGTAACTCCACTTCTACTCAGCATATATAAACAACTCCTTGTTACATCAAAGAGGAGTTTTTGATATTAATCCTCCAAATAAGATTACCGCATACATAAATATATTTTTGAAGTTTATCGTTCTTTACCCAGAGTAAGCTGTCAAAAAAATTCGTTTTATTTCGAAATATTTTGTGTTGAAGTGTCAATTTCATCTTTCAAAAGTAATTGAGCTGTGATTTGAAATTGCCACTGGGCCATTGGTAAACAATTTTGATGTGCGCGGTCAATCGCACCCCGCCTCGCCAAGCCCTCCTAGGCAGCGCACACCACAACCGGCTTTCTGCACAAAAATTGCTCTAGCTTAGTCGCTATTTAAAATCAAAGCACAATTCTATTATCTATTTTATTCGCGAATAATCTTACTTGGAGGATTAGATACAAAAAAAAACCTTTCTCAATATGACACCTCATTTGTTTTCACAAGTCAAGCAGAATAATGATAAACTTGCCGAAAAGTAAGATTTCCATGGAAAGTGTTAATTATACAGCTCAGGAAAGATTGATCAGATCATTTCTTTTTTGTTTAGTCTCGGATCAAACATCCTCAAGAAGTTTAATCAAAATAAAGGAATTTCATCAATATTTCGAATGATTTGGCGTGGAACGGCCCATATATAATAACATATATATATATAATGAGTCACTAAATGTAAGCAGTTACTATGTAATTTCAACACCAGGCTGCGTGGTGCTCTCCTCCAAGATGGAACATCTTCCTGAGGGGTTTCTCCAAGTGAGAGTTACGTATTTCCATTCTGAAAGTTAATTATTACACATTAAAAAAAAAAACAGTTTTTGATTTCGGCCAAATCTAGCTAAGAAGAGTGAAGGTGTAGAGGGAGAGCGGAAACAGTATTGGCTCGCAGGCCTCCGCCACAACTAATTATTATTATATATCAATTATAAGGAAGTAAAGTAGATACAAAATAATATATACGTTGTGCAGCCACGAGCGGCCGAGTACCAACTTAGTTCGTCGCAGAGACCATCAGTTCAATTTCTGTAAGTATGTATGTTTGAGTTCAATGATAAATGGGTATATTCACGAAATTTGCAATGCGTCAAGGAGAATGGAGGCTGTGTGGCAACTCAAAATTTTGAACGGGAGGGAGAGCTCTTCACGCTTATAATTTTCATGAAACTTCACAGGTAATGACATTCTTATATGCCCAGTTAAAATATAGGCCATGTGGGATCTTACAATTTTGAACTGAAGGGGCAGTCATGGGAGGGCCGGAACATAAAATGAGTATTAGTTCTTTAATGGCTGGTCGTATATTCATGAAATTTGCAGGGTATTTCAAGGATGGCCCCAACTCAGAATATTGACTATGTGGTTTCTTAAAATTATATAATAACAGTAATCGGATTTCATGAAATTTCACATGCAGCATCTTATAAGCCCGTTTCAAGCCTAAGCTATATATCTCAAAATTGTCAACGGGAGGGGAGGTTGTGGGGGCCCCGAAATAAAATTACTGCTAGCTCTTCAAAGCTTGATCAGATTTTCATAAAATTTCAAACGAAGCATCCTTATAAGCTCGGTTGTACTCGTAGTAGCTTTACTTTAAGACTATTTATTTACCAAATTTCATGTTTATAGATCAAATAGTTTCCAAAATGCGATCGGGGATACATTATAGTAACAAAATTGACCACTTTGTGGGCCCTGTTGACGCCGTTTTGAATAAAAAAAACAAAAAAAAAAACATACTTCCCCAGATCTAATTATATGTAATTAACTATCTTTTCGCACTCTATAACCGAGGGCATCTACGGGCCCTCTGGTGCGGGCCATGAGAAAAATATAAATTAATTTTCCAAGTTACAAATGAATTGTAGATCTAATTTTTTGGTAGTTAAAAAAAAATTTGTCCAGTGGCAAAAGACATTTTCTGTTCTCCTGAAAAATTGACTTTTCTGACTTGTATTGTTATTGCCTCTCACCAAAGATATATATATATATATATATA
Source organism: Aradus depressus (assembly GCA_963662175.1). Taxonomy (NCBI): domain Eukaryota; kingdom Metazoa; phylum Arthropoda; class Insecta; order Hemiptera; family Aradidae; genus Aradus; species Aradus depressus. Next base: position 24,171,193 of record OY759216.1, on the reverse strand, counting down.
TATATATATATATATATATATATATATATATATATATATATATATATATATATATATATATATATATATATATATATATATATATATATATATATATATATATATATATATATATATATATATATATATATATATATATATATATATATATATATATATATATATATATATATATATATATATATATATATATATATATATATATATATATATATATATATATATATATATATATATATATATATATATATATATATATATATATATATATATATATATATATATATATATATATATATATATATATATATATATATATATATATATATATATATATATATATATATATATATATATATATATATATATATATATATATATATATATATATATATATATATATATATATATATATATATATATATATATATATATATATATATATATATATATATATATATATATATTGTAATGTAGTCAACGTGCAACTAATATAAATGTAATTTTAAAATATTAAGTATGTAAAGTAAATAATATATAGACAATATAATGGAGAAATAAACCCTAAATTTTGGAGGCGCGAAACCCCTTATTATTACAATATATATATTTTTTTTCTTTTCTTTTCTATAACTATAAGAATATACATTTTGTAATAAAATAATAAAATCCTTTATTGCCATAAAAGTTGTATTCTTTATTGCAATAAAAGTTTATCTATGTTCAACTGCTAAAAGCCTAATTTGCGCTAAAATCAAATCGAACATGAGATATAGGCAGGTTTCAATTTCGTAAAATAAATTGTAACGATCGAATTGTTTCGATTTATCGTTTGGTGTAAACAGGACATTGTAGCGATTTATTGGAATTGGATTGGATGGTTGATGCCGGCCGGCATCAATTTCTGCGAATCGTAACGGCATGTTGGAAGGTGTAAACAAGTGGCAGTCATTTCTCGCTACGATTTGACTCAATTTGCATTTGCATTTGCATCGGAAAGGTGGTGTCGAATAGTTCGTTCTTTGGTTGACTGTTGTTTTTATTCGAATAGGTAATCATGGCAGTTAAACAAACTCCTCGAGAGTTCTTGAGTGAATTCATTGAACTTTATCGGAGTTTTACCTGCTTGTTAAGAGCAAAGAATACTCCGACAGAAATAAAAAAGACCTTGCTTATACAGAGCTTGTTAAAAAATGCAAGGAGTTTGATCCGTCGACAGCGGTCGACAACGAATATTTGACAAGAAATCATTACGATTTATCGTAGCGTGTAAACCTGCCTTTACCAATTGAATCCAATTTGTTAAAAAAAAAAATGATTCAAGTCTATTTCATGCTGAGAAAGAACATCTTCGGTCAAATTATTATTGTGATTAGAAATAGACGTATTCAAGTTAATAGTAAGTGTTAAAATGTGATAAAAGTGTTTGGGGAAGTAGAATGACTTACGACTGTTCACTGGACCCAGGAGGCGGGGACCCACTGTGGCTCTGTTTCTACAGCGGCAGCCACCCGGACCAGGGTCTCGAAGGCAGCCGACAGATCCGAATTGATGATCACTTCGTCGAAATAGTGCGAAAACACATACTCGATCCTCCGACCTCGATGGATCATCTCCAGCAGCTCATCGTCCTAAAAGCAAACATAATACAGTGGAAATAGTTGAAAATAATTCTGATTACAAGAATATATTTATTATAAGGAAAAAACTAGAAGATCCAGCTCAGATCATATTCGATTTGATACAAAATATATGTGATGTGGCCATTTCTTAGTATTGGGATATAGGGACTTTCTTATACCAACCACTTTTGTACAGATCACTCTTCATTCCTCTCGAAATCGTTTCATACTGGCATTACTGTGTATATAAAAGTAATGTGTTGGCATCTGCGGTTTTCTTTGTATCATAGCACAGGGTAATTCCCATTCTTATACCCAGTAATGATAATATGGAATGAATTTGAGAGGAGAGAGACTGATTGCTATGAATTTTTAATAAAACGCTATCAATAATAAAAACCTATTTCAAAATTCGTTGCCCTATTTTACCATTTAAACATTGCTTTGAACTATTTCCTACAGAAATTTATTGTACGTTCTTTGGAGAGCTATAACTCTATTCGTATTGGTCCTATCTCAAATCTGAGGGCATTTTTCGGTTGGAGATTTATTAAAGAACATTGTTTCTAGTAAAAAAAATTGATAGGACTGAAAGTTTTCGCGTAAATCAAACCAACTTCTAATAATTGGGAGGTTCCAAAATGAAATTTTAGGACTGTTTTCAATATGTAACTCGATTGGAGGATTGTTCAACGAAGCAACGGGAACAAAGTACCTCCATCTTTGCGAAAAAGTATATATATATATATATAATGTACACATTTATTTTTGGTTTCTTCTCGATTTTCTCTCTTATTACTTTGATATTTAATTTATTTATTATACATTATATATATATATATATATCGAATTTTAAAGTGTGTACATAATATATATATATCGAATTTTAAAGTGTGTACATAATATATATATATATATATATATATATATATATATATATATATATTATGTACACACTTTTTTTCTTCTTGATTTTTTCTCTTACTACATTGATATTATTTAATTTATTTATTAGGTATATGTATTATCTCTCAGTGAACTTTTGACAAGTTCTCTTTTGGATTTGCCAGAACAAGTTGTACTGTTGGAAAATAGTGAATAAAGAGTTACTCACATATAGTATGAATTAAATAGTTAAGTTACAAGTAGTCTACTCACCCTCACAATATAATGAAGAAATATAATATCATATATATTAACAACTGAAAAATGGAGCAAATGTGACATCCATGGTTATTGAAATAACAGAACTACTTACAGTGAATCCACGTGAATTTTCTTTATCAAAAGTGGAACGGGCGTAGGAAGAGGCACGAGTCTCCTTGAGCGTGTCGAACAGTGGCGGTTTGATGTATACGATGTAGGGCTTGATCTGGGAGGTGCGGATCATTTTCAGCGCCTGATGACACAGACATAATTCAACGAAAGCAAAGAACAGATACCTACTATTTCATATCGTTGGAAACCTCTTTAAATGTACATTATTAGTCAGAAAAGTCTTCTTCCATTATTACAATAGGTGGAGATTCAATAATTTCTCAAATCATCTTCAGTAAAGTAATACTTTGAACCACCATGTTGACTCGATAAGAGTAATCACAAAAACTTTCAGAAGAAAATTAATGTAACACATCATATGAAATCTAATATGAGTGTTGTTAGAACCAAATAATGTTTTATTTGTTGGCCTTTAGGATGAGTGTGAGTAGGGGTTATTATAAAGCAAATATTTTGTTTCAAAGCAGCGCCATTTTGAAACGGTGAGTTACAATTTCCCTTGAAAGGTTTCATTTTATGAGAGTAGGTAAAAGCCGACATCATTTTTTTTTAAATAAATTTTTTAAAGTTTGAAAGAAAAAAAAATGGTTCCAAGTTTTTTTTTAGGATAACTTTTTAAAGAAGCCTTTGCGAACTTGAATGTATATAAAACTTTTAGTTCAGAATATACAATTGTCTAATTTTGAATCCTTAAAGGACATCAGTTATATTTGATTCATTCTGTATAAAAATTATGATAGTTACCTGGTAATGGGGGCTGAGGATGCAGACGAAGCCGGAGCTGACCAGGGAGACGACACTCTCCACAGAAGTGCCGTACAGGTTGCCCTTGTACTCTCCGAACTCTATCAGCTTACCAGCTAACACATCTTCCTCCATCCTCTCTCTTGAGACGAAGTAGTAGTCCTTACCCTCCACCTCACCCGGCCGAGGGCTTCGCGTTGTAACTGATAACAAGAAAATAAATAAAATGAGGATTTTCATGAAATTTCACATGTAGCATTCTTGTAAGCCCAGCTCAAACAAGGGCTATATGGCATCTCAATCATCCGAACGGGAGGTTTGTGGAGAACCCAAAACATAAAATAAGTGCTAGCACTTTAATGGTTGACTTTTTATAGGTTAATATGGATAGAACTAAATATTTAGCGAATCAAATTTTTGGAAAGACGTCAAAGAGGCATTTCTGGCCTTGGAGGCCCCGGCGAGGAGGTTGGGACGTCATCAACGAGGCCAAGATCAAGTACATGGTTTCAGAGCAGGAGGTCGAGCCACCGGAGCAAGTCACCATTGGCCCTTACTTCTTCGAGAAGGGCATGAGTATGTATACCTCGGCTCTGAGGTGAACGTGAACAACGACATGTCAGCCGAGGTAAAGCGAAGAACAATGGCAGCGAACAGGAGCTTCTTCGGCCTGAGGCATCACACAAGAAGTCGCCTCCTTACAAGGACAACAAAGCTCAGGCTTTACAAAACGTTGGTCCGCCCCATCCTAACATATGGGGGGTTCGAGGCTTGGACTATCTCAAAGTCAGGTCTTCGAAAGAAAGATCCTCCGCCGAATATATGGCCCAATACGCGATGGAGAAGACTGGAGACGACGCACGAACAAGGAAGTCTATCCCCTTACTCAGGAGCCAGACGTTGTAAGGGTCATCAGGCTGGGAAGACTCAGGTGGGCCGGACATGTGGCCAGGATGGGTGAACACGAGATCCCGAGGAAGACGATGCCGGACCGGCTTTACGGAACAAGACGCGACGGTAGCCCGAAGCTGAGGTGGGAGGATGGCGTGGTGAATGATGCGAGGAGCTTGCTTGGAGTCCGACACTGGAGAGCAGCTACACAAAACAGGGATAACTGGCGGATACTGTTGGAGGAGGCACTCACTAAGTGGCTTGTCGCGCCACTGTGAATAAAATTTTTTGGGAAGAGGCATTGAGTAGTACATATTTTTAAATGTCTTATCAAGGATTAATTAAAAAATATTTAAATCGTTACTTACAAGGGACAGGTGATCTGTACTTGTTGGGATTTGTGGCAATGAGACGCCGCTTGAGTTCGTTCCTGCCCACACCAGGAGGCCCGACAAGCGCCAACGGCCGGTACAGCCCCGGGCGGGGATACAGCTTTGCCACTTCCTCATAGGTGGGCAGTTCCTCCCGGCTGAAGTCATCTGCCTCTGTCAAGTCGTAAAGGATCTTTTTAATTTTGGGTGGTTTGATGCCGGCAGAGCATTGTGGGCTGGTGGTGCATGGGGAGGGTAGCAGCCGTTCAGCTCCTGGACATCGGATCACGGCCGCTGGGCAGACCTCCTCTCTCTCTCTACCTGCAACACTCCCCCCCAGTTAGTGAAAATCTCTCAACATGCTCGTTATGTTAACATGCAAAAAAAAAAAAAAAATTGATCTATATATATATATATATATACAACAAAAGAAAAGCTTATATAAATGAGTTGGGTGGAACAACGACCTAACGTCAAGTTGAGTTAACTGAGATACTGACGTTTGTTTCAATATGAACACTGAAAATGAGTAAATCCTGTAAAAAAGTATTAGAACATTTAACTGTAGTTTTCTCAATGTTCCAGACATAAGAAAACCTGAACATTGCAAGCAGAAGTGAATGCAATCATTGAAAGACCTCACTGACTATTGGGTTTTTGTTTCGCTCAACTCCTCAAACACATTACCAGTCCAATAAAGCGAAATAATTACAGTCACGGTATATTCGGACTATCGGTATTAAAAACAAAGCGGTTATGCAACAAAGTAATGAAAAAAATGCATTATTTTATTATACGATAAAATAAAGCCATTCCACAACACAATAATCAAAAATGTTCAACGGACTTCCGGCAACAAAAGTGCTTGCCTTTAAAAAGGTATAAGTGTGTCTTCTAGAACATTAAATTTAATGTTATTTACACCTATCCAGAATTATTTTTCTGCCAGTCCTTATTGTTTGTGGGCACGTATATGAAAATAAATTAAAACTCTCATCAACATTTACCACAAAACGAGCTGTAACACTTCCTCAAATATAATGCTGCTTATAGTACGTTTTATATTATTATTATTTTTAGAAAACTTCAAAATGTAAAAATGGAAAAAAATTAAGCCGGCAGGGGATTATTTAAATTAGCATGTAAAAATAATAAAACAATGTTCTTGAACCGTAAAATAATGTATAAGAAATAAAAGCAGAACAAAATTGAAGCCATAACTGAAGCCACACTGCAAATATAAAATAAAAACCAAGCTGAAAATGCGCAATTATGGGCATGTTTTGAAAAATCTAAAAGGAAAATGTTGTGAAAACCCAAAATTAACAAACGACGAAAACTGAGAGCAGCATGATTAGTTTAAAAACAGATCCTCAATTGACGTTAGTAGTACAATTGTGTTGGGTAGCTGAAAACGGCAGCATCGGGATCGAAATGTATCAGTGCTGAAATAATATACACCAGTGTTTACAGTACAACATAACAAATATAGGAACAACATACAATAAACAAGTTATCAATAAAATTGTGGTCAGGTAAATATGCAAAAACTTACCATAAAAATATGGCTTCGTAATAACAGTTTTGATATTAAAAATAATATAACAAAAATGTTACAATGAATCCATAATTAACAGTGTCACATAATGAAAGTACCACACTCCTAACTCCGCTTCTACTGAACAAGGTAAGCTCGCCAAGATCTACTACAAACAAAGTTTTCGAACTTCTGCTTTATTATGGCTAGAAACTACCCATGAGAATCGGCAGTTGAATTCGCTCAATAAACGGTGTGATTTTTACAGCATTTTCTACAATTCAACGTGATATATCCAGTTCTGTTAATCATAGGAAGTCCTTTCTGATTACGTTAGAAACATAATTTAAAAAGCCTTTAATGCGTGTATCAAAACGCATGGGGTTTGTCGGTATGAGCAAGGAAATAACGTTTCATGCATTTAAAGTAAAGTAGGGCATTGAAAATCTTATAAAATAAGGGCTTAACACCATTTTTTCGTTGAGTAAACACAGGGTATACATTGTATACTATATAGTCTATAGTACTATATGTATACTATATAACCAAATAGATGAAAGTAGGATGAATTTTACCTTCTCCGTCGACTTTGTTATCCTCGAGCTGTCTCTCGTGCAGAATCCTCCGCTCCTGGAGAGCTCTGCTGGGGATGAGGCCGGCTCGCATGTTCCGGTCTCCTTCTTTCCGCGCCTGCCACCTACACCAGAGACCAAGTCAACAGGTGTAAAGCCACAAAAAGCACACAAAGCTTCAACACTGGACTCATCAACTTATACTAGTCTACTTAAAGCTATGTTCAGAGTAAAGGAGGCAAGCGGGGAAACAAAAGGTGGATAGCACTGAGTTAGCCGGGTTTATAATGAACAGAGTGAGCTCAGAGGTTTCAATCCCTCCCAAATACTATGTCATCATAGATAATACGACATTGAGCATAACGATATACAAAGATCGCTAATCAGTCCAGATCTAAAACTAATAACGAAAGAAAACAGCCCTTCTACATTGATAAGATGCAAATTAAATCACTTTAGTGGAGCGCTGGTGGACTTGCGACCGCAAGGTTTGCTGAACTGAAGGCTAGTTTACACAGAAATTAGACTTTTTTGCGATTTAGAAGTGGAGAAAGTAGGAAGAATACGTGAAACTACGGATATGAACAGAACCCAGCCAGATTTAAAAGCTGGGAAAGACTCCTATCAGTGGATCCCGAGAACCAAATGGGTGGACAAGCTTCCTAAGGAGGGAGGCGGACCGCCCTAATCTACTGGTTACTTATCGGTAGACAATACGAAAGCTGGAGGCGGAGAGGACAGACTGCAGAGTGGCTGTTCATCACCATGAACTCTGCTGAACTTCCCCGAGGGAGGAACCAAGAACAACTTTAGGTTGAGATCACTACCTGCAAAGCCACCTCCCCACTGTGTGACGATGCAGTAGAATGCCATTTTTTATAGAGTGTATATATTGACTAGGGCGTCTCTAAATGGTGGAAGCCATCTGTGCTGCCAGAAGAGACATGGGAAATCTACTGGTGTAAAATAAAAATAAAACGTTACCAATAAGGATCGTCCTGGCTAACAATGTGAAGCACGTCCCCCTTGAGAAAGTCGAGGCCAGCCTCCTTGCAAGGGATATACGGGTCTGTAGTGGCCTTATAGTCGAAATGGGCCCTCACCCGCACCTTGCTCTCCCGACAACCCGACCTTCCGTCTGCCGGCACCAGCTTGAACGTTATGGTGCCTTCCGAGGCTTGCTAAAAAACAATTATCAAACATTAAAACAATTTTATATTATTACAGAAACGGGAAAACAAAAGAGCTGAGGTGCCGAGGGGTTCAATTTTATGGCAAATTATTTGGAGAAAATTGTAATCAATGTTATGGGAAGCTAATGATTGTATTCAAACAGACTGGGAAGAAAGAACTGGTATCCCTCTACCTACTGGCGTCAACAGGTGAAGGGTTCCAAAATAACAGGAATGCAAGTGCACTTGGACTCTCTGTAACTGAGAGAAAAATAACCTATTGACTTTTACTTTGTAATCCGAAAAAAGTGAAACTATTATATTGTTTCTACCTATCTCAAAAAACGTGTACCTTAACTTCTTGTTAATACATTTAACTCATTTTACGCTAATACTAAAATTGTATCCGTTGGAATCTCACTCCTCATATATCACTGAAACCATTACTAAAAAAAAAAATTGGAAATTTACTTTTTGTATTCTCATAAAGTACAACTTATGTGTAAAAAATTAAAGAAATCCGAGAAGTGAAGGTTCAAACATTGTATGATTTGAAATTGATTGATCCTATGTTGAAACTGGATTAGGGTTTTTAGTGATGTTCAACATGAGAGGGCATTTGGTCTTCCCACCATCTTGGTTAGTTACATGCCAAGAGTCTAAAAGAAATATTTGCTGTACATATTGATGAGAGCTAATATATTTATTAATTAGTCAGGCCGATGAAACATATCAGCTGCTGTTCTAGGGGTAGGGAGGGGGCGTGGTCAGAGGGGGTTGCCATTAGGTGAGGTGCTATATTGCTACTTTTCGCACTTCGTTTCAGTTCTCCATCTTGAGTATTACGTTAAGTCGCTTATGGTTTTTATATTATCAGCCTAGATTTATGGAGGGAGGGTGTTCAAGTCTTGGCAACGCTGCACCCCTACTTCCACCTCAACCAGCCCGCCGCTGACATGTTTCATCGGCCTGACCGCAGTGGGCTATGTTACAAAAACTCATATATAACTAATTTTTCAGAATAAAACAATAAAGTGATTAAGGGTAACTCACAAGTATAGCGAGTACGTCGTTGGGTGTCTTTCCCTCGACGTTGATGCCGTTCACCTCCACCACTTCATCTCCGACATGGATCAGACCTGACCTATCAGCCGCTCCGCCGTGCATCACCCGAGCTATCACGATCTTACCTGTCTCTTCCTCACTCTTGATAGTAGCGCCCTGAACAAAACAACGCATCAACAACATTAACAATCACAAATTCTAAATACAATAATATCGAAATTTAAAGTCAAAACTCGGCTAAGGCTTCGGTCACACTGGAAGCGGATACGTGAGAACTCGGTCGTTTAGATTAGAATGAAACAAAACCGAACAAACCAATTGAGATGGTCACATTAGAAGCAGACGTGTTGCGTCCATATGCGTAACCAAAACAATTTGTTTTCTGTTGTCTAGCCTTACCGAGTATTTCTGTACTTTGACAAATTAATCTTCCTAGTTCACGAGAGAAAACCTTTTAGAGATCAACCTCAAAAGGAAATGCACCATAGAGATATTTTCCGGAAAGTTAGAATGGAGTGATATTGCTAGTTCTCTGTTGAAATAAATCATTTCCCAAATATGAACAGCTCTTTCAGCTTTCAAAGACACATTTTCTGAAATATAATTAAATGTTTTCTCTGTCGTTCGAAAAAATTGAAAAAACGCTCTTTCAAGGCGGAAATAATGTAATAAATTCCATACCAATTTCCTAAAGTTGAAAAATTTCAGCATATAAATAGCATCTTTTATAAATTTGGCCAGATGCCAATTCCTTTGTAAAACTTTATAGTAATTTACAGATAAATTCTATCTATAAGGTACAAGTAGGATTTTCCTTTGTATACAATACATGTAAATGTGTGGTACAGTGCAATCACAATGTTCTGTTTTAGGAGGGTTCAGCGCTGCCTGACCGCCAGAAAGGTTAATTCTCGTTCCCCATATGTGCATCTGCAGTCTCTAGGATAGCAACGATTCCCGCTTGGAACACCGTCATATATCGTCCAAAGTGGATGCTAATTTTTTCTGCTTTCTCTTTTATTCCTACGTAAACGCCTAGAAATATCGACAAGAACGAAAACTTCTCATAAAGAAATATAAAATATTTATAATTAAAAATGTAATAAAAATAATTATTTATTTAATGTTTAATTTGCAGAACAGGCCTTAAGTTAGTTAGTTACGTCTCATGCCTCGGCTTTAATAACGAAATCATATCACCAATTACCAGAGTGCTCTTTCGTCGCTCTGGTGGACATGAGCCCGACTCTACTGCGGGAGTCCTAAATTTTGCCTACCCTAAATTTTTATTCATCTAGGGTAGGGGTCTTTAACGAGTACCTGACATCGTACAGGCTCGGGACCATCGCTTAACGTCCCATCCGAAGGACGGCCCCTAAGGGCCTCGGTCGGGCTACGAACCCACGACCTTGAGCTCAGAAGTCAAGCACGCATACCACTGAGCTACCGGCGCCCTCTTAAGAATTTTATATTTATTCAATTTATATAATTATTATTATTTATCTCATTCCCACTTGGAACGATGTGGGACGGTGTTCCAAGCGAAAATCGTTGCTGTCTCGAGACTGCAGATGACTGATTAGCGCTGACGTATGGGGGAAGATTATCATATTTTCTGGCGGTCAGCCGGCGCGGAAGGCTATCACGAACCCTTCTAAACCACATTGTGTATAACATTGTACCTCACTTCTATATCCATTGCAAACAAAGGAAAATAACATAGCCATCAAATAGATTCTAGATTTAATATAGTTGTATATAATTTATAAGCTATTTTGATGTACAAAATCGTAAAATGTACAATGTTATTGTTTGACGGAAATAAATATTATTATAAGTATACCAATCATTGTACGTTTTGTAGTTTATTGAGTAATATCTTGGTGTTGATAGCATTGGTCAATTCACAGCAACCAAAGATGATACCATCACTGTGTGCAGTCCAATCACATAATTAGTTGCGGGCTTAGCTCCCAATAGTAACACGGGGCGACTGTTTTGCATGATTGCTTTATTTGTTCCCTGCATAATATGTACCTTCCAGGAGAGTTTGTCCTCTAATGTTACTCCTAGATACTTAAATCTTTGACTATATCTAAGTTACTGTTACCCAAATTTAGCGGTTTGATTTGATAGTTCCAAGTGAATATTACTGCTTTAGATTTGTTTATAATCTGTTTCTGTCCGATGTCCGTAAGCTATTCAAACGATGTTATCACAGCTCATGTGATATAAATAAATAGAACTCGTTCAACTTTTATATTGTCTAATACCACAAAAATATTTACAATTTCAGCTTACATCATCGTGAGCATAAAGTTCAACAGTGACATTTAGTTTGCTAGGTTATCATATTTATACAATTTGACATTCATGTTGATTGCCTTTGAACAGGAGTATCCTGTAAACGCAAAAAAGACGGACTCAAAAAAACAATACAATAAAAAGTTTAAAATTAATTTAGTTTACGTATATTTTCTCAATTCTTTCCTATTCGTACCAATTAAAATGTTTTACTCAGCAATAAATCATTCTATTTAGGAAACAGACGGAGGCAGTGGATAACCGGAATGAACCGGAATTATCAACTATTAAAATTATTACCTCTTATTTATGTATAAATGTATGTAGTTCATAATATTTTTAAAAAACGGAGAATGTTCTCTACTTTTCGAAACCATGCATTATTTATTACATATTAAAATGCGCTTCAACAAATAAAAATTAATAACTGAAAATTTCAATGGTTAAGTAGTTAAAAACAGTTCACAAATGTTATCTAAATGACTCATATTTTTTTTAAAAAGCAAGAACCATTTGCTACGTTATAAATATAATTTACTTTTTATTCCAAATACAAACATATTCGAAGTGGGTCATATAGCTAAAATAAGCGAAGACAGATATAACACCCGTGGAGAAAAAATAGCACACTCCCCAAGTTATTCGTAAGTGGAAGAAAAAATCCAATGGGGCAACACTTATATTTTTTGTATAAAATAATTTCCCCCGAACTTCTAGATTAAATAAAAAATAAATATATAACAATTATAATGAAATAGCATTATTTTTTTTTTTTTAACGGATTTTTGACAATAAACAATTTTATTTCCCTTTATACTATCGGCCAAAAATTCGACACGGAGTTTTCAACGGAATTTCATGCTTTCCGACCTCTAGATTCCAAATTTGAAAAAAAAAAAGTGGACATGGTAACTCCCGATAGGATGAATGTATCGACATGATACTTTATGTGTGTATCCAAAACCCCATAAAGACGAAACCTATTCTTTTTCTGACAAATTGACCAAAAGGATAAGGAGGGGGGGGGGGGGGGGGGGGGGCTTACCATAAAAACTCGAATAACTGCCGAAAGAACGAATGTATCGACATGAGATTTCATATTCTCAAGAGAAGGGGGTTCAGAAGAGGGGGGTCAATTCAAAAACCCTAATAACTGCGATGTAATGAATTTATCAACACATTATAGTTTGAGGATTTAGGAGCCCCTATGTAAATCAACTGTTGAATATTAGCGCAAACGGTCGACTGGTTTTGGTGGTAGAGCGAGAAGTTAATTGATTAATTCCTTCTGGGGAAATTCATTGCCGGTGATTCACCGACAATGTTTTTAATTTGAGATAAACTTTTATTTTCATATATATGTGTGTGTGTGTGAGGAAATGGGGAAATATCGAATACAAAATTGTTCACTATTACAATCCAAGTAAGCAATAAATAATAATTTGTAAATTCCGCCTTTTTACAATGAGACTAAGCTTTTTTTGTGAAATTTTATTGACATCTGAACTAGCCTACATTTCGTTCGTTTCCTGATTCCACTCCTGGCTGATTCACAAGCGCTAAATCCAATAACAAAATGTTTCTGTTATATTTTAAAAATTACACAGGCGGGAGGTAAATAGGTTTTTACTAGTATTAGGGGTGAAAGAGGTTCAGAATTTTATTGATATCAGAAGATAGGCTAGTTATTATGATTCATATCCGGGCTTTAACAAGGTCATATCGCCTACTACCAAAGCGCACTTTCGGCACTGTGGTGGACATGAGCCCGACTCTACTATGGGACTCCTAAATTTTGTTTAACCTAAATGTTTATTCACCTAGGCTAGGGGGTCTTTAACGAGTATCTGACTTCGTACAGGCTCGAGATCATCCGAAGCACGGCGTGCTTATGTTCATTTTACCTCCCATATAAAATAAACTAAGGGTCTCGGCCGGGTCTTGAACCCGCGTCCTTGAGCTCAGTAAGAATGCACGCATACCACTGAGCTACCAGCAGAAAATATGAGGTATTTTAATTACGCCCCCTTCCATGCGAAAGTCAACCTTAGTGTTTTTTCTCTTAAATATTTTCTTATTAGCCTCCCCTGATCAAAAGACATTCATTATTTCTGCTATTAACACATTTTGAATTTATTTACAAGACATAAAACCTCCTCAGTGACTTTTTTGTGTATTCAAGCCTTGGGGGGGAGGGGGTTATTATTTTGTTATAAATGCATTAAAAAGTGTGATCACAAGACCTTCTGTTAGTCCCCCTCTCTTAGTTGCTGTGATACTTAGTCATCCCGGCTGACTACAAGAATAATCAAATCTAGTTAATACAGTGGACTATTAAACAATAACACAACTCATAAACAGGAAGCGATGTACAAATACGCCTCTTTGTAAAAAAGCGAATTTTATAAAAGAGCTGCGACAGTTTAATTACCTAAAAATAAAATAATAAAAAAATACACATAACACTTAATGAGAAAAAAAGCATAACTACTGTAATAATTAAGGATGTAAAATAAACTTATAAAGACTACATAAATACAATCAGAAATGAAAAATAAAGAAACGTCTATGGACTTACCACAATGGGCTCAGCGCTCTGGGCTCCAGTCTATTTGGTAAGCAATGCAGAGAAAATGAAGGTTAGCTCTAATGAGTCTCATGTCAGTCAACTAATGAAAAGGGCCTAGAGCTATAGTCGGGATTATATGGAGGGTCAGAGAGTGGCCAACTTATTAACTCCACTCACAATTATACGTTATGATTATTTTTTTATTCAGATTAGGATATTCATTTGAAATGAGTATTAGTCAAAGATGGATTTTTACATGGTTTAACCAAAAAAATATATTTTTCTTCAAATGCAGCCTTATTTTCTCAATAAATTCATTTTCTTGAATGAGAGTCAAATAAACAATTTTTCAGCATAATGACTTACACCCTTCATTTCCCTTATATGAGTCTCATGTCATCTGCCCCTCCATCTAAACTAATCCCACTCATATCTGTGTTTTACTGAAACAAGCGAGCGATACGTCCTCTCTTATCTATAAACCTTTCATAACTTGAGAAAGCCAGAACTGACTTAAGATGTTTAAGGTATCAATCGTTCGAGAGAAATAGTGAAGTGACTGAACAAGAAAAGCAATAGTATTTGCAACAAAGACCAGTAGGGTGGTCATGAAAGTTCATGAAGATGGCCAACAAAAGGCAGCTATCGGCACTGTACAAGGCCTTCGAGATATGTCGCAATAAAAACTAACAGTTTTAATGTCATTGAGAAATAATCCACTTAAGAAAGTAACAGTGGATAACAGGAATGAAATTTTCTCAAAAGTTGAGTTCATTTGATCATTGTCATTACATTCAATTTCATATCGATAAGATCTATTTTTTTTAAAATATAAACCATCTTGTATTATTTGAAAATTTTGCTGTAATAGTATTCGTATGTATCTACAAAAGAACTGTAATGTTCACATTAACTGTCGCTCGTTCAAGGTTGGGTAAGCTTAAGAAGAGGGTTAGTTCAAAACTTAATTTCAATAATTAGGTTTATTTATTTCAACTTGACCATAAGCTAATATTGAAACATAAATTTGTACAGGGATCTTGAAATGGAGTCACTTCCAATAAAGTAACTCCAGCGTAAAATATGTATGACCTAACCTTATTAAAAGATTCATACGATGAGGTCGAACAGGAAAGTGTGACAAACTATAAAACAATCCTTCGACACTGAAGAAATTATAAGACAATATTGCCAGAAAATTAAATAAAATTATGACAAATAGATAATTTTGTAGTCGAGTGGGCAAACAAAATGGAGAATCGTGTCATTTGACTGACCATTCTTCCAGACAATGGTCACCGAATCCACACCGTATAATCCCAATATAATATAAATGGCCCTTCAACTGAGGCTAGATGTACTAAATAGCATGCAACACTAAACAATATAACAGAGCAAGTATACATATAGTACATAATATAACATGTAACTATACATAAATACAATCTCCTAACAATAACATTCTTAATTATTATAAGTAAAAAATAAATAAATGGAAAAGTATTTGATTTCTACTAACTTTGTGGAAACTTGGAAAAAATATGATTTATTTTTTATATCGAACGATACAGTTAAGGTATCTTCAATTGGGCAACCAAAGAAAAGCGACATTTAGGAGAAAGCATTGGTAACATTGAAAACACATTTGGAAAGAAAATAAAAAAATAATAAATTGATTTGAGTTAATAAACAATAATGTTTTAGTGCATCTTTGAAACATTAATACACTGAAAATCAGCCCGAAATTATTATAAATAAATAAAACAAAAAAACATTGAATAATAAACAACAAAATGTGTACGAGTACCTACCAGAGGTTCGCTACTTTTGACAAGTTGTACAATTTTGATAGTCTCTTCGTCCTCTTCCACGTCTAGGGGTATCTCTGGAAGTCGGGGGAAGTAGTCTTTCTGAGCAATGGCGTCATGAGCGCACATCAGACCCTACCTCAACCAAATCGCATACATTAGTTAGTAGTAGGTTTATTTATTTCGCATAAGAGAGGTGTTGCGATTCTCTAAGAAATTGGAGCCCGAAATGTCTTGACCGACTTAGCAATACCCACTAAATCCGAATAAGTTTTTTCAGATGACATCTAAATGTCGAACGAAAAATGTTGCCGCTAGGACAGAAAGTAGGTATTATCTCATTCTCCAAGAACCCACAGCTCGGATTACGATCAACTTATATTTACCAAATTTAATATTTAAGAATTTTATAAACTTTTATCGATTTAATTAAGTTCTGATTTAGATTAAAATTTGTCCTACTGTATTTCATTAAGTAGGTGTGAAGAGGAAGTCTAATTATAGATAAATTGCCGTTTAGTTAAAAGGTTATTAAAAAAAAGTGGAATAGACGATAAATGTCATAGACATAACTCCCAATTTTGTGCAAATATACTACATTATGTATTACCGAGGACTACAAAAACTATAACAATATATATTTATATATACACTTATATATCTACATTAATTCGATTTTCAAGAATATTAGTTATTTATCAACTGAAAAGTAGGGCCAGCTTCAGACATCACTTTCATAATTCTCAGCACTGTACAGAATTAAGTGAACTACACTTGTATAATGGCTGTTCTTGTTTTTTCAAGTTTGAAGAACATTTTTAAAACTACCTATAACTACAAACCTTACCTGTAAATGAGGTTTTTGTAAAAGTATGAATAGTTCTTGACATAATTCATTCTGTTTCAATTTGGGAAGTATAAGTTCTAAAACTTCTAGAGCTATTTGCATTGAACTAGACAATATTGGATTCAATTTATCATCTTGTCCATTTTCAAGAATTTTATTATGAACTTTGACTAAAGCATGAAGCTCTTTGGATTGAAGTAAACCGCTTAAAAAGCCAAATTCCTCTTCAGAACTAGGTAACTGGCGGCGAGATTCCTCAAGGGAAGCTAAGAGGCCTGATAATGCTACAACATAAAGACAATTATATGTATATATAAATAAAAGTTCTACAAATATTTTCATTAAAAATAAGAAAAACAGTTGTTGAGTACTTACAAGGATCCCAATTCGTACTGGCCATAACTGCAGTCATTATCAACTGTGTTTATACTATAACGTGACGAAAATATACACTGCAAGAAAAAGAAAAGTTGAGGAAAAAAAGAAGAAAAATTCTATATGCTGACATCATATTATATGTATATATAAATTGAAATATACAAGATATATCATTAACAAGCAAACATTTAGGGAAAAGATAATATTTATAAACTAAGTACCTATGCAAAAAATGTATTACCACAGTAGCAACTATAAAGTTTTTGATAAAACCATTATTGTGAAGACTCAGAAATACTTGATAGAATTGTCATGAATAACTATTATGAACTAAAGATTCCTAAATACATTTCTGGAGCATTTAACAAATGAGTAATCAGTCCCAACGACACGGACTAAACCATCCGCATATCAGCTTGCAGAAAAGGTAACTTGTCAGTGTTGCCAAGACCAGATCTCGCACTGGAAAAGTGAAAATTTGTATTTAATTAAAAACTTTTTTACATCTCTAAGTAATTACTACTATAAAAATAATAATGTGTCACTTTTTTAATAGTTGAATATAACAATTGTATTTGTGAGGTTGAGACAATATAATTTGGTAATGTATCAATAACACGTCTGCTTTAGAGATTAATTCTGATTCTACATTTAGAATAATTAGTGATAACAGTTCTTCACTGAAGGACTATCTCAATAATTTTCAATTTTGAAAAAACGTTCACAATTTATTTGCGAGCATGATGTGTTATGCACGCGTTTTTGGATATCATGTATATATTTGAAAATGCACTAGAATGCATATTGACTGGAAAAGTATTTTCATGATACATGGGATGAAACTATTACTTACACTTAGTGCTCCATCTTATTACTTTCAGCTTCTTCTTATTGATTAATGTTGAAATTGCAGTATTTGTTAACAATGGTGATGGAAAGTGAAAAAACCTTGAGCACGCCGTCCTTCGGAAGGGACGTTAAGCGATGATCCCAAGCCTCTACGATGTCAGACACTCGTTAAAGACCCCTAGCAAAAACATAGGTAGACAAAATTTAGGACTCCCAGAGTAGAGTCGGGCTCATGTCCATCCGAGTGACGAAAGAGCGCTCTGGTAGTAGGCTATATGACATCGTAGTTAAGGCCCGGGTATGAGTTTCAGAGAGATAAAATTCTAAGTAACTACCCTTCAATTTCTGTTCAACATCTGTTGATCACCTTACTTTCTCTCCTTGAGAGCGCGCCGCTCATTTATATAGTGAATGGGCGCGGACCCCCCCTCCCCCCCCCCCCCCAGGCCATTCTGCCGATATGCCTGCGTTGCAAAAACATTAATTAAAACCGAACATATTTAAAAAAAACACTAATCCTGCCAAGTAATTAACATTGTATTTGTTAACAAACAAGACTTATGTCTCAGCGCAGTGAACATGTTCCAGAAAACTGTTTAGCCAATTTATAAATATTTAATTGACAGTAATCTATTGAATCTAGGGAAAGTTTTTAAAAGCCCAAAGTGTCTTTTTATATTTGAAAGTAAGTCTGCTATGAGCGTTCCTCCTTAAGGGAGTCCAAGATCATCTCCCAATCTTTGAAGTTGGGAGAATGTGATTATTTATTTTAACTGATGTCCAGGTATTGCGACGGAGTATACTGATTTGTATTTAATTCATCAACGGCGAGCCCAAGTGGGAAATAAATTTAAGTGATTCTGCAGGTTGCTTGGTTAGAAATTTCTTATTGTTTGTGTATATGTATTTCGGATGATCCGGGCTGATATTCACTTTCTGCGACTGGTCCACCTCCATGTAGTTTTGGCCTCAATTGCTAAGCTCTCGAATGTGTCTCGTCCTAGGTTGTGGTGTGTTTGTCCTTCCCTTTTTATTAATCTAGGTTGGATGCGAGGTCTAAAGTTAATCTATTTCCTCATTTTCAAAGTTATCTATAATGTTACGAATTGAATTTTTTTGTTTTTGTCAGCAGACCATTCCATGACCCGAGATAAATTCCATTTTGTAACTTCACTATTCTCTTACCCTTGTACATTTCATGATATATTTTTAATTGAGTTTACACATGGTTCTTTATTGAAACTCAATCAAGTGGTGTTGCGGTCGCTATGTGTTTAAAGTACTTTTCTTAATTTATATTATACATGTAAAAGTTAGTTATATTAAGACAGTTGTGTGTTTTATTCTCATAATTAGCTTTCAACAAGTTTTCTTTTGGACTAGCCTTGTCATTGTGTACTATTTGAAAATAGTCAATAAAGAGTTACTCACCGTAATGTGGATTACTAATTAAGTCTCGTGAAACTCAATACAGACTGGAACTGATGGGAATATATTTTTCTTATTACATTTAAGTTGTAGCTTGAAGTACTTTTTAACTCAAGAGTCGGCAAAAGTTTTGGACATAAGGGCGGAACGTGCCAAAGGTTTTCATCCGCGGCCCGCATTTCAAAATAAAATAAGCACTAATTACTTTATTCAAAGGCAGAATCATAACGTTTTCTATATGATATAACACTGAAAATAAAAAAAAAAAAGAATTTTTATATTTTCCCAGGCGATCGATAAATAATAATGACCGATGTGGTAGTAAGATGTTGTGGGACGAGATTTTTCATATAAATAAAATACGTCCTCCCACTGTTTTATATTTGAGCAGAACCGGTTTTCAACGCAACAGCGTCGTCATCAGTGGTATATCTATGATAGAATAAATATAATGAACAAATAATGAAAAGAATAAATCTTAAACATCAGGATACTGAGTAACAAAATAAAAAAAACTTACTTACACCACCCACACAGCGTAGCGGTTAAAGGACAACTGGCATAGCTCAAAAGAGGTGGGTATAGCTAGGTTTATTCACTCTACATACAAAAACATTCATTCAATAAAACAAATCTCTACATAATAGTAAAATATCTCTACAATAGAAAAACAGTTTCACATATTGTATCTCAACTCGGACACATATTGTATATCAGTATCTAAAACAATAATTTCACAACTCTCTTGCGGGCCACGAGTTGCCGACCCTTGGTTTAACTCATTATGATTTTCAAAGAGGAAACTATATTTTTTCTTGTAGTATCAGAAAGTACTGTAATCGTGCGTGAATCCAAGTTCGAGGTTACAACGGATTTTCACGTTTCAAGGACCCCTGAATACGATTTGACCATTTTCAAGGTGATGTCTATTGTGGGTTTGTGTGTGAATGATTGGAAAGTTGTGAGCGCTCTACAGCGAACACGATTGTAGCTGAGGGCGCCATGCCTATGCATGCTTGTCTTCTGAGCTCAAGATCGTCGGGTAAACCCGACCGAGGCCCTTAGTTTATTTTATCTGGGAGGTCAAATAAACTTAAGCACGCCGTCCTTCGGATGGGACGTTAAGCGATAGTCCCGAGCCTGTACGATGTCAGTTACTCGTTAAAGACCCCTGTCCTAGGTTAATAAAAATTTAGGGTAGGCAAAATTTAGGACTCCCACAGTAGAGTCGGGCTCATGTCCACCAGAGTGACGAAAGAGCGCTCTGGTAATAGGCGATATGACCTCGAAGAATGACTCACAATAACTATTTCATTTTGATAAATGGATATAGAGCTCACTAAGGAAATAATGTTCTTTCAAAAAACTTTTAATATTATTAAAGAACAATATTAATTGTAATAGTATACTGTAATAAAAACAGCTCACTTTGCATTTTAAAAATATATATACATTTACGGAAATTTATACAATACAAGCGGTGCAACACATTCCCTTTCTTTAAGACACCCCACAGATGAAAATCTTTTACAAATACATTGACATCCCTACATAAAAATATTTGGAGCCCCACAACATTATGTTTGCAAAGACTTTAAGGTAAGAGGAGGCAATAGTGAGATGATGTCTGTCTGCTCTGGGAAGAGTGGCTCATGGGGCTGTGTCCAGGGCCAGGGCACGTAGGGCAGTCGGTCCCCTGGACTGGTACTCCAATGGTGCACCCTACATCGAACCATCGCCTTCTCTCTGTTGTTTATCTGCAAGTCAAACACCAATCATCAAATAGGTCAATAGAAAAATAATCCTTCTAAGTTGAGAATCGCGGACATATTGTGGAAACATGTAATAAATAAATAAAATATAATATTGTCTTATTCACAAAATAAATGTTCCCAGAAAGTACAGGTTTCGGCATTACACCATCGTCAGTTTTAGTTATAAACAAATTATATTTTTGAAGTGAAACTTCTTTAGCGAGACTAGTGAATCGGAATTACAGTGACATAAAAAAAAACATGAAACGCTAATGAGAGTGGATGAGAAGCCCATGCGTACAAGTCAACTACGAGTTTAGATAGGTTTCGATGCATAAGCTGTTGTGTGCTACGTGTTTGTATATAGTTTATACGTTAAAATAATACGTTTGATTATTAATTTAATACGTTTAATTTTATTCTGAGTTAGTGTTAAATAGTTAAAAATTCCAAAAACATCAACGGAACGTGTTCGACAATTCCGTGCAACACAAAAGCATATACAGCAACAAGAAAGTCAACATAAAGGTAATTTTTAATAATTACCCTCCATTCATATTTTTAAGTTATTAAAATTATTTTAAAGAAAAATTGGAGGTAACAATTTCCAACGACCCAAAACAATCTACAGCTATAGACATAGTACAACTATAGGTGCTGTTTTTACAAGATATCTCCACTAAGTTGATACAAAAATATTTATATCGCAGTTTAGTTACATATCACAAACCACTGGTAACATTTGTAAGTAACAGTCAAGTACCAGATTAATAAAATGTAATTTTTAAATATTTTTAGGTTTAATATTTTTATTGTCCTTTATTAACCTAAAATATATTTACTTTAAAATAGTTAATACTTATAATAAAAATAAAATAATATATTTATTTATTTAATTCGCATGGTTAATGAAGACAAAAGATGTGCTCTTATGCGGGTGAGGCACACCTGCTTTTTTAAAAACATTCCTCGTTCACTCATGATATACGTTTTAGTTACTTATAATTGTTTCTGTTAAGATATATATTTTAGTTTGTTTTGTTGTAAATATTTATAAGTTATTTGGTTGGTTTAGTCATCTAGTTTTAGTTCTTATTCAATTCTAGCATATATAAACTCACTGATAATGTATAATGTCAATACAGGCCCTGAAGAAGGCACACACAGTGCAGAAGGCTTGGCAAAAATTCTACAAGTTTACTGAGTGCGAAACGTTGTTATGGGTAAATCAGGTAGGTAAGGTGTTGAAATGTAACTAGGAAATCCCAGTGGATTTACAGTTAAGAAATTGTTTGTTCTGAAATTGTTATTTCAGCGCTAAAACTAAAACTATATATACTTGTCACAGCTACATTGCTCCCATTCATTTTTTGGGTTTTAAAACCTAGTAATGACACACGTTTTGGAAAGCACTTCCATCATCAATATCTATAATTCAATCTGTTCTTTATGTCAATATCTTTTTGTTGTCAATCAAAATATTTTTCCTACAGAACATATTTATTGAGTCGACCTGGTACGACTTGGAGTTCTGACATAAAGGTCGACTATTTCTTTGAGATAGCAATTAAACGTTAGCATGTCTACTTTTGACACCATATAACTTAAGGCACCACTTGACTACTGAAAGACCAAGTACACATCACCGATGGAATAATTATACACACATAGATCATCTTACACAAGATAGGGGAATCAGTGTGAAACTTACAGTGACAGTAATGCAGAACTCTTTCTTTTCTAGATCCAAGTTAGGTCCAGTGATAGGCTTGTCTGGCAGTTGTATGCACTGCTCGGGTACATGGATACCTGCCTTTCTGAACGACACCCGAACATGCCACGGTGCCAAAGTCCACTCTGTCTCTTTACTCATTATTATATTCAATACGCAAGATTCTAAATATTTTACAGTCTGAAAAAACACAAAAACACTACATTTTTACCGAGAATACAGCACAATCTTACTAATCAATATTACTCCCCAGCTATACGAACTGTAGGAAAAGTTATGTAATCGGACAAAAACTTTTATATGTGTATCCAGAACCCTCTAAGCTCCTTATTTTCAGCCAAATCGACCATGTATACTAAATATAAGGGAGGGGGAGATTACATTCAAATACCCGTAAGAATGGCCCTATTGATTCTTTTAAGAAATCGGTGAAGAGAAGAGGGGGATCAGAGAAAAGGGGCTTATTTTAAATACCCTAATAACTGCGATGTAATATAATTAAATAATTCGTGTTGGGGAAGTACATATCCGATAATTCACCGACGTCTTTTTTTCACTGTATTTGTTTTGAAAGAGATATAAGCCAGAGATACAACAAATGTAAATGGCAAATTTACAAACCCGAGGTGCAAACGCCGAACTAAATTCATCTTTCTTTTCTGTACTTTCCTCAACATTTTTCAGTCTCTCAATGGCCTCAGGTGTTGCATAGTCAGCAAGACCAGTCACAAGAAGTTTATTATACGCTTTATTTCTTGGAACTGTAACCAGATCACCTTTATTTCCCAAACCTGAAAAAAAATGTTAATATTTTTAAACTCAGTACGCAAGATTATATTATACAACATTAGTACAATATTCAAAGGTGAATTGTGTCTTTCTAAGAAAACAATAACACAAAATGTTCTAACCAACTTCTAATCATTTTTAACACATTAGTTTTTTTTAAAATTTTTTGTGAAAAACTGAATAGCAACTATACATACCATCAACAAACGTCTTTAGGATAACTTTTACATCATACTGAGGTTTGATATCAGTATCCTGAACTAAATCGTAGACATAATCAGCACCTTTTAATTTCTTGAATGTTATGTGTTTTTTAACAAGTTTGGTTGGATATCTCCTCTTCAAAATGAACGTGTTCTACAAATAAATATTTAAAGGAAGAAATTGATGAAAATTTATATATTGCTACATTCTTACACTTGTTACAGGAACAAAATGGAATGTATGAATAAAAAAATAATTACTCTGGAAGGCACAAACACAGAAGCCAAAGGAAATAATAATTTATTAAAACCTCCATTTATTAAATTATACGTAACTGTTTGACACAACTTGTTCATAACTAATTCCACAAGGAATGATTGAGAAAAACAATATACTAGGCAACTATCAACACGGAGAGTAAGCCTTATAACCTTAAAACAGAAACAGTCATGAAACCTCTGCACTTTGTTAATTTTTAATTTATACATACATCGTTATTAATTGTATATTTACGTAATACATTTATCAATAATTTGTCATTTTTGTCTAAAATATTAATATCAAATTTTCAATTGAATATGTATATATTTAATTTACCTTATTTGTAACCATAATTGGCACTTTCTCCATACGTAACCTTGCTAGTTTGTAGCCCGTTCTGAAAATATTGGATTTTCTTATGAAAATGTCGTTTTCGTGTTTATTACGTGGTGGCTTAAATGGCCTGAAAGGTTTGTTAAACTGTCTATTTTGTAAATGTAGATATTATAGTACATGATAGATTTTTTTATTGAGTAACTATATATAGATTTTTTTTCTTTGCCTGAGTTATTGCTGTTTTCTTTCTAATTATTATAAATTTTAATTTCCCCCTTTTTAAATTATTTATGACCTTCGTTACCTACCGTTTTGTAGTGTTGATAAGAGGACCTTACATAAAGACATCCTATTGCCTGTAAACCCAGTTGGGTGGGTCCCGATTCTTTTCCAGATTTTTGTTTTTGGTAATATGTATAAATATATATATCAGACCTGTTACCGAATTATTGACCTGTCAGTCCTCCCCTTGACAGTCTGGATACTATCTCGGGTTGTATTTAATTTATAGTAATGTTGATCAAAATAGTGCCATCTGGATAGACCACCGAGAGATCATCTGTCAGACTGTCTGCCTCCTGCTCTCGCTTCGCTCGTCTTTTCTACATCATGAAGAATGATAGCTATTAAATATGAACCAAGTATTAAGTATCTGAATATACCTTCTAAGAGTGCATTCAATATAACAGTTTCCTTTCCGGTCTCCATACTCTAAAAATTTTGTATGTAAATTCAAAACCCTAGAAATTTCATATGTAAATTCAAAACCCTATATGGACGAAACCTATTAGTTTTCAGCGGAATTGGACGATGGGGAGGAGGGATCAGGGTGCGGTTCAACCCAAGAAGAACCCCTAAAACTGTGGTTGTAAAGAATGTCACTTCACAAAATTCACTGTGAAAATTAGCTAAGACTACAATTTTTAGCCCAAACGCTCGAATGGATTTGATTTAGGGAGAGCGGAAACATAATTGATTAATTCGTGCTGGGAACTACATTGCCGGTGATTCACCAACGACTTTTTTTCAGCACTCATCAATTACCTTGAGTTTATCAGCAAGTTTTGCTCAGGCTTCATAAAAAAAAAACAGTTTGTTGCTATAAGATCTCCTGTTGACACTACAGAAACAAGGTAAAGATCTATATAATTCAATGAGTTCAGATATGAAGTAATGTCACCAATTTCTTATACCTTTCAATAACATTATTCAAAGAGCAAGAAGTCCACAAAACAAAAAAATAAACTAAGTTAAAACGTGTACCCTCCAATGGGCCTATACCACGCTTCAATTTGTCGAATCCTTCACAAAGTCATACATTGGGAGAATGTTACTGTATATATTTATTTTTTTGCCTCATTTGCCTATTGCTAATGAACACTACCTATATAGTAATATTGAAAAATTCCTCCGGAGAAAATGTCTGCTACATATGTTTAGTTTTTTACACCTTTAGTTTCTTTAAATTAAAAAAAACAGAATATATTACATAATCTTAGGTAGAAATACTGACCAAAAACGGTTTTATATTTGTTATCCCGTGAATTTTTACTTTTTGTTCTGTAGAATGTTTCCACATGTCAACTAAAAAAATGTGTATAAATATATTCATTATTTTTATGATGTATGTTTTGTTTGTTTGAAGTGAGGCAGTCATTGGGGCGGATCTGCAAATACTCCTCCATCAGCGCTGTGGCCTCTCAGAAGCTACTCACGCCTCTCTCACATGACACCAATCTAATACCGAATGACAACAAAGTTGTAAGTAAACAAAAAAAAAAAGTCATCGGTGAATCAATTTCCCAAGCACGAATTATTGAACGACACCTATTAATTTTCAACGGAAGGGAAGCGGGGGTCCAGAAGGGGCTTAACTCAAAACCCCCTATAACTGCCATTGTAATAAATGTATCGAAATTAACTTTTATATTAAAATTCAAAGGAATGATAGATTAATGTTCCGTGAAGTCAACCGAAGAGAAGAGGACTCAACTCAAAAACGTTATTAACCGCCATTGTAATTAATGTATCGACATAAAATTTAGTATGAGGATTCAGAGGCCCCTATGCAAGTCAGATATTGATTTTTAGCCCAAACGGTCGACTGCTTTTGGAGGGTGAATAAAAATTACTTAGCAAATATTCACTGTCGAATTTTTTTTAGCTGTAGTCTTTTGTATCATATTTGTTTAAGCTGGAGCCACACTGATTAAAGATTACTTGACATTATATTATTATTATATCTAAATATCCAATGAGAAAATATATTTATCCTTGCTTTCTATATTTTGTCCTTACTTTTTTAATTCAGGAGTATTCTTGCAATCTTCACATTGTTCCTCGTCCGACCACATATATTGTGATTGCTGATTTTAATTTGGATTTTCTATTTTTTTTTTTTAAAGTACGATTGACAAATTTTAGAAGAAATTCCAAGAACAGCGGTACCCATCGGCTAGATTTTCATGATGATTCTGGTGTGAAAATGAATTTTTAGAGTGTGGCGCCAGAGATATGACAGAACAAACTAACTGATATGTGTTCATTTGCAGATAAAACTACCAGAGGCCGTGCGACAGTTTTCAACGAGCCCGACCCGGTTATCTGGTCATGGGGACCATTCTCGCCTCTGGTCGATTGAGCGGTATGTCTCTGCAGGTCTGCTGGTCACGGTCCCTCTGGGGCTCATGTTGCCCAATATTCTTTTGGATATTCTCATTGCAGTCGGCGCAGTCATGCACATGCACTGGTAACATACAAGAGTATTATTTGAATTTAGTTTATAGCGGCCATGTACTTATAAATAGTAACTAGTAAATCCATGGATCCGTGACCTCGCGAATATACTTATAAAAAATGGCATGTGGTATTTCATGGTTGAAAGAAAGTAGTGTATTCATAACGGAAATCTTAAAAAAATTGTTGAAAAAATTAATTTTCGAGATTTTGAAGCGAATTCCATTTAAGAAAATATTTTTTTTATTGATAAATGATTTTTTGGATTTAAAAATGTAATCTTCTATTCCTCCTAATAAAATCTTTTCAAAACAATTCCTTTTATTTAAAAAATATTTATATCAAGGTCTGAGAGGTGAAAACCTCCTTCGCATGGGACGTAAAGCGATGGTCCTGAGCCTCTGCGATGTCAGGTACTCTTAAAAGACACCTATCCTAGGTGAATAAACTTAGATAATCAAACTTTAGGATTCCCATAGTAGAGTCGGCCTCATGTCCACCACAGTGACGGAAGAGTGCTCAGGTAGTAGGCGATGTGACCTCATTAAATCCCGGGAATGATTCACAATAACTATCTATATCAAACAACAATGATTGTCGAATTGACTGACAAAAAATGTTTTTTGTATCATCACCAAAAACTAAAGTGTCCTGTCCGGAGGAACTCTATGAATTTAGTGCAATCCATCTAGAGTTAAATTTATGTAAGGAATCGCTAGTAAATCCTCCTAATAATGAAGAAAACAGTTTCAATCCCCAATTGACCTTATCGTCAGCGCTTAAACGTAAGCTTAATACGCTCAAACGTTTCTTATGATACAGAATTTGGTGCTGTATAACATCCAAATAAATGATGTCATAACATGTATTTTGAATAATGAAAATGAGGTTGAAAACCAAAAATATGTTATTTTGCTAAAAATGGAAAAAATGGTCGTTATTTGAACTCCCATATTATCTATACCTCTTCAAGTAATTTCAAAAACTTTAAGTTCATTCGACGCAGAATTTTATGTACTTAAATTAATTTAGTTAGTTATTATGACATGCCCGGGCTTTAACTACGAGGTCATATCGCCTAATACCAGAGCGCTCTTTTGTCACTCTGGTGGACATGAGCTCTACTCTGGGAGTCCTAAATTTTGCCTACCCAAAATTTTTATTCACCTAGGGCAGGGGTCTTTAACGAGTACCTGACATCATACAGACTCGGGACAATCACATTACGTCCCAACCGAAGGACGGCGTGCTTAAGTTTATTTTACCTCCCAGATAAAATAAACTAAGGGCCTTGGTTGGGTTTCGAACCCACGACCTTGAGCTCAGAAGGCAAGCACGCATACCACCGAGCTACTGGCGCCCTCGTACTTTATTGTATGACAGAGTCAAATTTTCTGAGAAATGCGTCGTTTCTTCGCAAAATACCGAAAAATGTCAGTACATTTCGAGGTTTTTGGGACACTCCACCTAGAGCACAAGAAAATTGCAAACCTCAAAAAACTCTTTTCACGTGTAAATAAAGAAACTAAAATAGTTTCCAGGTTTCCACGAAGTATTTCACGCTACACCCTTTTTTTGCCCTACTGGTTTCAAACCCTCGATCTTGGGCTCAATAGGCATGCACGCTGCCTCTGAGCTACCAGTGCTCTCCTGTAAAAAATTAGAAAGTAATTTTATATTTTCTAATGATGGAAATGTTGGTTTTGCAGGGGTATCGAGGCGATAGTGGTCGACTATGTTCGCCCCATCATCTTCGGTAACTTGATCCCTAAGATAGCCGTCCTCTCGGTCTTTCTGCTCTCCATCTTCGTGCTGGTCGGGCTCCTCAACCTCATATTCAACAACGCCGGTCTCTGCAACAGTATTAGGCTCATCTGGAAACTATAATCAGTTATTGAATAGTATAGATCATAATTAGAAAGATTAATTATACTTATCAGATTTATTTATTTATACAATTTTTTTTCTTTTACTTCTTATTTCAAAGTTTATTTCTTTTACTTTTTTTTTTCTTTTAATGTAATTAAAGAATACATTGTGCACTACTTGTGTTGTTAAACTTGTAAATAAGTAATACAATTGGAAATTGTTTATATATGTGATGGTTTTATTTTATTTTTACCTATTCCCCCTTAAGTTTATGGGAGCCCGCAGAATTTTAAATATTGAAATATTTATTATCTTCTGTTTCGTTGTATCTATCTTATAGAGTAAGCTCTATAGAATTCGAAAACGTTAGTGAGGTTATGGGCGAGACCAAAACATTATGACTAGCTCTTTCTCTAACTGTAGATCGGATTTTCATGAAATTTCACATGTAAAATTTTATGTCGATATATTCATTCGTTACTTTTTCATTGTTGATTTTTTCCACCATTTTTCCTCAGAGGTGACTTCTTTTCTGACAATATTTTGGGACAGTTCCCAATGAATATGACCAGAAGAAGGGACATGTAGGTGCCCCGAAATATTGTCAAAAAGTAAATGCCGGAAAAATCAACATAATATCATCCCAGAGAAGTTTAAGATACTTCTTCATTGATAGTTTGTTATTTATTATTATTTTCTTTCGATTATATTTGTTATTCCGTTTTGTTTTCATCTTAATTTGAAGAAATTTGCTTATTTTCAATTTGATGACTAAACAGAACATGAATTTCGCTCTCACAGCGAGTTGTAACTATTTGTCCATGTACTTTGTTACTTACTTCTTTGATTTAATTAGTTAATTGTGAATGACTTTTAGGAATAATTGCAATGTAAATATTGTTTTTAAATGTATTTGTTTATTTAGATTGCCTAAGTTGGGCATCAAGACAGCTATTCAAGTTCTGGAGGGAATTTTTTTTTAGCTCTGTGGAAAGACACAAAATTATTTAAAAAACGGCATTTCCAACATGCAGCAGCCGTACAGAGATAAAGATTTGTTAAGAGAATACAACCACTAAATTGGCAGTTGTGAGTTTACTATTCAACGTTTTTGCCAGTTTGTGAATTTTTGAATTGAAAATATCTTGAGAGCTTACCACAGATATGACAATATTACTTTTTAAAGGTATTAAACGTTCTTAAGAATAGTATCATTTTTTGATGTTTAGTTCTTTATTAAAAAATAAATGAATGGAGGGTGTAGTTATCATTCACTTCTGTTATCCAAAAGCCACAACATTTTATTCTTAATTATCTATTAAATCTAAATTGTGTTATGCACCTACTGTGCTTGCCATATATTTGTATTTATTATTATTTCTTTAGCATCTGAGATGTTTGCGAGTTTATTTTAACATGTAACACATCAATTAGTCGTCTTAATCAAACCCTTTATTATTATATATTAGTGTATAGCACATATCTTGGTGGCCCAATTAAATGTTGTTGTTTTAGTCGTCTTAATAAATTCGGTTATGTTCAAGATGGTAGCTTTGTTTCATATTTTAAGTCTCAATTATATTACAGGTTCTTTACCTGTTTAAAAATTCAGTAGAAAGTCAAATTAAATTCTTATTTTTTCTTATTGGCAAATGGAGTCATTCTAATTGAACGGACCATATTTCTAATGACTGTCATGTTGACATTAGCTATAATTCATGGGGGAGACACTGTCAAACACACATTACTGGGGGTCTATCGTTAGTGTGTCGTTGTCAATATTGGATTTGGCTGCCCCTCGCATGTCAAGTAAGCATTCAAATATAGCATTTACGGGATGAGGGATCTATCGACAACAATGAATACGTCGGAAAAAAACAGGCCCTGCGCTCGATGTCAGAAGGTAGATAGTTTTCCAAGGTGTGTCGCGCATAAGCGTGCCATTATAAATATGTAATAACTCCGAGAATGTTTGCCTATTATTTACTTGATCAATGTTAGATAATTATTATGAAATAGAATGGTGTATATAACAAAACGTAAATATATAATTACACAAAACTAAAAATTGTATAGATATGCAATTTATACACAAGATCTTTGTGGGTTCAAATAATCGTTGAAAAAAACTTGTTTGAAAGAACTTTTCGTCTCCCTGAACATGCATACTGCCAACATTTTACATTAAATGCATTTCGACGCTTTCATTTATTCTATTGCATACCACTCTTTCGGTTATTTTTTTTGTCCATCCTTCCCAAAATGTTATCTATGGGCGGCGTACGACAGCTTCATTCGAGGAAAACTGTACCAGGCGATGGAACAGGTGAATATCCCGACCAAGCTAATAAGGCTGGTGAAAACGACCAACGGGGAGTTGTGTTGTCCAAGTACAAGGAGACCTCGCGGCGGAGTTACAAACCAACAAGAAATTGGATTGCGTTCTTCTTCTAAGAGGCCCCTTGTTTTTTCTGTATATTTTAGGCTTCGTCGACCTTCGTACAGCCTTGCTTATCTCTAGCCTAGGTTCAATATATCTACCGAGGTCAAGGTCGCGGGTTCGAAACCCTGCTGAGGCCTTTAGGTTTTTTATCTGGGAGTACGCTGCCCTTCGGATGGAATTTAAGTGATGGCCCCGAGTCTGTACGATGTCAGCTACTCGTTAAAGACCTCTACTCTAAGTGAATAAATCTGAATAGGCAAAATTTAGGACTGTTACAGTAGAACCGGGCTCATGTCTACCAAAGCGACGAAAGCGCTCTCTGGTAGTAGGCGATAATCTCATGAAAATGTTGATTTGTATATACTTGATATGCAATACATATTTAAAAGAAGTGATAGCTAGTAATGTGCTGCTACCTGTCAAGGAAGAAGGCAACTAACAACTATGGATTCTTTAATCCAGTGCACAGTTTGAATAAGATTTACTGTAAAATGTAAATTTATTCCACACCATTATGCATAAAGTTTTGTATTTCTCATTAAAACTGACTTTTACAAAATTATTCTTTATTTAAACTCCTGCCCCTCCCCTCCTCTTATTTGTACATACTCATGCACACAAATACACTCACATAGACATTATTGATATATTTTAAATATAAAGTTTTAGACATTATTAGATACTCCCTGGCAACGCCGGGTAACCTGCTAGATAATATAAAACAAAAGAGAGACGCTTGAAATAAGAAACTTTGATGTACGGAATCATTATTTGTATTTAGTCTCTTGACTAGCCCAGGCTGTATGCGCCAAGTTTTCTTTGTCAGTCATATTTTTTTCACTTGTCTTTTCTCTTTTATAGCTAACGCAGGGGACCGCATGGTTGCCAAGCCCTACCCTGTACAAGAGGTCGACAACCGTTTTATATTGGCGGGCCATTGTTGTACAATTCAAAATTTATTTAGTAAATTTTTCAAGAAGGATAATTTAATGTTTTCATTTCTCTTTGAGTGTGAATGACTTCTAACGATCAGAATAACGGTAGGTATGTTTAGTTTTTAAAGTTATATATTAATTATTTTTTTCCTGCCTAGGAAACACAACTTAAATAAAATTAGGAAATAGTAAACAAAAACAGTCAGTTTCACTTCCCCAGCTATATGAAGTATAGGGGAAGTTATTCAATTGCACAGAAATTCAATTCTGAGTTTTCAATAGTATTTCATGTTTTCCGACCTCCTGATTCCAAAAATGAAAAAAAAGAAATTCTGTCTGTATGACTGTGAACACGATAACTCCCGATAGAATGAATGTGTCAACATACCATTTTATATGTGTATACAGAAACCCTAAGGACGACAACTATTGATTTTCAGCAAAATCGGCCAAAAAATCGCATAGTACGTACAGACATAATCTGAATAATGTTCAAAACATATTCAGGAGAGATTCACCTCTGTTAACGCCACTAGGTTAATTTTTTTTTAAAATGATTATATTTATATTAATATAATATATTGTTTATTTATTTTTAAAATGATTATATTTATATTAATATAATATATTGTTTATTTATTTTTAAAATGATTATATTTATATTAATATAATATATTGTTTATTTATTTATTAACATATTTAAATACTTTTTTATTTTTTAAATTTAATTTTCTTCTTGTTTTCCCTCCTATTACTTCCATATTTGAGGGCGCCGATAGCTCAGTGGTATGTGTGCTTGTCGTCTGAGCTCAAGATCGTGGGTTCGAAACCCGACCGAGGCCCTTTAGTTTATTTTATTTGGGAGGTAAAATAAACTTCAGCACGCCGTCCTTCGGATGGGACGTTAAGCGATGGTCCCGAGCCTGTACGATGTCAGGTACTCGTTAAAGAGCCCTACCCTAGGTGAATAAAAAATTTAGGATAGGCAAAATTTAGGACTCCCACAGTAGAGTCGGGCTCATGTCCACCAGAGTAACGAAAGAGCGCTCTGGTAGTAGGCGATATGACCCCGTAGTTAAAGCCCGGGAATGAGTCATAAAACCTAAACCTACATCCATATTATTTATATGGAAGTAATAAGAGTATTCATAATTAAATAATTAAGAAGAAAAAAAACAGATGCGCCTCACACACATAATTAAATAAACAAACTAATAAATATAAAATAATAAATATGTATATATTATTTTATTTTTATTATAAGTATTAACCATTTCAAAGTAGTTTAAGTTTAGGTTAATAAAGGACAATAAAAATATTAAACCTAAAAATATTTAAAAATTATGTTTTATTGATCTGGTACTTCACTGTTACTTACAAATGTTACCAGTCGTTTGTGATAACTAAAGTGCGATATAAATATTCTTGAATCAACTTTGTGAAGCTATCTTGGAATGAAATTTAATCAATAAGAAATCAGTAATCATAATGAATTTTAATAATTTAATATTTTAACGCATAAATCAGATACAAACACGTAGCACACAACAGCTGATGCATTGACACCTACCTAAACTCGTAGTTGTATGAATGCGCTACTCAACCCCCTCTCCATGTTTCATGTTTGATTTTTTATGTCGCGGTAATTCCGATTCACTAGTCTCCCTAAAGAAGTTTCACTTCAGCAATAAGAGTATTCATAATTGAGTACATAGTATATATTTTTTAATTCCTCCATTTTTGGAATCGGAAAATATGGAATTCCGTTGAAAACTCCGTATCGAATATCTGACCGCTTACATAACATATACTTCGTGTAGATCGGGTAGTAAAAATGTAGATCAAGTATGTATAATGTGATAAAGGCGGTGGGAAGATGCTTATAAATAAGACTTTAGTTGTTAGTACTTTATATATAGATCTATGAAAGATGGAAGGGGTGGGGGTGGCATCGTTGAAATGTTTGTTGTAAATCATCTGACCTTCCCATTCCATAAACATCCGGCTGTTGAAACTTTAAAAACATATGATATCCATTCTTGTTTATCTTTTGTCTATCTCTTGTTTTTTTTTAAGTTTATTTATTTATTTCTCTATTTCCTTTTTGAATAAGACCTCTTACACGTGTCCACAGACACACAAGCTATGTGTCTGACAAGTGACAACATTTTGGAAGTAGAAGTAACGAAAATTAGTTTAAAAAAAAAAAAGAAAAATATATATACACAGCTCCACAAAAAAAACCGGCGCACTCTGAAAATTTCATTTTTTGTTGTAATTCTGTTTTTTGGATCAAGAGATTCGATGTAAATACAGAGAGGATTAATATCTCCCGATAGTTTCCCTAACTGTTTATACATGTTAAACAATATTTGATCCAAACCAAAAAAAATTACAAGAAAATCAAATTTTCAGAGTGCGCCGGCTTTTTATGGAGCAGTGTGTATATACATATATACAGAGTGTTTCTTAGGCAGGAAAAAAACCAAAATAATATTTAACTTTAAAAAGTAAACTTACCGTTATTCTGATCGTTAAAAATCATTCATACTCAAGGAGAAGTTAAAACATTAAGTTACCCTTCTTGAAAAATTATATCCAGCTTAGGGTAGACAAAAGTCAGTTTTGAACTTTATACTGAGGATGACGTAAGCCGAAACCGGTACACGTTATGTATATATTTTTGTGGAATTAGACAATATAAAAGTTAAAACCAGTCCTTTTTATTTATTTTATTAGCTTTCCATTATATAGACTCAGATCGCAGAAATGTATTCGGACATCAGTAAAAATTCTTACTAAAAATGTTTCAGTGATTATTAAATCCGACCACATAGGACCCCCAGTTTGAAAAACAAAATGCTTATATTATATGTATACGACATTTACGTGGATCTACAATAGTTGGACTTACCAACAGGTTTAGCGGTGGAGACTGAGCCGAAACGGAGGCAGACCAAGTCACTACTAGTTCGACCTCGATTCTTGCACAACTATTAGCTAGGTTACTCGGCCAGCGCTTCCTCAGTGTTTGGGAGGATAGCTTGGATGGGTACAGGATGACAGGAGTCGAGAGGTAGGATTAACATCGAGTGGCAGTCATCGTGGAGTGTGAGATTGGAAACATAGGATGCATCGATAATTGTTGGGAGGACTTGTTCGCTTAGCACAACCCCGTAATTATAGTCCGTATGTCCAAATTGGTCTTATTATTGACTTGTAAATAGTTAGTTCTCAATAACAAATCAGGATTGTTTGAACTGTTTCTGTCGTTTTAGTTTTTATGGGGATTCCATACAAGTCTTTTGTCAGTTAGTAGTTAGGAATCCAAGATATAAAACTTGATTGGAGACAGGGATTGGGACATTGTTGAAGGACAGGATTGACGTCTCAGTGTAAAGGTAGCATAGCTACACTTTCATTTAGAGAATCTAGAATAGGTTAGGAGAAAGGATCGCTATCTTCTACAAAGGTCGCTAGGAGAATGTTAGGACTTGTGGGAATATCAGCAGTGTAGACTGTATAGAGGATAGGACCGAGGACACTTCTCTGGGGAACTCTCGTTTTCACAGGCATGTGGTCAGAGTTTTCACGAACCTTAAAGAAGCGGTCAGAAAGCGTATAAGAAGGAGGCGTTTCAGTTCGAAGAGCAGATATACCCTGTCGAAAGCCTCCAGAAAGGCACCCGCGCATCTCTATGAATTATAAATATTCTTATGAATAATAAAGGGATTTAGGAGTAATGCAGACAGTGACGGTTACGTTACATACTTTCCAACCATCGAACGAACGATGAGCTAAGAATAACGTCCGTTGTTAAGTGTGTGAAAGTGCGGGCTGCTCTTCCAACCGGCCATTGTGTCTACTGTAGTTATGTTTATGTCAAGTCTATGTGGAAATAAAGGGCGGTTTTCATGGAAATTGTAGAGCCTACTGTAGAGCATCTACCTGGTGGTACGGAGCTGCTATTACTGTCAAAGTTGCACAGCTCCAAAGTATTATACTGAGTAAGTGTGGGTCGGGGTCAGAAACCGAAGCGAAATGGCCTCAGAAAGCCAACAGAGGAGGGGGGTTGATGGAGAAACGTAAAACGAAGAGATTTACGATGAGTTTGTAGCAGGCAAATCTAAACCGAACTCGTTCATTTGGGTGTGTGCAAGCAGACAAAGGGTCGAGAGTTCAGACTATGGAGGTTCGAGTTCTGGTCAACTGTCCTTATGACAAATAAGTGAATTGTAATGGAACCGATTGCACTGAAAGCCTTTGTCAGATGTCGTCCGAACAATCATTACGTTTATAGTCTTGGACTTACGAAGCCCTGCAGAAACTGGACGGCATTAGCTTTCTCATAGAAAAAAATACGTTATCTTCCCACTGTTTTATTTTTATCATCAATGGTACATCTAAGATAGAATAAATATAATATACAAATAATGACAAGTAATAAATCTTAAAGCATCAGGGTTCAGAGTAACAAAATAAAAACTTACACACCAAACCCACACAGCGTAGCGGCTAGAGGAGAACTGGCATAGCTCAAAGGTGTACGGATATCAAGGTTTACTCACTCTACATACAAAAACATTCATTCAAATATTCACAATAACTATAAAATAAATCTCTACATAATAGTAAAATATCTCTGCAATAGTATAAAATTCATCATATAGTCAAAGGAATTTTTATCATGAAATATAATAAATAAATAAACTTTTTTTAAAAATATTATCACAGACTTGAAAATATTGCTTTCGTCGACAACCCAACTCTGATTAACGGTTCCGGCGAGTGGCAGTTCACCAAAACACGCGTTCAGTGCATCCTCCGTCTAACTTACTGTTGATCAACAAACCAACACAAACAAAATGTGGTCGACTTAAGGAGAGAGAGAGCTATGAAAGGAGCTCTGTCCACTGGCCCGACCGGATCTGAGAGAGGACCTCCCACGACCTGTATGCACTGCCCTGAGGACCCCCTTATCCCTTAGCCAGTTGCATATTACTTCCCTAGCTGTAGCCAGTGATGTGTGCTCTCCATTAAAACAAAATGCAGTTATTTGTAAGAAAAAACATAGCAGGTGAAGACGAATACGACACAAACATAAAACGTATCTGAGAGTTTTGAAAAATATGAGTTCTACTATTTTACAAAATCAGAGGATATACTTGCTCTACGAGGACATTATTTCTTAACGCATGTACCCAAAATTTTCGTTTACAAAACTGCTGCCATCTAACAAAATATGTCACAGCGTCCTCCTCACGACGACATATTAATTAATGGCAGCCCAGAAAAGAGGGGGCGAATTGCCTTGCTCTCGATTCCAGGTTCCCCCACTTTTTCCAGACTAATATTTACTTCAATTCGATGGTAATAATACATGAATAAGAACAATAAGATATTATACTTTATCGTCTAATAGTATAATTTTACGAGTGACTGTAGCATCTGAGTAACTTACTTCTAGTAAGCTTTCATTGATAAGCCATTTGCTCTTTAGTACAGAGAAACAAATGGCAGAAAAAATCAGTTTTGATTTCACCAAAATGAAGTCGAAAAAAAAAA
Organism: Aradus depressus; assembly: GCA_963662175.1. Lineage (NCBI taxonomy): Eukaryota > Metazoa > Arthropoda > Insecta > Hemiptera > Aradidae > Aradus > Aradus depressus. The sequence continues at coordinate 24,133,134 of OY759216.1, read as the reverse complement.
AAAAAAATGGTGAGTCAAGTCAAAATAATCGTGCATTCATTTTCTGAAATATGTTAATAGTAGCACTGCTTTTATGGAACTTTCTATTCGTGTATCCCTTGGAGGTAGGAGGGCCATAGCCTCAGGTAATATGAGAATTGTATAAATATTCCAAACAGTAGCAATCTTTAATGTTGTATACCTCTTTGTTTTTATTTGTTCATATTATAATATTTACTCATTAGAAGCAGACATTCTCCCCTTCATTTTTCATATCCCAGAATCTCTCAAAAAATCATCGGTAAAACTAATATTTCTTGAACGATTTGAAAATATTTCAACTCCTCTGTCAATATGAAAAATTAACGTGATCAAGACATAACCAGTTTGAAATTCCCAAAATATTACTTTTAATTAAACTTTCCCAACTCTGATTAAGTATATTCTACTTCAAATTGAATGTCACAAGAAAAATTAACACTTAAAAAGTTTTCTTTTGACTTATTGGATTTTCTAACTGACAGATTTAAATTAATATTTTTTTAATGTTTCAATATTTATTTTGATATTTTAAATAAATAAGTAAATTATTAAGTTAAAATATGAGATAATCAATCCTTAGGCCGGAGTATAAATTTTGTTAAATATTTTAGATTTTGAGCTCCCTAACCTCCAAGAACTCTCCTTCCTCATCACAGTTTGCTGTAGTCACAATGCCGGATATCTATCTCAGATTGAACAACTGGTGAGAAATATCAAAAAGACTGCTATAGGGAAAACTAGAAGAAAGAAGACCAAGAGGAGTACATAAGGACTTGTACGGAGAAGAGGAAAGAGGAGACTGGGAAAACAGAGAAAATGAGATCTCAATGAAATATTAATTTGGTCGTATAACAATAGATTATTAATAAATGGAAGTAAAACAAAAATCATGATGGATGATAGATTCTTTTGGAACAGAACCTCTCAGTATTAGATAACATGCAGTCACTCAGACGACCTGGGATAGGTACAGAATACTTCACAACTCAGTATGTAGCCACAATAAAATAGCTAGGTCTCACTATTGGTAATACATAGTTATAATTAGATTCTATGTGTATCTCTAGAGGGCGCCGGTAGCTCAGTGGTATGCGTGCTTGCCTTCTGAGCTCAAGATCGTGGGTTCGAAACCCGACCGAGGCCTTTTAGTTTATTTTATTTGGGAGGTAAAATAAACTCAAGCACGCCGTCCTTCGGATGGGACGTTAAGCGATGGTCCCGAGCCTGTACGATGTCAGGTACTCGTTAAAGACCCCTACCCTAGGTGAATAAAAAATTTAGGGTGGGCAAAATTTAGGACTCCCAAAGTAGAGTCGGGCTCATGTCCACCAGAGTGACGAAAGAGCGCTCTGGTTGTAGGCGATATGACCTCGTAGTTAAAGCCCGGGCATGAGTAATAAAACCTAACCTATGTGTATCTGTACTAGTATATAAAGAAAGAAAGTCTGTTTGTGTATTTGTGGTAATATTGCAAAGTTAACACTAAATTATTCAAATATAAGCATAGACAATGGCAGGTTTTTAAATTGCTTAAGATAGTGTACAACGTAATAATTATCCTGTTGTTAACATTAGTTATTTGTCAATTTAAGTAGCAGATTGCTACTGTAAGAAGTAAATAACAGTTGAAAAATAACATATTACTAAATAGAAAGCCACTTGGAGATGCGGAGGTTGAACAATAGTTGGCGGGGGTGATTTGCCGTCATGATTATGCGTTGAGATGGTATGTCATCAGTAGGGCTGTGATTTATATGCATTTACATATTTTTTTCTGTTAACTTCAGCATCCTGTTTAAACATTATCTTTACGTTTTAGCCCATATAGAATCAATTTAAGCTACTTTTATTTCGCATATTTTTGCATATCTGAACTTTATTCGCATATTTTTGAGTTTTTTCGGCAGCTCAAGGATAGTCTCTGTAAAGTAGATACATACCTATTTTAATTATTTTTTTAAAGCCATTTTATTTCTTTAAGCCATTTTTACTTTTTTTTGTAAACTGACGATTAATAAAAACTAATTCCACTTTTTTTCCAAATTGTTCCCACTAAATTTGCTTCTGTTGGCCAGGTATACGCGCCTTTTATTGAGATCAATGTATGCCAGGAACTCCAATGTTGTCTTCATATTGCAAACTTTTTATTTTATTTTATTTGTTTACTTTAATAATTTATTCTCGGAACTGTTTTTTATGCCCATTTCCCCCCTTCTTTCTTATTATTTTCTAAGTCGATCAGTTCAGTTTTGAAAGTTTGGGTGAAAGCAGTGGAGGTGGTGAGCGAAGAGTCAGGAGTTGAATTGAGCCCAATGGATATTGGGGTTTTCAATTATGCGCCAGTTACTTCAATTGATGTGAAGCGCTCAGCCAATACAAATCAATTTTGAGGCGATCGTTTTTGTTTGAAAATTTAAAAAAGTTATTGTGTGTATTAGTGTTCCTAATTGTAACAGTTTTTTAGACGATTAAGTTTTTCTCTGTTCAAATAATTTTTTTTTATCACTATATTTTATACTTTATTTTTTTGCTTAATATTTTTTATTTAATAAATTTTATGTCTATACAGATTTTCTATTACTTCGGAATTTAATTTTTACTATTTTTCTGACAACTATATTTGCATATATATGTGCATATTTCGCTGTTTTTATTGCATACAAATCACGACTCTAGTCATTAGCGTATTGACAAGCTGGGATGTATCCGACATACAACAGATATATAAACTTAACGATAAAGTCCTTTGTCACTGCTAATTGAGATTAGTGTCTCTCATCCTAGTTATCTTGTTTTCCAACAGATAGCTGTACTACTCACTCAGATAGCAGCCATCTTGGCTTATTGTCTTCACATATCCTCTACCTAGCAACTTTTCACAAGTGGAAATTTAATCTACCCCTCGCTTCGAAGTTAATTACAAGTAGCGGGATTGGTCTTAGAGAAGGGTTAGTTATTGTGACTCACTCGCCCACTACCAGAGCGCTGTTTCGTCGCTCTGGTGGACATGAGCCCGAGTCTACTCTTGATGTACTAAATTTTGTCTAGCCTATCTAGGTTTATTCATCTAGTGTAGGGATCTTTAAATATAAATATATAAATTTATAAATGTTAATTTACCAACCGCCTTTCGTTTGGTTAAGAAACTCGCCACTTCGCTAGCTGCGCCTAATTTAGCCTCTTTGACTCTTTGTAATTCTACCTCCCTCTCCTGGTAAAACTTAAAACTTCTATGGCCCCTTAAAACTTCCCTTTATATCCGCGCCTGACAAGGCGCACTTTTAGGCATTTATGTATAAGATGATTGATCGTTACTTGCAGACAGACATAGGAAATGTATAAGTCAATGTTCACCTCGAGGAGAATAGCGAGGAGGAACGGAGACTTTGTCGATAACTAGGGTGCCATTAGAGGTCCTGAGGGATGATTTAACAATCCTATATTTCTAAAGGGGTGGGGGATTCCTTATCTGGAAGGGGTGGGGGGGGGGACCTCACCCCCTTACTTTGAAGCCCCCTCTTTTTTTTTTTTTTAAGTTCTCGGCCTCTTTAGTGAGACGAGGCGAGAGGGGGAGGTAACAAATGAGGGTATATTTTACAGAACATTTGCATTCTTGTGAGGTCTCCTGGTTTCCTCACACCCTCTTTTCTGCAATATTTCCTCACCCTCAGGACGATGTCAGTGGAAAGTTAAAAAAATTTGGTCTTATGTAAGGGTTGAGACGGGGAGGGGGGCTCAATTTGTGCTATCACCCTCTTTAATACTGCTCTTCATTTCTTTCAGGTTAAATTTTCTTTTTTTTTTCTTTTAAAAATATTCTTCAAACAGTAATACTCCTACTTAGTAACATTTAACAAGGACCCCCGAGTAGACGTGGGTGTAGTGAGCTAATAAACTTGCCATTGTTAGTTTCATGGCGACCTTTTCAAAGGGACTATGATTTTCGGGATCCAATAAAACAAATAGATTAGTAGAATAAATAATAATTGCAGATGTAATAAATTAATACATAATTTCCTATGAGGACTAAGAAGTCTTTGAGCAAGACACGTATTGATTTTCAACCAAATCGTTCGACTGTTTTTAGAGGAAGAAGTAAACATAGTTGATAATTGATATGTCCCGGTGATTCACAGACTGTTATTTAGTTGTTCTTGATATTTGTTAGAGTAATTGTTTATCCTTTTTATTTACCTGAAGTTAAATTGTCCAATAAAAATTTATTAATATAAATATACATAATATAGTTCATGTTCGTTCAACATGTGGATTCTGAAGCTCATAAGTAAGACATACGAGGTGTGTTCAAAAAGTAACGGGAATTTTGTAATTTCGCAGATTGTATTAATCAACTTGTCTGAAAAGTATCTGTACATTGTTAGCCAAACCGGATGTTTAGTCTGCTGTCAGCTGTCAAAGAGGTTACAATGTGTTTTGGTACGATCGGCGATTATTTATTTGTTTACAAAATGGATCAGAGAATTTGCATTTAATTTTGCTATAAGAATGTAATAAAGTGCAGCAAAGTTTTAGAAATTTTAAGCACTTCTTTTGGTGTGTCTGCTATGTTGTCATTCTAGATAGCCAAGATCGAAAAAAGCTAGACAAGTGCGGTCGAATTTGAAGGTCATGCTCAGTGTGTTTTTCGATTTTAACGGCATAGTGCACCATGAGTTTTTGGCACAAGGTCAAACGATCTATAAGGAGTACTACCTACAAGTGCAACGCCGTTTGCGTGAAGCAATCCGAAAAAAAACGCCCGGACTTGTGGCGAAACAATTCATGACTTTTGAGCAGGTGTCACACTTCATTGCTTGTTTGTGAATTTTTGGCCAAAAACAACACTGTAATGAAGCCCCAGCCTCTATATTCGCCAGACATTGTTCCGTGTGACTTTTTTCTGTCCCCAACAATAAAGAGAACCTTAATGGGCCGTCGTTTCACAGGCATAGATAAGATTAAAAGCGCATCGCTGATAGAGCTAAATGCTATCCCAAAGATCGAGTTCCAGAAGTGTTTCGGGGATTGGAAGAAGCGCTGGCATAAGTGTATAATATCTAATGGGGACTATTTTGAAGGGGATAACATTGATGGAGACGAATTAATAAAATTCATTTCAGAAACTGAAAATTCCCGTTATCGGTCAGAGAAGAGGGGCTTAACTTCCAACATCTAACTCTCAATGGAATCAACATATCAATACCGACTTTTTATGCGGATTCAGAAGTCTATAAATAAGATATATATTGATTTTCAGATAAATTTGGGTGGGGGATAGAAGGATTTAGAGGACATAAATAAATACAGTCAATTCGAGATGGGTGAGTATATTGTCAGCAGAGTTGGGAAATAGTGAATATGTATTTATAAAAAAAAATATTTATGCGAAAATATTTCCTTGTAATTATTTGTCAACTACTTTTTGGTAACTAATCGTTATTAATTTAGCTCAAAATAATAAATAGTTTAGTATTATTGTAGTTTAACTACTTTTATTATTTACTAATTATCAATTTAAAATAATTTTTGAATTTTACTAGACCCTGTTTCAGTTGTTAAATAAAACCATAATCTATTAACAATATCTTTCTAAATATAATATGGAACTTTTAACACATTATTTTCACAAACTAATTATATTTAACTACTTTTATTATTTACTAATTATCAATTTAAAATAATTTTTGAATTTTACTAGACCCTGTTTCAGTTGTTAAATAAAACCATAATCTATTAACAATATCTTTCTAAATATAATATGGAACTTTTAACACAATATTTTCACAAACTAATTATATTTAACTACTTTTTAAGGTCTGCTAATATTTTCTTTATTCTTTCATTTTAACTGATTTTCAATAAATATTTTGGTACAACTATTATTTAAAATATTACGAAATATAATTATTTTCAAAGCTAGATTGCATCGTAGTTAAATACTTTTTTATATAAAACATCCCAACTCTGATTGTCACTGATTGAAGGACGACTTTTTTCTTTGTCTTATGTTGAGTATAGGATTGAGATATCAGTTGAAAACAAGAGCTGCAATTGGTCCTCCTAGGAACAATTTTTTTTCTTTTCTAATTCTTTGAAGGAGCTGTTGAGAGGAGGGGAGGACTCTGAAGACGCTGTGCTGGTGGAGCTCAGGAAGGAAGCCCCGTAGTCTGTATTGTATTCCTCAACAAGAACACTTCCTACCCTTCCTTCCCACTTCCTATCTTCTACCACTGTCTCTTTCATATTCTTCCAGACAATCAGCCCCAGCCTGTTTCCACTCTAAGGTAGGACATAGTCCCCTCTCTTGGAACTTGTTGGAAGGTTACTTCACTTTAGGTTTCCTTCCTTCTTCCTTGAACTATCTACTTATCTGGAAGGTGAGGAGAGGGCGCTGGTAGCTCAGTGGTATGCGTGCTTGCTTGCTGAGCTCAAGATGGTCCCGAGCTTGTACGATGTCAGGTATTCGTAAAAGACCCCTCCCTACCCTAGGTGAATAAAAATTTAGAGTAGGCAAAATTTAGGACTCCCACAGTAGAGTCGGGCTCATGTCCACCAGAGTGACGAAAGAGCGCTCTGGTAGTAGGCAATAGGACCTTGTAGTTAGAGCCCGGGCTTGAGTCATAATAACTAACTGTAAGGTGAGGAAGCTCAGGATATATGTAACTGTTGAAATGTAAATGGAAAGTACAATATATCAAAATGGAAAGAAATTAATATGAAGATGGCTGATGTAGTGAGAAGTGATTTTATTGATATTTCCTAGCCGGCTTTCGAGGCTGCCCTCATCATCAGGAAGTCTGATAAAATAACTTTGAAAATAACATAATTAAAAGGTTTTAATAAATGAGATTTAAAAAAATTAAATAAACGTTCATAAAAACTATCTAAAAAACTAACAACTTTAACAATTTAAAATTTCATGAATGGGGACAGATATCTTATTCCTGTTAATTTTATTTATTCATCAAACATTTTAATTATGTTATCTTCGTAGTCATTTTATCAAACTGCCTGATGTTGAGGGCAAACTCGAAAGCCGGCTAGCAAATATCAATAAAATCTGTTAGAGGTCAGACTATATGTTACTTTATAACCTGTGAAAAAAGTATAAAGTATAAAACTTTATGAGCGTTCTCGCAAACAATTGTTGTGATAAACTTAAAATCTGAGACGAATATGTCAATATATCATATTCTAACTTTGACCAACATTGGACGAAAATTGAGACCACTTTACTTCGGGGCCTAAACCGAATTTTTTTTGATAACTCTTTTTATAACTAATTTTAATTGATATAATAAAAACTCTTTTCAATAAAAGTTGCAGAGAAATTGAAAGGCACATTTTATATGAAATATATTTTTTCGAAAGTGTCACATTCCGAAAACCGTCTTAATATTACAATTTGGAACCCATTTTTTAAAGAGGCTTCAATGATTTATGTGAAAATACTTAATTCCACCTCTAAAATCCCAATTGTGTCAAATCTCACGTAAAAACCAATAATTTCAGAATAATATGTTTAAAAATATATTTTTAAGTCACCTCTTGTTATATTGAGTTTGGTAGGGTGTGATGATATAGTTCTATGTTCTGATAATAATGTATATAAGGAACCGGCCCTACCCGCATAACTAAAGTGTGATTGACTTTAATAAAATATAAATTATATGAACCCTTATTAACCTCTTTATAACACTTGATAGCTTTCTGTAAAGTACTTACATTATAAATAAATTAATGTATTATTTCAGCTTATTTTTTTTTGAACTTCCAGATATAAAGAATGACATTTTTACTTCCCCAGTCCAGCTATACGAAGTATAGGGAAAGTTACGTAATCGGTCAGAAATTCCATGCGGAGTTTTCAACGGATTTTCATGTTTTCCGAACTCCTGATGTCAAAAATGGATAAAAAAAATTCTGTCTGAAATTTTCTCAGATTTTATTGTTTTTATTATTCGTGTTTTTTTATTTCAATATTAAAAAGGATACAAAAGAAAAAACAAAGAAAAATATACGAGAAATGGCCGCAAAGATAGGTCCCTAAGAAATGGTCCCTCCTCTCAGATTCATTTCTTACTGGCATTACTGGGTATAAGAAAGTCACTCTCAGAATTACGCTGTACAATGAAACAAAGAAAACCACTGATGCCAACACATTACTTTCATATAATCAGTATTGCCAGTAGGATGAATAAATTTAAGAAAAAAGTTATCTGTAAAAAAAAAAAAAAAAAAAAAAAATCGACCAAGTGGAAATTATACTTGCACAATTAGTGTTCCATGCCATCAGTCCCCGGACTTAAATTAAAGTTGTTCCTTACATCGTGAGAAATATTTTTGACGAAAAACATTTTCTCTAAAACCAGTGGTTCAGCAGTTATAAGACAATAAAAATTAAATTGTTTATAACGATTGATCGCGCTAGAATTTTTGAATCCTGATAATTTTGGCTCAGTTTGCAACTAATTCTCAATGTTCATGATTTTTTCAGATTTTTCTGAGCGATGTTTTTGGTGATAAGGGTGAGGGACAGCAATTTTTAAGAGTTTTTCCCGAAAAATGTTTAAAAAATTCATAAAAAAATTAATCATATATAAATATATGATACATTGTTGAATTTGTGCTTCAATAAGCTTTCATTTGACACCCTACAAGATGCCCTTGATTTTTTTTTTTTTCCCATTTCCCAATTTACCCCCTGAAATTAATTCCTAGAATCAAAATTCATCTTTTTATACTTCGCGTCTATAATTGGGCTACCACACTCTATATCTGTGCTGAATTCAAATTTTCACGTCGAATAGTTTCAGAGAAAATCGCCTGTGACAGACGGACGGACGGACACCGAAGTGATTCTTTTTGCTAATTTTGGCATGGAACATTAAAAATGATTGGTAAGAATATCCTGTTATGGCCACATCACATATTTTTAAAAAAATGTGTGTCTATTTGTGTGTCTGTGAACACAACTCCCAATAGAATGAATGTATCGACACAAAATTTTATATGTGAATCCAGAACCCTCTAAAGACGACATCTACTGTTTTTCAGCCAAATCGACCAAAGGGGAGGCTCTACTTAAAAACCCTAATAACTACCGATGTAATGAATGTATCGACATGAAATTTCAGATTTAGAGTTAAAGTACATAGAGGACATAACCTCTTATATTTTAGCGATATCGGCTGAAGGAAAGGGAGGTTCATGGGGGGAGAGCTCAATTCAATAACCCTAATAACTGCCGATGTAATGAATATATCGACATAAAATTTCATATTTGAAGTTAAAGTCCAAAGAGGACATAACCTGTCAAATTTCAGCGATATCGGCTGAAGGAAAGAGAGGTTCATGGGGGGGGGGGGGGGGGGGGGGGGGCGCAATTCAAAAACGCTAATAAGGTAATGAATTTATCGAAACAAAATTTAGCATGAGGTTTTAGGAGCCTCTATGTAACTCAATTGTTGAATATTAGCGCACACCGTCGACTTGTTTTCGAGAGGGAGTGAAAAGTTAATTGATTAATTAGTTCTGGGGAAGTATATTGACGGTGATTCACGGATTTCTTTAGAAAAACAAGGGAAGGTTGTTTGATAAACTTGTCAAAATTAGACATTGTGCAGTGTTTCCTCTTCAAGGATATAACTAGGTAAAGATATCATCTTTCTTCAGTCCCAGTAAATTTTGTGTAGTAATTCAAATGTAAATAATGTATAATTTTGAAAGGAAAAGGAGTGAATTTTCCAGGCCTTGGAAGGAAGTGTTTTATAAATGAGATCCATATCGTTAATGCTGGCAGAGAGCGAGTCGCCATTAGTCGCACCTTCTTGTGGAAATCCAACCTAGAGGTGAGAAAACCGGAAGTTTTAAAACAAATTGTGGGTTACCTACCAGTAGTAAGGACGAGAAATTATTACTGGGAAATATAAGGAAAACTGGATGCTAAATGATATAGTATTAACATAGCGTGATTTCAAGTATGGAAGAGGTAAAGTATACCTCGTATTATATTTCGAAGATATTACAACTCAGATATGGCGTAGATTTACATGAAATATATATTTAGCTACTTGTATACAATTAAAATTTATTTTGAAAATGTGACTCCATTTAGATCTGATAGTGTTATCAAATGGGTTAATGTTAGACTCTAAGAATAATTCGGAAACCAAGGTTATTCTGATATATTTTACCAATCTGTTGGAATAATCAGACGTCCGTAACTATTCCTTCGAAGCCCCTGTCGAACGAATGTTGCGAATTGCAAATTTCCAAAAAACCGAAGTTCCCAATTTAAAACGAGATTTATACTCCATAACTACAATCCTTGACTAATTTAGTTTACAATTTCATTTCCATTGTTCTTCATTCTGTCCTGTTTGTTTTTTCTTCATACATTTGTTTAATTTATTATTTATTTATATATAACTTCGTAGGTACTTTTGTTTTTATTATTTATAGAATTGTTGGTTTTTTCACGCATTTCTTCTAGAGGTGTCTTCTTTTTTCTGACAATATTTCGGGACACTTACACACTATAGATAGTAACCAGAAGAAGAAAATAAGAATTTACCGAAATATTGTCAGAAAAAAGAAGACACCTCTGGAAGAAATGCTGAAAAAGCCAACAATGCTATAAATAATAAAAACAAAAGTACTAAGTTATGTATAAATAACTAAAAAATTAAACAAATGTATGAAGAAAAAAGAAAGAGGACAGAATGAAAAAAAATGAAATGAAAGGGTAAACTAAATTAGTAGTATAATGCATTTTTCTCAGCATTATTATTCCTTATTGATCTCTAATGCAATATTTTATTACTAATATTTTATGTATGGTCTATAATTATTTATTTATTCCCCCTATTTCAAAATGTTACATAAATTATTTTCTACGAATTTCATTTATTTTCTGTAATTATTGTTATTATTACTTTTTTCTCCCATTCTTTTATTTATTTTTATTCTTAAGTAATTTTTTTAGATATAATATTTATTGTGTGCACAGACATACAGGAATTTTTTACAATAAAGATGGAAAGTTGCGTAATCGGGCACAAATTTGATGCTCTGTTTTCAACGGAATACCGTGTTTTCCAACACCTGATTAAAAATTCAAAACACCATAAGGATAGCAACTAATAATTTTTCTCGATATCGACCGAAGGGAAGGATCAGAGGTATGTTTCTCCTAGTAATAGGATTCATGGCTTTGGAGGGTTAACGAAAAATTATTTGAATAATTCGTGCCAGATAATGCCGCCTTTTTGGAATCAGGAGCCCGAAAACATGAAATTCCGATTGAAACATCGAATTTCTGAACGATTAAATAACTTCCTCTATACTCCGTATAGAGAGGGGAAAAAAATTCTTTCAAAAGTAACTTTTATAGTTAGTTATGACTCATGCCCGAGCTTTAACTAAAATATCATATCGCCTATTACCAGAGTGACGAAAGACCCCGACTCTACTATGAAATTCCTAAATTTTGTCTATCCTGAATTTTTATTCACGTAGATTAGGGGTCTGACAACTTATATGCTGGGGACCATCGCTTAACGTCCCATCCGAAGGACGGCGTGCTTAAGTTTATTTTATCGCCAGATAAAATAAACTAAGGGTCTCTGCCAAGTTCAGTAAGCAAGCACGCATACCACTGAGCTACCGGCGCCCTCAGTAACTTTTATATTTCTCTTTTCTTGTGTAAATACTCTTCACATTTGTGATATTCCGGAACGTTAAGTGCATCTCTCACTTTTATTGTGAACATAAAAAAATATGGTGGATTTTGAAGGGGCAAAAAAACTAACAAACATATATTCAGATTGTTGAAGTTAGGAAAACCCTAATGGAAAATTGTATAAATATAGGAGTGGCTCTGTGTGTAGAATACGAGTATGCCATTTACAACTATAAAGGAGGCATGGGTTGGCAGCTAATTTGTAGGAAACATCAAGAACAGCTGGTGGGGCGAGGAAACAGCCCTTAATGGATAAGTAGTAGGGGAAAAACAATCTCACATGTTGGTTGTCAATAGAAAGTTTGATGGAGCTGGAACAAGTGGGTGGCGGTCTGGGGAGAAGCCATGTAGTAGTGGTGCATTGAGGCCATTCAGATCTCACTGTTAGAGATGTACTCTCTTCTTCTCTGCTAGGCGCTCGTCAACTACATCCGCCTAGATAGCCGATTTGCCCACCTTCATTTTCTTAGAAAAAACATATTTTAAGAGTTAGAACGAGTTAGAAATAAGGTTATAACCCAGGGTTGTTGGGGTGGGTCGGGGTGGGGCCTGGGGTTGCTGGTCTGGCTGGGGGCACGCGAGCGGCGCCGTCGGGGCACTGGTCTTAGACCCAGGAGCTCCGAAAGTTTGGACGGACAGCACCACACACAGACCTTCCTTCAGGAGTCTCCCAAACCACTCACTACTCAGCTTTGAGCCTCTATGTGCTGTATCTGGTCCGGCGGTGTCTCCATGATGTGTCTTCATATGTCAATAATAAGATGTTGATATAATATAATTTAAACAGAAATAAAAAATAAAAAACTATTTAAAATGAAATTGAACTAAAACTTAACAATTTAAAAAACAGATGATTGGTTGATACTGCAGCCTTTGGCAGCTATTACAGCTCTACATATTCTAGGCATTCTTTTAATAAGTTTCTCCGATTTTTCTGCAGAAATTTTCTTCCATTCATCCTGAAAAATTCTCCAGAGATCCTGTTAGTTAGTTGGGGCTAACCATCTCACATTCCTATCCAACTTATCCCATAAAAGCTCGATTGGGTTGAGGACGGGAGACTGTGGTGGCCAAATCATTATATTTATTTTTTCCCGTTGAACCGGATGCTCAAGAAAGCTCTTGCATAGCTTAGAAGAATGTTTTGGATCATTGTCCTGCATGAGCACGAATATTTCTCCAGTTATTCTTTCACCAGAAGGTATTGCATTCTCCTCCAGGATTTTTTTATATATTTTTTTTCATGATTCTTTCAATTTTGACTAAGTCACCAACTCTGTTCCCACTGAAACACCCCCAAACCATTACAGAGCCTCCGCCAAACTTAATAGCAAAATTGGAGTCGAGCTGACTGGGAAAAAGTCAACAGAGTTGGTGACTCACTCAAAATTGAACTTTTGGTCATGAAAAACAATGTAAATACATCCTGGCAAAAGAATAATCGGAGAAATATTCGTGTTCATGCAGGACAATGATCCAAAACATTCTCCTAAGCTATGCAAGAGCTTTCTTGAGCCCGATGTTCAACAGGAAAAAAATAAACATAATGATTTGGCCACCACAGTCTCCCGTCCTGAACCCAATCGAGCTTTTATGAGATGAGTTGGATAGGAATGTGAGAAGGTTAGCCCCAACTAACAAACAGGATCTCTGGAGAATTTTACAGGATGAATGGAAGAAAAAGTTCTGCAGAAAAATTGGAAAAACTTATTAAAAGAATGCCTAGAATATGTAGAGCTGTAATAGCTGCAGTATCAATCAGCTGTTTAAGTTTTAAATTGTTTCTCATTTTTTATTTCTGTTTAAATTATATTATATCTTATTATTATAAATATTTATATTTACCGGTAGTGAATATGTTGTTGTGCAATTATATAAATAAATTGAAGATCGTAAAGATGTTTTAGGGAGTGAAGTTGTGCCTACTTCGTATTCCGTGGAAGCACTGAAGGTACTTCACTGTAGACTCCTTGTTCTGGCAAGTATTGTTTGTCAAGTCATGCGGCCATATTTAGTTCAACTTTATTGTTTTCAATACGCCCCATATGCCATACGCTACACAACTCAAGAAGACATTATTTACATTGGTTTAATGAGTCTGAACACCTTGTGTTCACTTTATGATGCTTTGCGCCGCTGTCGCTCTCTATAAAACCAACTCCGTTATAGTCCATTCCTCGCCCCCACTCCCTCTTCCAAACCTTTACGGCCCCCTAAAAGACATCTTCACTCCTCGATATGACAAATTTAGACCCTCCTCTGTTCTGGCTATAAAATTACAAACGTCAGTTTCTTTCCGATTCCATTGTGGAGTTGAGAAAATTGTTACACTGTTACAGAGGGCACCGATGTTGCTCAGAGGTAGCGTGTCTACTGAGCTCAAGATCGCGGGTTCTTAGAGTTTTAATCTGGAAGGTAAAACCCTTGAGCACGTCGTCTTTCGGATGGAATGTTTAGCGATGGTCCCGAGCCTGTGCGAAATACATATAGTAGGTATATTGGCGGTGATCGTGATGTTGCAGTACCACTTCACCCAACATATCCTCATCGAATAATCATAATACTAATAATAAATTTATTTCCATTAAACCAAAACTTCAATTGGACGGAAGAGATATCAAATCAAATAGTTATTACAAATTTCTTGGAATTATCCTAGACTCAAAACTATCTTTTCATAGACATGTACTTAGTATACTAAATAGCACATCGAAACACCTCAACATTCTAAAATGCCTTGCAGGAACAAAATTCGGAGGTCATCCGTCTAACCTTTTGACGGTCTACCGAGGGACAATAAGAAGCATAATGGACTATGGATCAACTATCTACAACCTGGCCAGCTCACAAACTCTGCGAAAACTAAACACTATACAAAACAATAGTGTTAGATTATGTTTAGGGAGCTTTAGAACCACTCCAGTCAATGCGCTGTTGGCAGAAGCCGGGGAACCTCCTCTTCAAATTAGAAGAACATGGATGACAGGAAAACGGCTGATAAAAATACTAGGAGACTCATCGCATCCTTTACATGAGAACTACAGGTCGCAGCTGCATCATGGAGAGCAAGTCCCTCTGACCTCTCTTGTCTACGACACCCATCCCTTCACTGACCTCTTGAAGAACATTCCAGCCCACAAAGGTCTACCTGCATGGAGCCTTCAAGTACCACCGACCTCCATTCAACTTGATAGTGTTTATACTTTAGACAGTAGGAATCTCTCAAAACAACACACTCCTCCAAACATTCTTTCCTCGATAGCGCAATCCGTTCTAGGCAACACCTACGCAAACTCCTACAAAACTTTCTCAGATGGCTCAAAACGTGACGAATATGCATGCTCAGGTATCTATGACCCGAAAAGAAACATCTACATAAAAAAAAAACTGAATGAGAATTTTTCTGCTTACTCAGCTGAATTGATTGCGATTCTCGATGCTCTGGAATATGCTATTCACATACAGGATGATGTTGTTATTTTAACGGACTCAAAGTCCGCCATCCTCAGCTTAAACAACTTCCACCGGGCCAGGGGTCTCACCGATCACATTCTATGCCAAGTAGTTAATAGATTTATAACAAACAAAACAACGCATAAGATTGTGCTTCAGTGGATCCCCGTACACGTAGGCCTTCAGGGCAACGAACTGGCAGACTCCGCTGCCAAAGAAGCTGCAACAGATGTCGGTGAACATGCTCAAATACAGCTACCTCCACGAGATGCAAGACGCTGTTTAAGGAAGGTTGTTATGCAGAACTGGCAACAAGTATACGTTGAAGAATCTACGTCAAAAGGAAGAGAGCACTATGCTGTTCAAAAGACGGTAGATCTAAAACCATGGTTCCAGGACATGGGCTTGCGTCGTCGGGAGGTAGTTCAGTTGAGCAGGCTTCGGACGAACCACGGGCGTGTCAACAGAAACCTACACATCATCAAGGTGAGTAATAGTTCTCAGTGCGACCGGTGCGGCAGCATAGAGGATATGGACCATGTGATAATGAGGTGTCTGAAGTAGGAGGAGACGAGACGAAAGTATCCAGACCTCAACCGGACGGACACCCTGCAGGTTTGCCTCAAGAACCCCGCCAAAGACAAATATAAACAACTAATAGACTTTCTTCAGCACATTGAAATAGTCATTTAATGAGGTGTCTGAAGTAGGAGGAGACGAGACGAAAGTATCCAGACCTCAACCGGACGGACACCCTGCAGGTTTGCCTCAAGAACCCCGTCAAAGACAAATATAAACAACTAATAGACTTTCTTCAGCACATTGAAATAGTCATTTAATGAGGTGTCTGAAGTAGGAGGAGACGAGACGAAAGTATCCAGACCTCAACCGGACGGACACCCTGCAGGTTTGCCTCAAGAACCCCGCCAAAGACAAATATAAACAACTAATAGACTTTCTTCAGCACATTGAAATAGTCATTTAATGAGGTGTCTGAAGTAGGAGGAGACGAGACGAAAGTATCCAGACCTCAACCGGACGGACACCCTGCAGGTTTGCCTCAAGAACCCCGTCAAAGACAAATATAAACAACTAATAGACTTTCTTCAGCACATTGAAATAGTCATTTAATGAGGTGTCTGAAGTAGGAGGAGACGAGACGAAAGTATCCAGACCTCAACCGGACGGACACCCTGCAGGTTTGCCTCAAGAACCCCGCCAAAGACAAATATAAACAACTAATAGACTTTCTTCAGCACATTGAAATAGTCATTTAATGAGGTGTCTGAAGTACGAGGAGACGAGACGAAAGTATCCAGACCTCAACCGGACGGACAGCCTGCAGGTTTGCCTCAAGAACCCCGCCAAAGACAAATATAAACAACTAATAGACTTTCTTCAGCACATTGAAATAGTCATTTAATGAGGTGTCTGAAGTAGGAGGAGACGAGACGAAAGTATCCAGACCTCAACCGGACGGACACCCTGCAGGTTTGCCTCAAGAACCCCGTCAAAGACAAATATAAACAACTAATAGACTTTCTTCAGCACATTGAAATAGTCATTTAATGAGGTGTCTGAAGTAGGAGGAGACGAGACGAAAGTATCCAGACCTCAACCGGACGGACACCCTGCAGGTTTGCCTCAAGAACCCCGTCAAAGACAAATATAAACAACTAATAGACTTTCTTCAGCACATTGAAATAGTCATTTAATGAGGTGTCTGAAGTAGGAGGAGACGAGACGAAAGTATCCAGACCTCAACCGGACGACAGCCTGCAGGTTTGCCTCAAGAACCCCGCCAAAGACAAATATAAACAACTAATATACTTTCTTCAGCACATTGAAATAGTCATTTAATGAGGTGTCTGAAGTAGGAGGAGACGAGACGAAAGTATCCAGACCTCAACCGGACGGACAGCCTGCAGGTTTGCCTCAAGAACCCCGCCAAAGACAAATATAAACAACTAATAGACTTTCTTCAGCACATTGAAATAGTCATTTAATGAGGTGTCTGAAGTAGGAGGAGACGAGACGAAAGTATCCAGACCTCAACCGGACGGACAGCCTGCAGGTTTGCCTCAAGAACCCCGCCAAAGACAAATATAAACAACTAATAGACTTTCTTCAGCACATTGAAATAGTCATTTAATGAGGTGTCTGAAGTAGGAGGAGACGAGACGAAAGTATCCAGACCTCAACCGGACGGACACCCTGCAGGTTTGCCTCAAGAACCCCGCCAAAGACAAATATAAACAACTAATAGACTTTCTTCAGCACATTGAAATAGTCATTTAATGAGGTGTCTGAAGTAGGAGGAGACGAGACGAAAGTATCCAGACCTCAACCGGACGGACACCCTGCAGGTTTGCCTCAAGAACCCCGTCAAAGACAAATATAAACAACTAATAGACTTTCTTCAGCACATTGAAATAGTCATTTAATGAGGTGTCTGAAGTAGGAGGAGACGAGACGAAAGTATCCAGACCTCAACCGGACGGACACCCTGCAGGTTTGCCTCAAGAACCCCGTCAAAGACAAATATAAACAACTAATAGACTTTCTTCAGCACATTGAAATAGTCATTTAATGAGGTGTCTGAAGTAGGAGGAGACGAGACGAAAGTATCCAGACCTCAACCGGACGACAGCCTGCAGGTTTGCCTCAAGAACCCCGCCAAAGACAAATATAAACAACTAATAGACTTTCTTCAGCACATTGAAATAGTCATTTAATGAGGTGTCTGAAGTAGGAGGAGACGAGACGAAAGTATCCAGACCTCAACCGGACGGACAGCCTGAAGGTTTGCCTCAAGAACCCCGCCAAAGACAAATATAAACAACTAATAGACTTTCTTCAGCACATTGAAATAGTCATTTAATGAGGTGTCTGAAGTAGGAGGAGACGAGACGAAAGTATCCAGACCTCAACCGGACGGACAGCCTGCAGGTTTGCCTCAAGAACCCCGCCAAAGACAAATATAAACAACTAATAGACTTTCTTCAGCACATTGAAATAGTCATTTAATGAGGTGTCTGAAGTAGGAGGAGACGAGACGAAAGTATCCAGACCTCAACCGGACGGACACCCTGCAGGTTTGCCTCAAGAACCCCGCCAAAGACAAATATAAACAACTAATAGACTTTCTTCAGCACATTGAAATAGTCATTTAATGAGGTGTCTGAAGTAGGAGGAGACGAGACGAAAGTATCCAGACCTCAACCGGACGGACACCCTGCAGGTTTGCCTCAAGAACCCCGTCAAAGACAAATATAAACAACTAATAGACTTTCTTCAGCACATTGAAATAGTCATTTAATGAGGTGTCTGAAGTAGGAGGAGACGAGACGAAAGTATCCAGACCTCAACCGGACGGACAGCCTGCAGGTTTGCCTCAAGAACCCCGTCAAAGACAAATATAAACAACTAATAGACTTTCTTCAGCACATTGAAATAGTCATTTAATGAGGTGTCTGAAGTAGGAGGAGACGAGACGAAAGTATCCAGACCTCAACCGGACGGACACCCTGCAGGTTTGCCTCAAGAACCCCGCCAAAGACAAATATAAACAACTAATAGACTTTCTTCAGCACATTGAAATAGTCATTTAATGAGGTGTCTGAAGTACGAGGAGACGAGACGAAAGTATCCAGACCTCAACCGGACGGACACCCTGCAGGTTTGCCTCAAGAACCCCGTCAAAGACAAATATAAACAACTAATAGACTTTCTTCAGCACATTGAAATAGTCATTTAATGAGGTGTCTGAAGTAGGAGGAGACGAGACGAAAGTATCCAGACCTCAACCGGACGGACACCCTGCAGGTTTGCCTCAAGAACCCCGTCAAAGACAAATATAAACAACCAATAGACTTTCTTCAGCACATTGAAATAGTCATTTAATGAGGTGTCTGAAGTAGGAGGAGACGAGACGAAAGTATCCAGACCTCAACCGGACGGACACCCTGCAGGTTTGCCTCAAGAACCCCGCCAAAGACAAATATAAACAACTAATAGACTTTCTTCAGCACATTGAAATAGTCATTTAATGAGGTGTCTGAAGTAGGAGGAGACGAGACGAAAGTATCCAGACCTCAACCGGACGACAGCCTGCAGGTTTGCCTCAAGAACCCCGCCAAAGACAAATATAAACAACTAATAGACTTTCTTCAGCACATTGAAATAGTCATTTAATGAGGTGTCTGAAGTAGGAGGAGACGAGACGAAAGTATCCAGACCTCAACCGGACGGACACCCTGCAGGTTTGCCTCAAGAACCCCGTCAAAGACAAATATAAACAACTAATAGACTTTCTTCAGCACATTGAAATAGTCATTTAATGAGGTGTCTGAAGTAGGAGGAGACGAGACGAAAGTATCCAGACCTCAACCGGACGACAGCCTGCAGGTTTGCCTCAAGAACCCCGCCAAAGACAAATATAAACAACTAATAGACTTTCTTCAGCACATTGAAATAGTCATTTAATGAGGTGTCTGAAGTAGGAGGAGACGAGACGAAAGTATCCAGACCTCAACCGGACGACAGCCTGCAGGTTTGCCTCAAGAACCCCGCCAAAGACAAATATAAACAACTAATAGACTTTCTTCAGCACATTGAAATAGTCATTTAATGAGGTGTCTGAAGTAGGAGGAGACGAGACGAAAGTATCCAGACCTCAACCGGACGGACACCCTGCAGGTTTGCCTCAAGAACCCCGTCAAAGACAAATATAAACAACTAATAGACTTTCTTCAGCACATTGAAATAGTCATTTAATGAGGTGTCTGAAGTAGGAGGAGACGAGACGAAAGTATCCAGACCTCAACCGGACGGACACCCTGCAGGTTTGCCTCAAGAACCCCGCCAAAGACAAATATAAACAACTAATAGACTTTCTTCAGCACATTGAAATAGTCATTTAATGAGGTGTCTGAAGTAGGAGGAGACGAGACGAAAGTATCCAGACCTCAACCGGACGACAGCCTGCAGGTTTGCCTCAAGAATCCCGTCAAAGACAAATATAAACAACTAATAGACTTTCTTCAGCACATTGAAATAGTCATTTAATGAGGTGTCTGAAGTAGGAGGAGACGAGACGAAAGTATCCAGACCTCAACCGGACGACAGCCTGCAGGTTTGCCTCAAGAACCCCGTCAAAGACAAATATAAACAACTAATAGACTTTCTTCAGCACATTGAAATAGTCATTTAATGAGGTGTCTGAAGTAGGAGGAGACGAGACGAAAGTATCCAGACCTCAACCGGACGGACACCCTGCAGGTTTGCCTCAAGAACCCCGCCAAAGACAAATATAAACAACTAATAGACTTTCTTCAGCACATTGAAATAGTCATTTAATGAGGTGTCTGAAGTAGGAGGAGACGAGACGAAAGTATCCAGACCTCAACCGGACGGACACCCTGCAGGTTTGCCTCAAGAACCCCGCCAAAGACAAATATAAACAACTAATAGACTTTCTTCAGCACATTGAAATAGTCATTTAATGAGGTGTCTGAAGTAGGAGGAGACGAGACGAAAGTATCCAGACCTCAACCGGACGGACACCCTGCAGGTTTGCCTCAAGAACCCCGTCAAAGACAAATATAAACAACTAATAGACTTTCTTCAGCACATTGAAATAGTCATTTAATGAGGTGTCTGAAGTAGGAGGAGACGAGACGAAAGTATCCAGACCTCAACCGGACGACAGCCTGCAGGTTTGCCTCAAGAACCCCGCCAAAGACAAATATAAACAACTAATAGACTTTCTTCAGCACATTGAAATAGTCATTTAATGAGGTGTCTGAAGTAGGAGGAGACGAGACGAAAGTATCCAGACCTCAACCGGACGGACACCCTGCAGGTTTGCCTCAAGAACCCCGTCAAAGACAAATATAAACAACTAATAGACTTTCTTCAGCACATTGAAATAGTCATTTAATGAGGTGTCTGAAGTAGGAGGAGACGAGACGAAAGTATCCAGACCTCAACCGGACGGACACCCTGCAGGTTTGCCTCAAGAACCCCGCCAAAGACAAATATAAACAACTAATAGACTTTCTTCAGCACATTGAAATAGTCATTTAATGAGGTGTCTGAAGTAGGAGGAGACGAGACGAATGTATCCAGACCTCAACCGGACGACAGCCTGCAGGTTTGCCTCAAGAACCCCGCCAAAGACAAATATAAACAACTAATAGACTTTCTTCAGCACATTGAAATAGTCATTTAATGAGGTGTCTGAAGTAGGAGGAGACGAGACGAAAGTATCCAGACCTCAACCGGACGACAGCCTGCAGGTTTGCCTCAAGAACCCCGCCAAAGACAAATATAAACAACTAATAGACTTTCTTCAGCACATTGAAATAGTCATTTAATGAGGTGTCTGAAGTAGGAGGAGACGAGACGAAAGTATCCAGACCTCAACCGGACGGACACCCTGCAGGTTTGCCTCAAGAACCCCGTCAAAGACAAATATAAACAACTAATAGACTTTCTTCAGCACATTGAAATAGTCATTTAATGAGGTGTCTGAAGTAGGAGGAGACGAGACGAAAGTATCCAGACCTCAACCGGACGACAGCCTGCAGGTTTGCCTCAAGAACCCCGCCAAAGACAAATATAAACAACTAATAGACTTTCTTCAGCACATTGAAATAGTCATTTAATGAGGTGTCTGAACTAGGAGGAGACGAGACGAAAGTATCCAGACCTCAACCGGACGACAGCCTGCAGGTTTGCCTCAAGAACCCCGCCAAAGACAAATATAAACAACTAATAGACTTTCTTCAGCACATTGAAATAGTCATTTAATGAGGTGTCTGAAGTAGGAGGAGACGAGACGAAAGTATCCAGACCTCAACCGGACGGACAGCCTGCAGGTTTGCCTCAAGAACCCCGCCAAAGACAAATATAAACAACTAATAGACTTTCTTCAGCACATTGAAATAGTCATTTAATGAGGTGTCTGAAGTAGGAGGAGACGAGACGAAAGTATCCAGACCTCAACCGGACGGACACCCTGCAGGTTTGCCTCAAGAACCCCGTCAAAGACAAATATAAACAACTAATAGACTTTCTTCAGCACATTGAAATAGTCATTTAATGAGGTGTCTGAAGTAGGAGGAGACGAGACGAAAGTATCCAGACCTCAACCGGACGGACACCCTGCAGGTTTGCCTCAAGAACCCCGCCAAAGACAAATATAAACAACTAATAGACTTTCTTCAGCACATTGAAATAGTCATTTAATGAGGTGTCTGAAGTAGGAGGAGACGAGACGAAAGTATCCAGACCTCAACCGGACGACAGCCTGCAGGTTTGCCTCAAGAACCCCGTCAAAGACAAATATAAACAACTAATAGACTTTCTTCAGCACATTGAAATAGTCATTTAATGAGGTGTCTGAAGTAGGAGGAGACGAGACGAAAGTATCCAGACCTCAACCGGACGGACACCCTGCAGGTTTGCCTCAAGAACCCCGCCAAAGACAAATATAAACAACTAATAGACTTTCTTCAGCACATTGAAATAGTCATTTAATGAGGTGTCTGAAGTAGGAGGAGACGAGACGAAAGTATCCAGACCTCAACCGGACGGACACCCTGCAGGTTTGCCTCAAGAACCCCGTCAAAGACAAATATAAACAACTAATAGACTTTCTTCAGCACATTGAAATAGTCATTTAATGAGGTGTCTGAAGTAGGAGGAGACGAGACGAAAGTATCCAGACCTCAACCGGACGGACACCCTGCAGGTTTGCCTCAAGAACCCCGTCAAAGACAAATATAAACAACTAATAGACTTTCTTCAGCACATTGAAATAGTCATTTAATGAGGTGTCTGAAGTAGGAGGAGACGAGACGAAAGTATCCAGACCTCAACCGGACGACAGCCTGCAGGTTTGCCTCAAGAACCCCGCCAAAGACAAATATAAACAACTAATAGACTTTCTTCAGCACATTGAAATAGTCATTTAATGAGGTGTCTGAAGTAGGAGGAGACGAGACGAAAGTATCCAGACCTCAACCGGACGGACAGCCTGCAGGTTTGCCTCAAGAACCCCGCCAAAGACAAATATAAACAACTAATAGACTTTCTTCAGCACATTGAAATAGTCATTTAATGAGGTGTCTGAAGTAGGAGGAGACGAGACGAAAGTATCCAGACCTCAACCGGACGGACAGCCTGCAGGTTTGCCTCAAGAACCCCGCCAAAGACAAATATAAACAACTAATAGACTTTCTTCAGCACATTGAAATAGTCATTTAATGAGGTGTCTGAAGTAGGAGGAGACGAGACGAAAGTATCCAGACCTCAACCGGACGGACACCCTGCAGGTTTGCCTCAAGAACCCCGCCAAAGACAAATATAAACAACTAATAGACTTTCTTCAGCACATTGAAATAGTCATTTAATGAGGTGTCTGAAGTAGGAGGAGACGAGACGAAAGTATCCAGACCTCAACCGGACGGACACCCTGCAGGTTTGCCTCAAGAACCCCGTCAAAGACAAATATAAACAACTAATAGACTTTCTTCAGCACATTGAAATAGTCATTTAATGAGGTGTCTGAAGTAGGAGGAGACGAGACGAAAGTATCCAGACCTCAACCGGACGGACAGCCTGCAGGTTTGCCTCAAGAACCCCGTCAAAGACAAATATAAACAACTAATAGACTTTCTTCAGCACATTGAAATAGTCATTTAATGAGGTGTCTGAAGTAGGAGGAGACGAGACGAAAGTATCCAGACCTCAACCGGACGGACACCCTGCAGGTTTGCCTCAAGAACCCCGCCAAAGACAAATATAAACAACTAATAGACTTTCTTCAGCACATTGAAATAGTCATTTAATGAGGTGTCTGAAGTACGAGGAGACGAGACGAAAGTATCCAGACCTCAACCGGACGGACACCCTGCAGGTTTGCCTCAAGAACCCCGTCAAAGACAAATATAAACAACTAATAGACTTTCTTCAGCACATTGAAATAGTCATTTAATGAGGTGTCTGAAGTAGGAGGAGACGAGACGAAAGTATCCAGACCTCAACCGGACGGACACCCTGCAGGTTTGCCTCAAGAACCCCGTCAAAGACAAATATAAACAACCAATAGACTTTCTTCAGCACATTGAAATAGTCATTTAATGAGGTGTCTGAAGTAGGAGGAGACGAGACGAAAGTATCCAGACCTCAACCGGACGGACACCCTGCAGGTTTGCCTCAAGAACCCCGCCAAAGACAAATATAAACAACTAATAGACTTTCTTCAGCACATTGAAATAGTCATTTAATGAGGTGTCTGAAGTAGGAGGAGACGAGACGAAAGTATCCAGACCTCAACCGGACGACAGCCTGCAGGTTTGCCTCAAGAACCCCGCCAAAGACAAATATAAACAACTAATAGACTTTCTTCAGCACATTGAAATAGTCATTTAATGAGGTGTCTGAAGTAGGAGGAGACGAGACGAAAGTATCCAGACCTCAACCGGACGGACACCCTGCAGGTTTGCCTCAAGAACCCCGTCAAAGACAAATATAAACAACTAATAGACTTTCTTCAGCACATTGAAATAGTCATTTAATGAGGTGTCTGAAGTAGGAGGAGACGAGACGAAAGTATCCAGACCTCAACCGGACGGACACCCTGCAGGTTTGCCTCAAGAACCCCGCCAAAGACAAATATAAACAACTAATAGACTTTCTTCAGCACATTGAAATAGTCATTTAATGAGGTGTCTGAAGTAGGAGGAGACGAGACGAAAGTATCCAGACCTCAACCGGACGACAGCCTGCAGGTTTGCCTCAAGAACCCCGCCAAAGACAAATATAAACAACTAATAGACTTTCTTCAGCACATTGAAATAGTCATTTAATGAGGTGTCTGAAGTAGGAGGAGACGAGACGAAAGTATCCAGACCTCAACCGGACGGACACCCTGCAGGTTTGCCTCAAGAACCCCGTCAAAGACAAATATAAACAACTAATAGACTTTCTTCAGCACATTGAAATAGTCATTTAATGAGGTGTCTGAAGTAGGAGGAGACGAGACGAAAGTATCCAGACCTCAACCGGACGACAGCCTGCAGGTTTGCCTCAAGAACCCCGCCAAAGACAAATATAAACAACTAATAGACTTTCTTCAGCACATTGAAATAGTCATTTAATGAGGTGTCTGAAGTAGGAGGAGACGAGACGAAAGTATCCAGACCTCAACCGGACGACAGCCTGCAGGTTTGCCTCAAGAACCCCGCCAAAGACAAATATAAACAACTAATAGACTTTCTTCAGCACATTGAAATAGTCATTTAATGAGGTGTCTGAAGTAGGAGGAGACGAGACGAAAGTATCCAGACCTCAACCGGACGGACACCCTGCAGGTTTGCCTCAAGAACCCCGTCAAAGACAAATATAAACAACTAATAGACTTTCTTCAGCACATTGAAATAGTCATTTAATGAGGTGTCTGAAGTAGGAGGAGACGAGACGAAAGTATCCAGACCTCAACCGGACGGACACCCTGCAGGTTTGCCTCAAGAACCCCGCCAAAGACAAATATAAACAACTAATAGACTTTCTTCAGCACATTGAAATAGTCATTTAATGAGGTGTCTGAAGTAGGAGGAGACGAGACGAAAGTATCCAGACCTCAACCGGACGACAGCCTGCAGGTTTGCCTCAAGAACCCCGTCAAAGACAAATATAAACAACTAATAGACTTTCTTCAGCACATTGAAATAGTCATTTAATGAGGTGTCTGAAGTAGGAGGAGACGAGACGAAAGTATCCAGACCTCAACCGGACGACAGCCTGCAGGTTTGCCTCAAGAACCCCGTCAAAGACAAATATAAACAACTAATAGACTTTCTTCAGCACATTGAAATAGTCATTTAATGAGGTGTCTGAAGTAGGAGGAGACGAGACGAAAGTATCCAGACCTCAACCGGACGGACACCCTGCAGGTTTGCCTCAAGAACCCCGCCAAAGACAAATATAAACAACTAATAGACTTTCTTCAGCACATTGAAATAGTCATTTAATGAGGTGTCTGAAGTAGGAGGAGACGAGACGAAAGTATCCAGACCTCAACCGGACGGACACCCTGCAGGTTTGCCTCAAGAACCCCGCCAAAGACAAATATAAACAACTAATAGACTTTCTTCAGCACATTGAAATAGTCATTTAATGAGGTGTCTGAAGTAGGAGGAGACGAGACGAAAGTATCCAGACCTCAACCGGACGGACACCCTGCAGGTTTGCCTCAAGAACCCCGTCAAAGACAAATATAAACAACTAATAGACTTTCTTCAGCACATTGAAATAGTCATTTAATGAGGTGTCTGAAGTAGGAGGAGACGAGACGAAAGTATCCAGACCTCAACCGGACGACAGCCTGCAGGTTTGCCTCAAGAACCCCGCCAAAGACAAATATAAACAACTAATAGACTTTCTTCAGCACATTGAAATAGTCATTTAATGAGGTGTCTGAAGTAGGAGGAGACGAGACGAAAGTATCCAGACCTCAACCGGACGGACACCCTGCAGGTTTGCCTCAAGAACCCCGTCAAAGACAAATATAAACAACTAATAGACTTTCTTCAGCACATTGAAATAGTCATTTAATGAGGTGTCTGAAGTAGGAGGAGACGAGACGAAAGTATCCAGACCTCAACCGGACGGACACCCTGCAGGTTTGCCTCAAGAACCCCGCCAAAGACAAATATAAACAACTAATAGACTTTCTTCAGCACATTGAAATAGTCATTTAATGAGGTGTCTGAAGTAGGAGGAGACGAGACGAATGTATCCAGACCTCAACCGGACGACAGCCTGCAGGTTTGCCTCAAGAACCCCGCCAAAGACAAATATAAACAACTAATAGACTTTCTTCAGCACATTGAAATAGTCATTTAATGAGGTGTCTGAAGTAGGAGGAGACGAGACGAAAGTATCCAGACCTCAACCGGACGACAGCCTGCAGGTTTGCCTCAAGAACCCCGCCAAAGACAAATATAAACAACTAATAGACTTTCTTCAGCACATTGAAATAGTCATTTAATGAGGTGTCTGAAGTAGGAGGAGACGAGACGAAAGTATCCAGACCTCAACCGGACGGACACCCTGCAGGTTTGCCTCAAGAACCCCGTCAAAGACAAATATAAACAACTAATAAACTTTCTTCAGCACATTGAAATAGTCATTTAATGAGGTGTCTGAAGTAGGAGGAGACGAGACGAAAGTATCCAGACCTCAACCGGACGACAGCCTGCAGGTTTGCCTCAAGAACCCCGCCAAAGACAAATATAAACAACTAATAGACTTTCTTCAGCACATTGAAATAGTCATTTAATGAGGTGTCTGAACTAGGAGGAGACGAGACGAAAGTATCCAGACCTCAACCGGACGACAGCCTGCAGGTTTGCCTCAAGAACCCCGCCAAAGACAAATATAAACAACTAATAGACTTTCTTCAGCACATTGAAATAGTCATTTAATGAGGTGTCTGAAGTAGGAGGAGACGAGACGAAAGTATCCAGACCTCAACCGGACGGACAGCCTGCAGGTTTGCCTCAAGAACCCCGCCAAAGACAAATATAAACAACTAATAGACTTTCTTCAGCACATTGAAATAGTCATTTAATGAGGTGTCTGAAGTAGGAGGAGACGAGACGAAAGTATCCAGACCTCAACCGGACGGACACCCTGCAGGTTTGCCTCAAGAACCCCGTCAAAGACAAATATAAACAACTAATAGACTTTCTTCAGCACATTGAAATAGTCATTTAATGAGGTGTCTGAAGTAGGAGGAGACGAGACGAAAGTATCCAGACCTCAACCGGACGGACACCCTGCAGGTTTGCCTCAAGAACCCCGCCAAAGACAAATATAAACAACTAATAGACTTTCTTCAGCACATTGAAATAGTCATTTAATGAGGTGTCTGAAGTAGGAGGAGACGAGACGAAAGTATCCAGACCTCAACCGGACGACAGCCTGCAGGTTTGCCTCAAGAACCCCGTCAAAGACAAATATAAACAACTAATAGACTTTCTTCAGCACATTGAAATAGTCATTTAATGAGGTGTCTGAAGTAGGAGGAGACGAGACGAAAGTATCCAGACCTCAACCGGACGGACACCCTGCAGGTTTGCCTCAAGAACCCCGCCAAAGACAAATATAAACAACTAATAGACTTTCTTCAGCACATTGAAATAGTCATTTAATGAGGTGTCTGAAGTAGGAGGAGACGAGACGAAAGTATCCAGACCTCAACCGGACGGACACCCTGCAGGTTTGCCTCAAGAACCCCGTCAAAGACAAATATAAACAACTAATAGACTTTCTTCAGCACATTGAAATAGTCATTTAATGAGGTGTCTGAAGTAGGAGGAGACGAGACGAAAGTATCCAGACCTCAACCGGACGACAGCCTGCAGGTTTGCCTCAAGAACCCCGTCAAAGACAAATATAAACAACTAATAGACTTTCTTCAGCACATTGAAATAGTCATTTAATGAGGTGTCTGAAGTAGGAGGAGACGAGACGAAAGTATCCAGACCTCAACCGGACGGACACCCTGCAGGTTTGCCTCAAGAACCCCGCCAAAGACAAATATAAACAACTAATAGACTTTCTTCAGCACATTGAAATAGTCATTTAATGAGGTGTCTGAAGTAGGAGGAGACGAGACGAAAGTATCCAGACCTCAACCGGACGGACACCCTGCAGGTTTGCCTCAAGAACCCCGTCAAAGACAAATATAAACAACTAATAGACTTTCTTCAGCACATTGAAATAGTCATTTAATGAGGTGTCTGAAGTAGGAGGAGACGAGACGAAAGTATCCAGACCTCAACCGGACGACAGCCTGCAGGTTTGCCTCAAGAACCCCGCCAAAGACAAATATAAACAACTAATAGACTTTCTTCAGCACATTGAAATAGTCATTTAATGAGGTGTCTGAAGTAGGAGGAGACGAGACGAAAGTATCCAGACCTCAACCGGACGGACACCCTGCAGGTTTGCCTCAAGAACCCCGTCAAAGACAAATATAAACAACTAATAGACTTTCTTCAGCACATTGAAATAGTCATTTAATGAGGTGTCTGAAGTAGGAGGAGACGAGACGAAAGTATCCAGACCTCAACCGGACGACAGCCTGCAGGTTTGCCTCAAGAACCCCGTCAAAGACAAATATAAACAACTAATAGACTTTCTTCAGCACATTGAAATAGTCATTTAATGAGGTGTCTGAAGTAGGAGGAGACGAGACGAAAGTATCCAGACCTCAACCGGACGACACCCTGCAGGTTTGCCTCAAGAACCCCGTCAAAGACAAATATAAACAACTAATAGACTTTCTTCAGCACATTGAAATAGTCATTTAATGAGGTGTCTGAAGTAGGAGGAGACGAGACGAAAGTATCCAGACCTCAACCGGACGGACACCCTGCAGGTTTGCCTCAAGAACCCCGTCAAAGACAAATATAAACAACTAATAGACTTTCTTCAGCACATTGAAATAGTCATTTAATGAGGTGTCTGAAGTAGGAGGAGACGAGACGAAAGTATCCAGACCTCAACCGGACGACACCCTGCAGGTTTGCCTCAAGAACCCCGTCAAAGACAAATATAAACAACTAATAGACTTTCTTCAGCACATTGAAATAGTCATTTAATGAGGTGTCTGAAGTAGGAGGAGACGAGACGAAAGTATCCAGACCTCAACCGGACGACAGCCTGCAGGTTTGCCTCAAGAACCCCGTCAAAGACAAATATAAACAACTAATAGACTTTCTTCAGCACATTGAAATAGTCATTTAATGAGGTGTCTGAAGTAGGAGGAGACGAGACGAAAGTATCCAGACCTCAACCGGACGGACACCCTGCAGGTTTGCCTCAAGAACCCCGTCAAAGACAAATATAAACAACTAATAGACTTTCTTCAGCACATTGAAATAGTCATTTAATTTATTTATTTTTTATTTATTTATTTATTTTTTCTTTACAATTCATTACTGTACTTATGATTTTTACTGTTGATTCCTTGTTGTTTTCACATGACAGTATAGCTTGTAACTGAGCTGTTGTCAATAAATAAATTAAAAAAAAAAAAAAAAAAAAAACATGGTCATAGGATACGTCAAAAGAATTTATTTATTAATATAGCTTGTAAATTAGATTTATACCTACTTGAGTCTAACAGTGATGATTAGTAATAAAACTATTTAAAAAAATAAAATGAAATGAATAAAAACTGAATAAATAAATACTTAAAAATATATGAGTGGGAACAAAAAAATAACATTAATACATAAATACATTTTTCAATTTAATAAATATTAAGATAACTATTTTTTAAAACTCTTCCGGAAGTGTCTTTATCTCAACTATGTTTAGGGACGTTCCATGTCCGTTTATCAGGTCCCAATGTGCGGGATATAGGAAAGAAAAAGAAAACAATTTAACTATAACAATATATAAAAAAATAAAGTAAAATAAATATATATATATTAATCAATTATAAATGAATATGTAAAAAATCTATAAATGAATAAAATAAATAAAGAAAATATAAATGAATAAATAAAAAAATACATAAATGAATGAATAAAAAGTTATAAATAAATAAAACCATAAAATAATAATAAGAATAAGAAGAAAACAAAAAAATTATATATTTTTTTAATAATAATATATTTTCTCTGAATATAATAATAAAAAAATTAAAAAAAAAAAGAATTGAAGTTTTTTTATAGTATCTATTGACTTCAAGAATTGGGAAAGGGGATTAAAGAAATTAATTCTTTATGAGTATTATTTTTTTTCAAAAAGAGAAGAGCAACGTTTAGTTATTCGAATATAGTTGGTATCATCAAAAGGTCGTCTTACTGTAGCTAGACGTTACACACATTGTTCCTACATACCACGTCGTGGGGACTGCAGAGGCAGGAAGGACATTTCCTCCAAGCCCGGCGGGAACCCCAACCTCGCACCTCTGGTTACCCTCCAGCCCTCTCTATCCACTCAACCCTCTTAGTTCCAAGATGAAGGAGTCATTCCTTTTGTTCTTCTCTTGAAGATGTTTTCATTAATATAAGAAGTTCAAACTTGGTCTGAACCGCTTTTAATGTAATTGCGGACTTACAAAGTTACAAAAAACATTCCTCAAACAATTGTAAACGAATCATTTCTTTGGATAATATTAGAATAAAATTCTTGTTCAACAAAGGTTATACTTTTTTTTTTCTCTTATTTTTACTTCTCATAATGAAACAAAGTATATACAATAAAACTTGATAATTTTACTCGTTTTTTTCTCAATATAACTTTTATATTAAAAAACTTTAGTTAAGCATCGATAAAAGGTAAAATAAAATATTTAATAAGTAGCGAGGTGACAAGTCATAACTTATATTTGAGTGCTGTTGTGTTCCAACCAATGTCACTTGTAAGGCCTTATAAGTTTTATTATCAATTTTACTTCCTCAGTTATACGAAGTATAGGGGAAGTTATGTAATCGGTCAAAAATTCAATGCTGAGATTTTAACGAAATTTCATTTTTTCTGTCCTCTTGATACCAGAAAGATCGCCAGTGAATCTCCGGCAATGCACGAATTAATCATTTATATTATCGCTCCCTCTCTAAACCCAGTCGACCGTTTGCGCTAATATTCGATAGTTGTGTTATATAGGTTCTCCTAAATCCTAATATTAAATTTTGTACTGATAAATTCATTACATCGGCAGTTATTAGTGTAATTGAATTGAGCCCCCTCCCCTGAACCCCCATCCCCATATGCCGATATCGCGGAAATTGGACAGGTTGTGTCCTGATTGGGCTTTGACCTCAAATATGAAATTTCATGTCGATACATTACATCGGAATTCGGAATTCGGATCCGCCTTCCCTTTTGCCGATTCTGCTGATAATTGATGTGTCGTTCTTATGGGATTCCGAAATAACATATGAAATGTATCGGAACGGGAGTTATTAGAGTTTTTGAGTTAGGCCTCCCCCCTAATCCCCCCGTCCCCTTTTAGCCGATTGGGCTAAAAAACAATAGATGTCGTCTTTAGAGGGTTCTGGATTCACATATAAAATTGCGTGTCGATAAGTTCATTCTATCGGGAGTTATCGTGTTCTCAGTGACTAAAACAGACAGTCATTTTTTTTCATATTTGAAATATAGAGGTCGGAAAACATGAAATTCCATCCCCATCAAATTGTTGAACGATTACATAACTTCCCCAATACTTCATATAGCTGGGAAAATGACAAATTGTCTATCTAAGTGTGTGTCTGTGAATACGATAACTCCCAATATAATGAATGTATCGATAAGAAATTTTATATGTGTATTCAGAACCCTTTAAGGACGACACATATTGATTTTCAGTCAAATCGGTCAAAGGAAAGGGGGGGATTAGGGGGGAGGCTCAACTCAAAAACTCAAACATATAAGCTGGAGAGATACTAACTGTAGTGTTGGTGGTTGTTATCAGAAAGTTCTGTTATGTCTACATCATATTACATTCAACTCGTTATATATTACCTACATAAGGAAATAAATTCGTTTGATAATTCCAAAAAAAATAGCAATTGAAGTTTTTTTGATAAATTGCATTATTCAAATTTATCTTGTACTTTTTTCTCTCAATTTTTTTTTTTTTTTGCTTCTGTTTGATTCACGGTATAAATCCAATCAGCGTGACCCACATGTATCGGCAATACCTCGCACTTCGCATTTTTTATTAATTTTTCTTTTTCCCCTCTTTTTGAATTCCCAAAAAGCATATAATTTTTTTTTTTTTTTTTTAATCACTAAAGAATTGAATAGAAAATAAAGTTTGGTACGTCCTATACATTCCATCACTCTTTCCATTTATTAGTAAAAAAAAAAAAAAAAAAAAAAAAATCAGTAACGAATTCACTTTGTTTCTTTCTCGCACACTGAAAATCAAATGTTAAAATAAAAAAAAGGGTGTGGACTTCACAAGGGGGGGGGGGGGGGGGAATTAAATTTCAAACTCCGAAAAATTCAATTGGCTGCCATGAGAGAGTGGAGGGGAATAATAAAATTGCTATGTAGTCATTCCCAATAACCTAACTCGATAATTTTTATTTATTTATTTTTATTTTACTCTTGCAGCTTAACAAGTATAGAGGATGTTATGTAATCGGAAAGAACTTTAGTGTTGATGAATTTCATGTTTTCCGATCCCCTGATTCCAAAAATGAAAAAATAATTTATGTTAGTCTGCGTATGAACACGGTAACTCTCGATACAATGAATGTATTGACACGACATTTTATATGTAAATTCAAAATTAAATAAGGACGAGACTTATTAATTGTCAGCAGGGAGGGATTTGAACTCAAAAACCCCAATAATTACCGATGTAATGAATGTATCAACATGAATTTTTTTTATTTGAATACAGAACCCCATAAAGATGCCACAATTTTCGGCAAAATCGAAAGAAAGGAAGGGGGTCAGAGGGGTGGGCCACATTTCCGGTGATTATAAATTGCGTCTTTCAGTATGTTCTACTACTTTGAAGGAGTTTTTGATTAGGTCATAAATATAAGCTGTATCTTGTAAAATGTACTTAGGCCCTTGAAGTAAGGTGGTCTCAATTTTCGTCCAATTTCGGATTTAAATTCGCACATGTGATTTCTTCATTCCAAATTTTAAGTTCATAGTTACAATCGTTTTTGTGTTAGAGCGCTCACAACTTTCCATTCACTTATACATACATACAATGACACACACACACACACACACATAGACATAAATCATAGCGAAAATTATTAAAACCTATTCAGAGGACCTTGAAACGTGAAAATCGTTGAAACCTCGATCTCGGATTTTCGGACGATTACAATACTTCCATTAACTAAGAAAGTAAAAAGAAAAGAAAATATTTTAAAAATAATGATTAATAGAGTCAACAGTATCTTTTCAATGTAGAAGGAATTCGAGATTCTGTCTTGTAAATGAAATTTCAAAATTTGGCCAACGTTTCGAAAACTATTTATTTCCTTCTTCAGAGCCTTATAATGACTTGAGTGGATGTGTGTGGTGAAGGTGTTGTGAGTTTGTGAATCCTTCACCACACACATCCACTCAAGTCATTATAAGGCCCTGAAGAAGGAAATAAATAGTTTCTGAAACGTTAGACAAATTTTGAATTTTCATTTACACGACAGAATTCCTTCTACATTCCAAAAATATTTCAGAACAAAGCAATTCTTAACTGTAAAGACTCGGATATTTCTAGCTGAAAGTCCTCGTCCTTACTTACCTGATGTACCTATATGAATGATTCGCATTAGCAAACATAGTTTATAACTAAACCTGTCGAAAGTGTAATGCCGAAAGCGGAACTTTTTGTATAAATTTCTTGTGGAATAGACAATATTAAAAAAAAAAAAACTTATTTTGTTTATATTCTACATAATGGATAGGATTATATAAATTCTTCAACAGATTTGTATTATGGTGAAGCGCTAATCGAGAGGGGAGCGGCGGACATGACACATAGTGATTCATAGTGAAGCACCCTGCTCCTATGTGTGTGTGTGTGAGTGTGTTACCTTACTAAGTAATCCCATCCCATCCACTCTTCTATATATATACTTAAATTTAAACCCCCAATAAATATTTATTGTCATAAATATTTTATGAGTTGTTTGAGAAAGTGGAATTGCAGAGGCCTCGGTGCGGTAGAGGCACTATATTGTTCATACATATTAAAATGCACACATAGGCAGGGGGGGGGGGGGGGGGGGCACACGAGAAAGAGAGTTTTGACATCTTAAATATACATGTTTATACAAACATCAGACTGGGAAGGGAAACTTGAGGAAAATTTAGGTTATGGAGCATTAAATATTTACAGAGGGGTGGAAAACTTCTACGTCTTCTTCTAGACCGCTACAAAGTGCTCCAAAAGAAAAACGGGGGGGGGGGGGGGGGGGGGGGCTCCAAGAAAGGCGCTGATATAGGAAAAATAGCTTCATGCTTAACGTAGTCTACGACTTTTCTAATTTTCAATGCATTAGAACCTCGCTTATCCGGCAACATGAGAGACTAAAAATATATTATTTTTTAAATTTTTTTGCCTCATTAAAGCCAGGGGACCGGTAGATCAGGGATAGCTTGCTTGCCTTCTGAGCACAAGATCGCGAGTTCGAAACCCGGCCGAGGCTTGTAGGTTTTTTGAACTGGGAGGTGAAAATACCTGAAGGGACGTTAAGGGATGGTCCCAAGCTTGTATGATGTCATTACGCGAATAGACCTAGGTGAATAAACCTGAGTAGGCAAAATTTAGAATTCCCACTGTAGGGTTCGGCTCATGTCCACCAGAGCGGCGTAAAAGAGGTAGTAGGCGATATGACTTCGTAGTTAAAGCCCGGGCATGAGTCACAATAACTAAGTAAACCAGTACCAACAAGTAGCTTGTTCAAATAATTGTCTTATTGCATTTATTAAATAGCTGATGGTATTATATTATATATATATATATTTACTGGTTGGGCTGGAGAGTGCACCTAGGGACCTAAGTATTTAATGAATGCTCTAATCCCTTCCCTGAGTACGCTGGCTTTCTCCTTACCTTGTCATCTTATCTTATCTAAATTTGAAGTTACGAAATCCTTCATAAAGGACCTAGACTTCCAGTTTTCTTAGCAAATCTAATAATCCCGTAGGATTATTTTTCTAAAATCTTCCTTGTCGCAGCATATCCCGAACATATACCCAGGAAGAGTGCTGCCATCTCTTCTTCTTCTCCACGTCACAAGTGAGACTGTACTTGACTCCTACAATATGTAGGGGTCTATTAAACGGACCGTGTCCTGAGTGGATCCCTTTCAGTTGCCAGAGCTCCCTCCTTGTGAAGTGCAGGATTCAGACCTCAGGAATCTTCACCCAGGAACATCGACTGTCCGCATGTGGTTATTTCCCTCTAGTATTTCTCCGAAGTGTCTCTAGTCTACTTACTGGGTTCGGTAGGCCTCCCTGGATATTCCTAGTACCCTTTGCTTTGACATCATGAAGGGCTTCCTTGACCAGTCGGTCAGCTTCCTCGTTTCTCTGGATCACCGAGTGACCGAGGACCCTGTAGAATCAGGTTAACACATTACCATATTCAATGTAAACAGTGAAGGCGAATGGTTAAAAGGTCTATATGAAAGAATCGTTATATCGATATATTAGTTTATTTTTTACTTAAAATAAATTGAGGGATGTTAGGGAACCCGGCCGAGGCTCTCAGTTTATTTAAACTAGGAGGTAAAATAAACTTAAGCATGCTGTCCCTCGGATAGGACGTTAAGCGATGGTCCCGAGCCTGTACGATGTAAGGTACTCGTTAAAGACCTCTTACCATAGGTCAGTTCATTAGTCAACTGAGCCAAATATCAACAGTACAATTGAAATTTCTTTTGAGAGCCTAATTTTTTAAACAAACTATATAGGTAGGTATATTGTTATTAAATTAATTAGGGTACTCCTAAGCTGTCCTCAATCTGATTGAGGTACGTTCGTTGAGGTCGACCCCTTCCAACTCTGTCATCCACACTCGTCTTGTATACTTATTTCGTCTATCTCCTTTTGTTCATCCTCTCTATATATCCAAGCCATCTCAACATTCCTTTCTCAATCCTCGACACTACATCTTCTTTTACTCCACAATGCTCCCTAAAATTAACTTAATCAACTTTACTTAAAGTTTTAAGTCTTAGTTAAACTATATGTGCGTTGAATAAAACTTGATATCATACTTAATAACAATATTATTTATTCATAAAAACACTTAAAGACTAGATAAATAAGATTTTTCTAGAAAAATAAGACACATAAACACCAACTAAATATGTAAAAATAGAAATAAGAAAACCAGTCATCACGAAGTTTCAATCGCGATGTACGTGCGCGCCCCCGCACGTGGTTTTTTTGTGGAAGAGGGGGCCAAAGAGCCGCATGGGGCTCGCGAGCCGCAGTTTGCCGACCACTGCCCTAGGTGAATAAAAATGTATGACTCCCATAGGAGAGTCGGGCTCATGTCCACCAGTGACGAAAGACCGCTCTGGTAGTAGGCAATACGACCTTGTATTCAAAGCCCGGGCATGAATCATAATAACTAACTTTAGAATAAATATAATATTATGGATGAAAGATATTAATTTTTTTAGACTAAATCAAATTCAAAGTATGTAATATAAAATAATACAAATAATGTTTCATTTATTTATATCAATGCAAATATAAATTCAATAATAACGTAAGAGTAAAGTCAAGACCCAAAAATCAGGAGGAACAGTGACAATCAACGCAAATAATGGTTCCGTCATTTTGAGCATTTAAACTTTTCTTCTTTTTTAAATTTTTTTTTGTGCTTTTAATTTAATTAAAGTACAGTGAGGAGAAAATAAAAAATGTCTTTATTTTGCAGCCCCCCCCCCCCCCCCCCCCTCCCCCCCCCCCCCCCCCCCCTTAATATTTGATTGTCTGTCTGTAGGTAGAGTTAGTGATGTGAGTAGCTCCGAGTTCTGCTTGAGTTGATTTGAAAACAGAACTCTGTGTTATCATCATTTGCTAACCAAACATCCCCCCCTCCATCAAACTCAACCCAACGATTAGACGTTATCTATCCGCTCATCTCTT
The DNA here is from genome assembly GCA_963662175.1 of Aradus depressus. Taxonomy (NCBI): domain Eukaryota; kingdom Metazoa; phylum Arthropoda; class Insecta; order Hemiptera; family Aradidae; genus Aradus; species Aradus depressus. The sequence continues at coordinate 24,095,243 of OY759216.1, read as the reverse complement.
CCTTACATTTATCTATCAATATTGGTCTCCATATTAGCCATTTATCTACAACAGTTATTTAATATTTTTATTTAGTTCTTAATAACACCTTTGCCCCCCCCCCCCCCCCCCCCCCCCCCGGGAGGGAGTTCTATCCGCTCATCTCTTCCTTACATTTATCTATCAATATTGGTCTCCATATTAGCCATTTATCTACAACAGTTATTTAATATTTTTATTTAGTTCTTAATAACACCTTTGCCCCCCCCCCCCCCCCCCCCCCCCCCCGGGAGGGAGTTCTATCTACGAAATAAAACTCACTCCCGGAGAACCCTGGATGCGACCAAAGCCCCACGCTCTAGCCTATACGACCACCGAAACAAAACAAATTTCGTCGGTGAATCACTGGCAAAGTACTTCCCCAGAACGAATTAATCAATTATCGTGTCGCTCTCTCTCCAAACTAGTCGACCGTTTGAGCTAAAACTCAACAGTTCACTTCGATAGAGGCTCCTAAATCCTCATATTTAATTGTATGTCGATAAATTAATTACATTGGCAGTAATAAGGGTTTTTGAATTGAGCCGCCTCCCTTTCAGCCGATATTGTTGAAATTTGACAGGTTATGTCCTCATTGAGTATTGACTTTAAATATGAAATTTCATGCCGATATATTCATTACATCGGCAGTTATTGAAGTTTATGTGTTGAGCTCTGCTCTGATCTCCCCTTCCCTTCTGCCGAATCCGCTGAAAATCGATGTGTCGACCTTATGGGGGTTTTGACTTCACTCAACCTTCCCCTTTAGCCGATTATGCTTAAAATCGATGGGTGTTGTCCTTATTGGGTTTTGATCATACATATAAAATTTTGTGTCGACATATTCATTCTTTCGGCAGAGAGCTTTATTAGAGCTTTTCTGTTAAACCCCTAATCTCCCCTTCCCCTTTGGTCGATTTAGCTAATAATTGTGTTGATACATTCAGTGGCGTAGCCAGTATTTTGAGCAAGGGGGGGGGGGGGGGGGGGGAAAGTTAGCCCGCAGGACCTCTAGAAGCTCCCCCTGAGGTAATCACTGACTGTAATACTTAAATTGACTACATGAACAGCAAAAATGCAAAGCGCAGCAGCAGCAAATGCACGCTGTGGTTTCTGTGCTTTTAGAATTAAATTACTCACATCCAATAGTGTTTGCTCCATTTGCTGCTACTGCGCTTTGCATTTTTACTGCGCATGTAAAATCAGCTTTAAGAGTATAAAGTATAACATAAATTACGATTTTGAGCGAGGAAATGAAATGATCAAATTCATATATATTTAAATAAATGTAATATGATGATTGCTGATTTAGGAATCAGACGCACATGAAATTTGAAGATCCTATTGGTAACTTGCAAGCAATCCATTTTCGATAAAAACTATTTTTTTAAGTGTATTTAATTTTTATCTTGGTTTTTTGCTCTGGCCATGGGGGGCACGTGCCCCCCCCCCCCTGGGTACGCCCCTGGAAACATTCATTCTACCGATTTTTTATTTTTTAATTTTGATACGCGGCGGTTCAAAAAGACGACCCTTTTTCCGATACCTGCTCTATGAACTTTAGATTCGTAAGACTTTCATCTCACCGCTATTTTCTTTGCCACAATTACCCAACATCATATCTCTTAGCCGTTCGGTCTTCCCATGCGAAAGTGGCTTAGGGACAGACACTGGGTTAAATAAGGGAAAACTGTCTGAGAAAGTTTAGTTTGGGAGTGGAAAGAAGCAGCTCCCATGATGCAGCGCCTCCTCTTATTTAATTTCAATTCTCTCTCATGGAAAAACAACGAAAACTCTAATCATCTTCCAGTAAGAGTAACAAATTATAGAGAAAATGTATACAAATCTGTTGTCAAACATTAATCGACCTGACTAAAGGTTGCAGAAATGTAAAGAATTGCAGAATTACGTTATTTTACGGCCGACTGCACTTTTTAGAGTTCATTCTATACTAAATATAATAGTATAGATACTGACCAGTAGCCGAAGACTTGACTGACCAACCGTGACAAGACACGAAGAACAACAGAATTACATAGCATTTGGTGGCAGTAAAGTTTGGTCCTTGTTGCGGGCAAATGTACCTCAAGTTTAAGTCCCGAGGTAGGTGGTTTCTAAATGGAACTTCAGTCTCGACTTAACTTTATGACCATCTAAACCTCATCTCAAGCCTCCTCCTGGCTAAGTGAACAACGTGTCTACTCTTTAACCTGCACATTCACGAGACATCTTGCCTACTTTTATTATAATTTATTAACATTAAAATTAAATTGTCATTAAAACAATGATAGATCAATGTAGCAACTTGGTGAAATCCATGTGGATATGTACTATACGAAGAACTGCTGTAAAGTCATGGAGTTCAAGTTGAGTTAGGCCTTGGGCACACTTGCAATTTTCAGTTGAGCAACTGTTTAGTCGCAATTGCATGGTTGAAATTTTTTAAATACTACCGAATGAGCTTGAAAACTGTTGACGAGCTTCTTGAGCTCGTTCGTCCTGATATTACTCGACGGGACTCGAGATTTTGTGGTAGGAATATTTGCAAATGTTGTGAATCTAGAACTACACATGTACAACTTGCAACTGTTTGATTGCAAGTGAGCTCACCACCATTCAATCCAATGTGTCACAAGGCGATTGCGCAACTAAAACTTTTGAGCCAAACCACAAACTGTTTAGTTGCTGCAACTGGTTAATCAGTTGTAGTTGCATGCGTGCGCAAGTCCATAGCACTTCATATGACAAAAACATGCAATAAAACAGTTGCTCAACTGAAAATAGCTAATGTGCCCCAGGCCTTACGCATACAAAATGCTATTTTTTAGGGTTTCGTACCACGAACTGTCCCGTCCGAACTGCCTGTCACAGCAAAATATTCTCTAAACTATAAGTGAAATTCTAAAGAAATGTGTAAAGTTATGAGTAGAGACAGGATTCTTAGGTTTTTACATTTTTTTTTCTCTCTTCCAAGCACGAAAATGATAGATTACTTATTCGGTTCATGTCTTCTGGAATAGTTTCGAAAATTTCGAAAAAACCTAATTGGGATGATTTCACTTAAAAACACCTATTCATAAAAAATTGAAAAATGCGATTTGAGGAAGGATAACAAATGTTTCGATTCGTATTTCGATGAAAAGCGGATGTTGGAGTGATGGGGATTGTTTACGTTAACGTAGGGGAGAGGGGGGCTCTCGTGTTGCAGGTGTACAGAAATATGCCGAAGACCCTAAATTTGTATTAACCTTTAACGAGTACCTGACATCACACAGACTCGGGACCATTGCCTCCCAAATAAAACATCTAAGGGACAAAAACAAAACTTAGATCTTAAAGAGGATATCTGTGTGGAGGAACTCTGGCAAGAAAATAAAAATGAAAGCTATTTATCAAATAATGTTTTTGGACGTGAAACAAGATTTTCGTATTATGCTTATTTTATTCTTTTTGAACAAAGAGAAAAAAATGCCGTTTCCTCTAACATAAATATTTTTAGTGGAATTTTAAATTTGTGAATGTTTCTATTATGTTTAATAAGAAAAAATACTTTTCACAAAAAATTAGCAATGTTTAGTTATTCCAAAATCTTTCTTCCTGGTATCGTAATCATGACTAGTATTGATGAAAGGGAAAATATTTTTACCATTAATTTTTCAGACGGTTTACAATAATTACTTTCGATGACCTTGTTCCAATGAAGCCTTGTGTGCGCCGCCCCAGCACTGCATTTTTTGACGCGCCTCTCCGCAAGTGATACCCTAATCTACTGTTCACCATTGATACTTGTCTTTGTCCCTTTCACTCCGCCTCTTCTCACTCCAAAGGCCCCTATCCCTACTAAATAGGTAATTCGGCTGTCTATAAAATTACCCAGGGCGCCCCCTCCCCTCTCCCCTGTTAGATTTGGGTGTGGTCTCTCTTGCATTATTGTCTTCGTGCATTATTGATATTAACTATCGACCTCATGGACATCCTCCAGATTTAGATACTCCCCTTCCTTCTTCACCCTTAAATTCGTTACAATTTATTTTTAAAAAAACACTTTTTTCCCCATCTATTCCGCCATGAAATATGCCACTGTTTTAATTCCCAGTTTCAATACGCTAAGCGTGTATCAACTGGATTTTAGTTAGCTATGCGAAGTACAGGGGAAGTTCTATATTTGTTCAGAAATTCTAGATTCAAAAATCCCTGGTTTTGGAGGGGGAGCGAAAAGTTAATTGATTAATTCGTTCTGGGGAAGTACATTGCCAGTAATTCACCTACGACTTTTGAGCCAGAGTTTTGATGTTCGTTGAGCTGCGGAAAATCGCATGATAAATGTTTGCAAAATGGAATTTTCACATTAGAAGATAAAGAATGGAAGTTATAGTATAACAGACTTCTGAACGTATAACAAAATAATTTAACTATAGTTAGTTATGTGTTATTGTAACTCATGCCCGGGCTTCAACTACGAGGTCATATCGTCTAATACCTGAGCGCTCATTCGTCGCTCTGGTGGACTTGAGCTCGGCTCTACTGAGTCTTAAATTTTGCCTAATTATTCACCTAGGCTAAGGGTCTTTAACGAGACCTGATATCGCATAGGCTCGGGACTTAACGTAAAGGGGGGGTACAAGGTTTTTTCACCTCCCAGATACAAAACCGAAGGGCTTCGGCCGGATTTTGAACTCCCTCTTGAGCTCAGTAGATACAGCTTCCTCTGAGCAACCGATGCTCTACATATATAAACTATAGACGATGGTCCGTAGATTATATTATTAGCAAGAGTAGTAGTTAGCACAATAATTTCCAAATTGCTGATGAAGAATGAGGGAGGAAAAGAACTACCCCCCTCTAGACACGAACAATGTTTTTTCAACTACTTTCGAACGAACCCTGATGCAATTATTCCATTGCAATGATTCTGGTTAAGCTGCATCTATATGGATAAATCTGATATGGGGTCAACTGTGTATGCTACTGCAGTTATACATTGTAAAAGGTACTTTCATATGTAGTTGAGCTAAATCATGTTTTAGGATTTTCAAAACCGATTACAGAGGCATTATCTCATGGCCCTAAACAGTGGCAGGCACTGGCAGAATCGAGGCTGAATACTAAAATACGGTATCTTTATTGCCGAGAGCCGAGGGCTTAATGACCCTAAATATTGTGTAATTAAAGCAAGTTGATAGTGTCGGGCTATTGTGGATGACACCAGGGTTTAGTCCTCAGTTCTCTATTTTGCAACTGTTTTGTCCACTGTGTGACCCCCTCCCCCTCCTCCCACCACCGCGTTATGCGTTATCTCCACATTTGCATATGGAATTCATATATGAATTTTACGGTCCGAGGGGGGGAGGGAGGTGGGGGGGGGGGGGGGGGGGGTACACTGTTTTGATGATCCTCGACCCGCAACATGGACTTTATACCCCCCTTCCCCATCCACTAGATATTTCCGTCACCCCCCTCCTCCCGGGGGGTTTTCAGCTCTTAATTGATCCATGGTCCGACAGAGGCGCTATGTGTCCTATGTGTATGGTGCGGTTCGCCAGATTTTATACCCACCGCCATTCATTACAACGATATTACACGGGTCCCTGGTTCATTTTTCCAAACAGAATACAAAACTCATCTGCATAAAGAGAAAACTGACAGGAGCTGTCACATGTAGCTCTGACACTTTTGTTATCGCGTCCCGGTTGTTCATCACCCGTCCCTGCACTTTCATTTATATTTCTACATCGTCCCATATTTTTTGTAGCTCTCTATATGCGTTACTCTTCCCAGGCAGATTTTAATTGGACATTATTAAAATGTAAATCTTTTTTACTTTATCACACGAACCAAGTTCAGATAAAATACTGTGATGTTGATAAAGTTCTAACACCAGATGTTGACCGCTCTCTTCCAATTACGGCCTCGTGAGAAAGGTTTTCATTTTATTTTTGACATGTTACATATACAGAAAATATTATTTATATGTACTCCGTTTTTAAAAAATATCCAAATTTGAATCCAAAGAGTTGCGAAAAATTAAGTCTTCTGTTTTGGAGTTCGTTACTTTAGGTTTTCTTAAAATCCAAGGAGCAGTGGGAGAGTAATAGATTCCAATGACAGAAGAACTTTAATTCTAGAGTGCTAACTGATACTTCATTTTTTTTTTTATTCTAGAGTTCTAAGCTGGAAGACGAAGTTTTTTGATTCTAAGGTGTTTACTGATGACCATATTTTACTGTAAATCCAAAGTGCAATAGGAGAATATTAGATTCCTATGACGGAAGACGTAAGTTCTTTAATACTGGAGTGTCAACTGAAGCCTAAGTTTTTCTTTGATTCTAGAGTTCTAAGCTGAAAGACGAAGTTCTTAGAGGTTAGGTTTTATGACTCATGCTCGGGTTTTGACTACGAGGTCATATCGCCTGCTACCAGAGCGCTCTTTCGTCACTCTGGTGGACATGAGCCCGACTGTACTGTGGGAGTCCTAAATTTTGTGTGCGCTAAATTTTTATTCACCTAGGGTAGGAATCTTTAACGAGGACCTGACATCGTACAGGTTCGGGACTATCGCTTAACGTCCCATCCGAAGGACGGCGTGCTTAAGTTTATTTTACCTCCCAGATAAAATAAACTAAGGGCTTTGGTCGGTTTCGGACCAACGTTCTTGAGCTCAGAAAAGGCAAGCACGCATACCACTGAGCTACCGGCGCCCTCCGAAGTTCTTAGATTCTAGAGTTCTAAGCTGGAAGACGAAGTTCTTTGATTTTAAGATGTTTATTAAGACCAATTGTTTTCTTTAAATCCAGAAATACCTCGTTCACTAAGTTGTCAAATTGCTATAACAGAAAAAAAAAAAAAAGTGCTATTAGATGGTTTGGTTCCTTTTGAGGGAACCTCCCCTTGTGGTTGCCGTGCCAGGTTATTTTAGTCCATCCCGGGGGTATCGCTGATGGCCACCATCCCTCTCTTGGGTGGAGCTTTCTTGTATACCAAGAGACATTGTATACATTACCTTCAAACATTGTGTGTACCGCACCTTGTTTTAGTTACGTCAGGTTATATAAGAGAGCGCCACCTGAAAGCCGGAATGGTGGCAGTCTGTGGTTTCCCAGATCCTCCACACCACTTCATAACATGTCTCTTGTATTTCGATCTGACATTGATTGTCAACAATCAACTTTACAATCAATTATTCAAAATTTTGAGATTTCCCGTGTTGCACGTAGCTACAAAATATAATTTAAATAAAATTTATCCACATATCAAATAAAATGATGTTAGTTTTCACTCAATATTATTTCTTGAGAACGATTCATTGATTTTTAATTTATTTCCAATGGTAGAACAGTTAATTATTATTACCTCGAGTCACGAGAATGAATCACTGTTCTGTAATGGAATTATCTCCCTAAAGAAAAAAACAAGGTGAGTCACCGACAATGTACTTCCCCAGAACGAATTAATCAATTAAGTTGTCGTTGTTCTTCTAAAACCAAATTACAGTTTGGGTTAAAAATCAATTATTGATTCACATAGAGGTTTCTCAATCGTCATACTAAATTTTGTGTTAATAAGTACATTCATTACATCGGCATTACTAGGGTTTTTGAGTCGATAGGAAAATTATAAGGGTTTCAATTTAAATATAAAACTTCACGTTGATACATTCATTAAATCTTCCGTTCGGCAGATTTAATTTTTTTTTTTAAATTCTGAAATCAGGAGGTCGGAAAAGATGAAATTCGTTTAATGAAGATACCACTTATGTTTATGACCTAATGAAAAACTTTTATTAGTAAGCGTTGTAGCCAAAATTGAAATACACACATATATATATGTTTTTGAGATATATGCTGAAAATCGTCTTGAAATGTGGTTTTAAAACATATATTTTTAGATGTTTTCTTGATTTACCCAAAAACTGTTAGTCCTTTCGAAAAATTGATACTCTGTACAAAGAATCAAAAGAATACAACAAAATTGACTCCAACTCTTTACTTTCATATAGACAGTAATGTCAGTATGAAATGATTTTGAGAGGGGGGAGGGGGAGAGAGTGATCTGTAAGGGTGGTAGGTATAAGAAAGTCCTGTATTGACCACATCATATATATATATTTTACAAATCACATTTCCTTCTTATCGACTTTCAAGCAGGTGCTGATAGAGGCGCTTCGATCGATTACTAGATGTAGAAATAGAAGAAATGCTGGATAAAAGTAACAAACAATCACCTCAGAGAAGCCTAAGAAACACATAATAATTAGGTATTATGAATCATGCCCGGGCTTTAACTGCGTGGTCATATCGCCTACTACCAGAGCGCTCTTCCGTCACTCTGGTGGACCTAAGCCCTTTAACGAGTATCTGAAATAGTACAGGCTCGGGACCATCGCTTAACGTCCCATCCGGCGTACTTAAGTTCTTTTTGACGTGAAAACGTCTATTCGCTCGTTAAGCACAGTGATAGCCGGTCAAACTTTTATGTGTTACAAAATACCGTCAGATTTCAATCGATAATAACTACGAGACTAACAACGGTTGAGGTAACAATGGATAGAGCATGTCTGTACGTGTTTGTTGTGCAGTGTTTGTTTTGCCTGTGACGTTATCGGGCTAGTGTGGGCGCTGGTGGAATATATGTTGCGAATTAAAGTTGTGTAAAATTAGAAATTAGTGTAGCGTGATAACGCGTTTAGATAGGACGTTGATTCGGGTGTCATTGTAAAGAGCTTGAGGAGCACTAGTAGGACTAAAAGTGAAACAATAAAAATATTCGCCGAAATATATGTTAAAATCGGTATTAAATTGAAAATTGCAAACAATTTAAAGATGTCGTCTCATATTAATCGTAAATATGCGCGGAATTATAGAAAACGCAAATCAGAGAAAAGCTCGCATCAAAAGGAATTTTAAAAAACCTAAAAAGTCTAGTGCCGAGCAAATGCAAGAGCTATGGCAGCATCGAAAATAAAATGAAAAATGATGTTATCCCGACGTTTTAACGGAAAATCTACGGAGTGGACCTTGACTGCGCCTTAAAGTTTTTTTTACCTCCCTGATGAAATAAACGATGGGCATCGGCCGCGTTTTCAACCTACGATCTTGGGAGTAAGCAAGCACGCATAACACTGAGCTATCTGCGCCCTCAAACACATAATTAGAAATTAACTTTATAACAAACAACCAAATTTTCAGGTTACTTCCCTTAGTCTGGAATCAAGTTTTGTTGTAAGTATGCTGTTCTACTCTTATACTTTGAAATGAAGGAGACGGAGGATGAGAAGGAAGGTATGTGGATCCCTTGCTCCTGTCTGGAGAGAGACATCTCCCATGTTGGGCATTCCTTACTCACTGAGTCAGTTCAGTTCATGTTGTCTGGTATACATCAACAAGACAGACTGCACTAACGTAAATACAGACCCTACTACATCAGTTGGCACTCTCCCCATCTCCTTGTCTGAGGACAACTTGTAGAAAGGAAAATGGGGAAATAGGACAGATAAGTCGAGGAAACTGACCCATGGTTGTTGTCATCATGGCACTGAATTTCAAATTGCCAAATCCTATACGTCCTCGTTGCACTTGTTTAGATATTCGTACTCTACGAAGGCAGAAGTACTACAATCAGCCCCCCTACGAAGTATAGAGGAAGTTTTAGAAATCGGTCAGGATTTGATTTTGAGTATTTACCAAAATTTCATTTTTTCCGAACCCCTAATTCAAAAAAAAAAAAATCCTGTGTCTCTTTGAACACGATAACTTCCGATAGAACGAATTTATCAAAATGAAATTTTATATTTGTACCTAGTATCCCATAGAGATGACACCTAGCGGAGGGGGGATTAGGGGAGACAACTATAAAAAATTTTGGAGGTTTTGAGTCTACTGCTCTTTCAACAGAAGAAATCAGAAAAGCATTTAACGATTGTTCCTAAATTAAATTGTTAAATTAAAACTGTTACTTGTTGATTAAAAATAAAATAAAAATAAAACAAGACAAAAGCAAAAAGTAAAAATGAGGGTTATTTCTTAAATAATACTGTTACACATGGAGACAACTCAACAACTTTATTAACTGCCGTTTTAATGAATCTATCTATATGGAATTTCATATTTAATGTTGAAGCTCCATGGAGACAATACATGTTGATTATCAGCAAAATCAGCCGAAGGAGGGGGGGGGGAGGGGGGGAGGTTCAGGGGGAAAGGGTTCAACTCAAAAACTCTAATAACTGCCGATATAATGAATTTATTGACACAGACATTTGATTATGAGAATTTAGAAGCCCCTAATTAAGTCAACTATTGATTATAATCATATATTATAATAATAATTATCAACGGCCGACTGGTTTTGGAGGGTGAGCGAAAAGTTAATTGAGGAATTCGTTCCGGGGAAGTACACTATCGGTGATTCACCGACTACTTCTTTATTTAATTATTTGTTTATAAGGGTTGCGATAAAGGAATGGTGACGAAGGAGGAAGCCCTCAGTCCGACTTTACATAACACACACGTTACCTAACCTACCAGAGAAGGACGCTTATCCTTCCTCCAATCCAAATTATAGATTTTGTCATCCCCCTACCCCTCTGAATATATGACTCTACTTCATCATTTTTTTTTCTGGTTTTATTTGAATAAAATTTTCTTCCAGTTGTCTTTTTACATAGCTACTATAATCCAGAGAAAGAAAAATATCTTTGGTACACGGGGAAACGGTTGTAAATTCAAAAATTCAACTCAAGTATGGTATATATTATTATTACATAACTTCATAAATATTAAACTAGTGTTTCATAAATCTTCAACGCCACAATAGTGTTCAATACATCTCTTTCTGCATAGGTATTACAGACAAATGCAACTCCATTCTCTAGAGGGCGCCGGTAGCTCAGTGGTATGCGTGCTTGACTTCTGAGCTCAAGAACGTGGGTTCGCAACCCGACCGAGGCCCTTAGTTTATTTTATCTGGGAGGTAAAATAAATAAGTTAAGCGATGGTTCCGAGACTGTACGATGTCAGGTACTCGTTAAAGACCCCTATCCAAGGTGAATAAAAATTTAGGGTGGGCAACATTTAGGACTCCCACAGTAGAGTTGGAAGGGTAACTTCAAGAAATGAAATAAAGTGAAATATGTTTTAAGCGATTTAATGTAGTTTTTTTAAATATAAAAATAGTACAATTCAAAAACCGAGTATTTGAAATCTTCATCCACACAATTCTGTTCCTTGATGGTTAATTAATGGCAAATATTTAGTGCCCATGCAATTAAAAGAAGATAGTTAGTGTGTAAAGATTAATGATTCAATATTAATTACAGATTTTTCATTATTCAAAAATTGATTAACTTCATAGGTATTATGTTAAGTTTTTCACTACAGATCGCAGAAATGTATTCTGAAACTTCTTAGTTAATCTTAAAACAGCGTTAACCTGTTTAGATATTCCTATGGGTAGAGAAAATAATAAAGGACTTCTGGGAAGAGCCAAGGCCATCCTGGACCATGGAGAGTCACTGGGGAATCTGGATCGTTGAGGCTAGCAGGCAATCACTATAACCACTGAACCATCGAAGCTCCCATATATCTGTTAGGTTTACAATATTGCCTCTCCATTGTTTTCTCAGTCCTCACTTCTGAAAGCTCCGTATTCAGTCGATTTCCCTTTGAGTTTTTAACCAGGCTTTTCTGTACATCTTTTTCCCCTCAGGCCCCCCCACTTCCCCACCCCACCCCTCTCACACAGTTTTTATACTTTGTATGTTTTGTTTATACACTGGATGATATGAATGACGTTCAACTTTTTGTTTTGAGTTGAAAACGGGAAAAAAATAACATAAAGAAAAACAATTTAGACTTTGGCTTGGCAAAACCTGGAGGGGGGCGCAGGATAACAAAGAGTGCTAATTGGGAGAGTTAAACGGTCAAAAAACTGTTTTTGTCCAATATTTGAGCTATATCGATAGCATGAATTCAATATAAAAACAATACTCGGAGACAAAAAGGCTCGAGTTGGGATTCACTTAGCTCCTTCTCCATTCATAGTGCACAATTCAATTCTATTTGCATTCCATATAACTAAAATAAAAGAATAAATAAAGTGCATTCACAAAACAATAAAGCAATCAAAGAATACCATCGGCATTTTTTTATTTACAAACTGATATTTGCATCTATATAAAGACTGGCTCCATGTCCAAAGATCAATTCCAAAATATATAATCAAAAATATCAAACGGCAAAATAACAAACAATAAAATATTTAAAACAAAAATATCCGACGAGAAAATAACAAATAAACAAATTCCTAACTACAAAATAAACAAACTTCGAATAATTTTTATAACTGGCAAATTTATAATGAATAAATAAAATAAGAAATATTACAATAAATTATAATAATTTAATATTAGCAGGATCCTAAGGTACAATTGCATAGTAAAATGGAACACTGTAAATAAAATTTTAACCCAATAACTAAAAATGTATTTCCTCGTAAGTTAATCCAATAACACGGTTAATAAGGCGCAGTAGGACATTTCAACAACACTCGGTAAAAAATTTGAATGGCCAGTAAAAAAAATTAAACACTAAGATTTAAAATGTACAGTACAAAATTGCAGTTTACCGAGTAAATCCAGTTGATGTATCCGAAGAAATAAAATGTTGACCCTCCCGTCGGTCCTTTTGGTGAAACAGTCCAGCTTCTCAAAACAAACGTTGAATGCAGTCTTTGGATTCAGATCAGGCTCCAACTCTTTTAATTTTTTAAGGACCTGATGAAGGGACGTAAGAACGTCCCGAAATATTGTTGTGATAATGACACTTCCGGATGAGTTGTAAAAAATAGTCGTCTTGATTTTTATTAAATTAAAGCAATGTATCTACTTATTATACATGTATCTATTAGTATTATTATTTTAGTACTAATATATTTTCAAATAATTATTTATTCATTTCATTTTATTTTTTTAAATAGTATTGTTATTACTAATCATAATATTATTATGTTCACAATGTAACAATAACAAATAAAATAAATATATATTGAACAAATATAAGCATAATATTAGTATCAAAAGCAAAAAGTACGTAGTGTTACATATAGTAAATGAGGAAAAGCAAAGGCCCTAAGATTGATCCTTGAGGAACACCGTATGTAAATTTTTTCCATTCTGATGTACGACTCGTATACATTTCACCAGTTACATCCTAAGCTTCG